>JWPT01000116.1:0-229173 GCA_000812245.1 Onygena corvina | reverse complement strand
ACAATGGCTGAACGCAGTGCCCCTCTCCCTCTCCCTCTCCTCTCCGCCTCTCCTCTTCCCTCTCCCCCTCCGCCTCGCCCTCGACCTCGTCCTCTGCCCGTTTTTCACTGCATGTTGGCCTCCGTTTGCGACTGCTCGCTCCTCCGTCCTGGCGCCGTAGACCATGCACAAGATCTCCAATTTCACCGGCCAGGCCCGCCATGGCTGGGAACGCATGACTCCCACCTTCGGGATGTCTAGGCCCCAGCAGGATGGCTCCAATGCGCCGCCCTTTCGCCGGAACCAGGGCCCCGGGCAGCCTCCGCAGCCGCATCATCAGCATTCGCCTCCACACCAGCAGCAACAGCAGCAGCAACTACAGCAGCAGGCGTCGCAGTCGGTCTCGCCAAATCCCCATAGCGGTGCCAGCACCCCGGCCAGCGCTGCCATGCCCCCCCAGACGCCCATCGAGCCGCCGACCATCAATATCTCTTTCAATATTCCCTTCTCGTCGAACCTGCCCGGCCCGGACCCTATCGACATCCTCCATTCCTCGCCTAATGCCTTCACGCGGTGGACCTTCCCCGAGGGCACTCCGGACGGTACTCCTGTGCACCGACTCCCCGTGCATACCCAGAATGTCGACTCGCTGCGGAGGCTGTGTCGCCAGATGAGCGAGGGCAGTGGAGGCCGCCTCGAGGCCACCGTGACCTCGTCCGAGCCGAAGATGGCCTCGTCCATCCAGAGACGTCCCCATGGGCTCGTCACCAACGTCTGTATCTCCGGTGAGGCTGATCTCGTGCGTCAGATGCGCGCTACCATATACAAGGAGACGCCTATCATCCTGGTACGTTATCCTTCTTGCCATGTAAGATACTCTTTGTATCTTAGCTGACACGCTTGACCAGCGGAGCTTGAATGTCGACGTCGACACCGGCATCGTCTTTCTGCAGGAGAAGGGCGCCGTGCGGAAGCTGTTTCTCGACCATCTTGACCTGCTGGCCAGCTATACGGGGGCAGACATCTTCCTCCTCAGCCCCAGAGTCGTCGACACCGACAGTGCCATATCCTCCTCGTACGGCTACCCCAATGAAACTGGGGCTGGCCGTATCTTCAGGATCGCCATCTACGGCGACGCCGAGAGCGCAGAACACGCCAAAACGCGTGTCCTCATCATGATCGATCAGATCGTGAGTTCTCTCTTGCTCTATTTTCTCAGTGTCATCTTACTTACCTGCATCGATAGCTTAAACTTCGAGTCGACATGATAAAGTTGGAGATGAGCACCCATCTCCTTGTCTGTGGTAGGTCTCGCAAAACCATCAAAATGATTGAAGCTGCCACGAACACCGCCATCTATTTTCCGCCGCCTTTCCCTCGCATCTATGGCTATACTCCTCCCGGTGCCACCCGACGCTGCGAGGACGAAGTCTTCATTACCGGCCAGGATCAGGAGAACATCAACGCCGTCAAACAGAAACTGCGTGATCTTGTTGCCGTGCTCAAGGTATTTGTCAAGGAGGCCATCATCCATCCCGAGAAGATTGACAGCATCATCCTTGACCGCCTCGACAAGGTGCAGAAGGTCATGGAAGCCAATGGCTGCTTCGTCTTGATGCCGCAGCTTGGCAGCGGTGTCTCCGCCATCCGCGTCCAAGGAACCGATGTCCTGCATGTGGAACGCACCATCCGCGAGCTGATGACTGTTGTAAGTACATGTCTCCCGTTTTTCATCCATTTCAGATCGCCCACTAACAGTTCAGGCCGGCCAATTCTATGGTGCCTCGTGGTGGCTCATGGCAGACAATCCTCAGATGCGGGCTCCGTCACCTGCCGATGTGAGAACTATGCTTTCTGACATCTGTGCCAACTCTGGCGCCGATGTCACCTTCGACAAGCTGACCTTCCACATCCATGGCTCCGACGACTCCGTCAAGGCCGCAATGATGGTGATTCATCAGATCCCATTTGTTAAGCGCTCTCCGCATCAAATGAAAGTAAAAATTGAGCTTGCCAATGAGCATAAGGAATTCGTTAGTGGCAAGAAAAACGGCAAGATCAACAAAATCATGGGCCAAAGTGAGTTTCTTCCCTTATTGACACCCCTTCAGTGCTCCGACAATTACTAATCCTAAATCAGTCGCAGGCAATGTTCAAATCATCTTCGATGGTTTCAATGAATACAACTTCTACATAGATGTTTGTGCATCCAATTATGATGCCGTCAAACAGGGTCTCCACCTTGTTGAGCAAGAAATGCCTGCCTCCATTTCTTTCCATGTTCCAGACCAGTACCACAAGCGTATCATCGGTATCGGTGGCCAGCACATCCAACGCGTCATGAAGAAATATTCTGTCTTCGTCAAATTCTCCAACGCAATGGACAGGGGCGGCGCTGGTAAGGATGAGGACGATATCCGTGTCGAGAACGTTATCTGCCGCACTCCCGCAAGGAATGCACAGAATCTCGAACTGGTCAAACAGGAAATTATGGACATGGTTGAGAAAGTCGTGAGTCGTCCTCATCTAGACACTGCCCGCTCCCGGGAATGATTTTGCTCATTTCCGCTTTGAACGACTGCTAGGACGCGGAATTCGTCTCTGAGACGGTCGTTGTCCAGCGGCTCTACCATCGAGCCCTGCTGGCGAGGATGCCGGAAATTGATGAGCTGGAGAAGAAGTGGAATTGCAAGATTGATTTCCCAAGTACGGAGGCGGCCAGTGACTTTGTTACCATATCTGGGCCCGAATATCAGGTTCCCCAGGCTGTTGATGCGTTCTTGGTACGCTCACCATACCTTAGTTTTACTCCTCTTCTTACGCTAACGTCTCATCCAGGGAATGGTTCCTCAAAGTCATGCAATGCTGTTTAATGTTTCGGATGACCTTCGGGTGTTCTTTCAAACGCCTGAATTCACTGATGTCATCTGCCGAAATCTCCGTGAACAGTACGAAATCGAGCTTTCTCTGGGTCCAGCAACCTTCCACGCCATTACTAATCCAGAGAGTGCCGAGCCTCTGTCTGAGGATACTCTCGAAATGAGATATACCCGCAACAATGCCGGTGGCATAAAGGACGCCGTTGATTTCCTTATTTCACGTCTAGTCCCACATGGTTTAGACGCCACAAGCGTTAAGGGCTCAATTCCTCGTCCAAAGTCTGACTCCTTTGAGGACTCTCTCCCATTCTTCGATTCTAAGCTTCTTCAACATGCTCCAGCTCCACTCGTCGCTGATTCGCCTATCCGCGCTAACTTCGTTACGGATGACTCCAACGACCGTAGCTCCATCTTTGGTCGTCTCCGGAAACCAGGCTCCATAGCGTCTTTTTCCTCGTTCATTGGCAGGAAGAACCAATCCTCCTCGCCTGGCTCGCTATTCAAGCATGCGTCGAGCAACGCGTCCAAGGCCTCACTTGTGTCCATGGAATCTCGTGATAGCGGGTACCGCAACCCGTGGAACGATTCCGGCGTCAATCTCGCCAAGGACGATTTGTTAACTCCGTCAGGGAGTAACGGCTGGCCAAACCGGTTTGATACCAAATTTCCCTTCGGAACCAGCACCGCAGGTTCTGTCTCTGGAGGCGACATGACGCCTAAACATGACTTGCGTGCTTCTTTCGATAGTGGTCGACCAAGCACTTCCAATTCATACTCTGCCCCTATCGGTCCCCCTCGCTGAGTAGGTGACCCATTCAAGTATACACTGGGAGGATCCCGCCTTTCACCCTTCGTTACGATACCAAAAAAAAGCCGTTGAACGAGTTTGCTTCTCCGAAAAGTTTGTCACGCTATACCACGAAAACATCTGGCCGACTCATCTCTCTTGCTTTCTTGTTTAGTCCAGTCCCATGGGAGACCTATCTTTTCACCCTTTGTTATTTTTTGGTAGGATTCGCTCTCGTTTCCTTTTATACCTTGTTGCATCACAGTCGACTTGTTTGCTTTGTTTCATCGGATACCCCACCCCGCTCTCGCTCTTCTTAAACTGAACTTACATATACCAAACCTCTTATCTTTATCTCGGTGTTCATGCGTTATGCTCCAAAGGGTTTCCGCTATATCCTCCCTTTCCTTCTCGTATACCTCTTGTGTTTCCTCTCTTTCCTCTACTACTGGTTTTCTTCAAATTATCTACATGACATGATACCACACAATTGCTGTCTGCTTCCACACACATCGAAGTATAAACAAGAACCCACGCCGTATAAGACTTAACGAATTAAAGAAAGGGGTTAATTCATTATCGTCCACACACGCTTTTCTTGTTATTAAGTTCGTGTCTTAAGATCTAGGGTATACACTGCTTACAGGCGTGCATCTACACAATCCACCCATCCAGCTATATACGCGCCTCCGGCTAGCATCAAGGCATTATTATCTCTTTGAGCAATCTTGTTTTCACCAGTGTTTTCCGTTCTCTGTCTCTTACTTTCTGAACCTTTTGTTCTTCAATGATGGTCTTACTCCTTGCATTTTTAGTGATGAAAATGGTAATGGCAAAAAAAAAAGCAAAAAGTTAAAGCATTTGCACCAAATCCATATAGCGTGGCTATTTCTCTGCACATGTCGTTTTAGAGACGTAGATTAATTGCATCCCTGTACCGTAGATAGTACGACCGTCGTTTGTGTCTCCGTATGACACCTCGTGTTGTAAGATTTATCTAGTAGGTTACGCTACGATATGTTACACTCCCAATGCCGTCGTGCGAACACCTTGTTCAAAGACCACTGTGACGATATCACAGGTCAACCACTTGAAAACTCGCGCTCTGAAAGACTTGTTGTACCTCTCTAATCTTAGTTGCTGGAACCACAGTCGGTCCAGGCCGTTACAGAAGATATATCCTGTAGGAGCATGGTCGAAAAGCAATGTCAAGAAAAAGGTGACTGATCTAGACAGTTGTATTATACCCAGAGTTATGGAACATTAGATAAATTGCTATTTTTCCACAGCGACAATAATTGAACAGACCCAGCAATTGCAGACAAAGGACAAGAAAAAAGTACAAGTAATGCAGTAGGACCTAGGCCAGTTGAAATAGTCGTAAACCAAGGCATAAGATGAACAGACAATGAGGATAGGAGAAAAGTATACGGCTCAACGGCTTATTAGGAATCAATAGATTTTCGGTAACATCGAGAGGAACATGGAAATGATGATACGGGGGAGTAAAAAGCTGTATTAAATTCGCAAAGAAACTGGTATTTGTTGTCATCAAGAGGAACTGGAGAATTGGTCCGAGTTCCTGCTTTTCTCAGGGCTATAGTTGGCCTGAAAGAACTGCTTCGGTAGCTGTAAATATGAATGTTAGTATGAAGCTCAAGTTTTTCTAAAGTATTGATTGGTGCTTTTGGAACATACCAGAATTAATGTACGCTCTTTTTGCGTCTAAGCCAACATTGAACCTTCGCTCTAGTTCAAGCTTGACGCTCTTCTTCGTGACAGTCATCAAATCCGCGGTGCGGAGAATTTCCCTAATCTCGGCGAGAAGAGAATCATCGCTGGGCAAGTTGCTGAGATCCGCCATTTCGACGTCTGAACCTCTGCCCAGTAGCTCAGAGGCTGACATCGAAAGACGAGAACTGTAGCGATTAAGATCCATCTGCGAGACTGGCCGAGAAGCAGAGTATCCATACTCGGTGGTAGCTGGATAATGAGACTTCGTGGCATATGAATAGCCCGACACTTCAGATTGGTCATCTCCACCACCATGGGTCTGGGCCTCCCATAGTTCAGATTGGTATTCCTCCCACTTCTTCTTGGGAATGGATGCTGGGTCAAACTTGCCCTCGTCAGAGATAACAACCTTGCGACCCTTTTCACCGGTGACAATACGAGTGTTTCCCCAACTGAAATCATCCATGTGCCAGAACGCATAGAGAGGAAGACCCATAGAGAAAACAGGCATTGCCAGAATGTAGATGATCATCCAGCCGACCATTTCCCATTTTCTTCGCACAATAAAAATGATTGCTTGTAGACCGTAAATGGCAGCAAGGAGAACAAGAGCCGTCCAGGGAACAATTCCGTTGTTTAGTGCAATAAGGACGATAAGATAAACGATGTAAGCGACAGCAACGGGCTGAATAATGGTACTGAGAAGGTCGATGAAAACGATGAATCGCATACTGAAACAGCAGAAACCGCAGAGTTGTTGGAGAGGAATAAGTTCGATCAGGTTGTGTACGGTAGAATTGATCCATCTACGACGTTGAGACATGAAGACAGCCCATGTATCAGGTGCGATGGTCCAGGCGTGTGCGGTGAAGATGAACTTGGTTTTGTACTTTGAGTGGTGTTTTAGGAGCAAAGTGGTCAAGTAACGATCTTCACCCAAATGGAGCAAGTTCTTCATATGGAGGGTGTCCACACGAATTTCGCCGTACGCATTAACAACCTCCTTACTTACGAAGAGAGGCTTACCAGTATCAGCAGCACGAATTCGGTACATCGTAAAACAACCTGGCAAACAGGTGACGGAGCCAAATAAACTTTCGAATGCCTTTGTGAGGTTGTGTGAGATGTAGTATTCGTAAACCTGAATCATAGTAATCATTGATGACTTGGCATTGTTTAAGCCGGTCTCTCCACAGAGGGCAATGATGCGGGTATCGTGTAAAAATGAAGCTACCATGCGAGTAGCTGAGTCTGGCGCTACTGTCGTATCAGCGTCAACCTGGAGGATGAATTCATAGAATGTCGGGTTGACTCCAATGATGTTACGGATTTGGTGATGCATTTCGAGTTCAAGCGGGCTTAATGGGGCGTTATAGTGAACACGGTTCAAGAAACGCATAACAAGCATTTGAGAATCTCGTTTTCCACGGTTACCAGGCTTCGAGACTTCGGACGGCTTTCCAACCTTCACAACAACCAAGAATGGAACAATATGGCCTTGCACCTCGTATAGTCCAGAGTATACCTTGCCCATATTGTGCTGACGCATTCCCTCGCCTAAACTCTCAAAGCTCAGTGGTTCTGGGTCCACATTTTCTGGGACGCCGAAGATATCGAGAACGATTCGAGGTGTCGGTCGATCGTTTCCTTGTCCAATAATCATACCGTCGCAAACGACGAGTAGTAATTTCCGCTTATCATCATACTTCATGCGAGCCATAGAGTCAATCGCTCGTCGAAGAGATTCTTCATCTTCCGTATAAGCAGGAACCTGGCAAATGATGAACTTATCGATATTTTCAGGAACATTCTTCTTGCCAAACTGTAGTGCAGCTAAGAACTTGAATCCGATAATGGTGGCAAGCAAGACGGAAATGGCGAGAATGAAATACTGAGAGAACAAGCATCGCGGTGACGTTCGGATGTCAATTTCACCAGCAAGGTATAAGTTGTCAAGGCAGATCTGCATTCGCTTACGCATAGAATTGTCAATGTTCAACTTTTGAAAGCGTTTCGTGATGTCTTGTCCTGGATACTGTTGAAAGAGGGAAATCACGTCTGGGTGCATGAAGTCGATATTGACATCTTTTGGCACGGTTTCACCGTCTTTTGCTTTGACTATGCGGCCACCGATAACATAATTTGTGACGTCGTACACCTTGCTGTTGATAAAGGCAATATACTGTGAATTCTCCGCCATTGTGTTGAGTAGCTTAGGAGTAAAGCCTATACGACCCTTGGCATAATTCTGACGTAACATTTTCATCTGTTTGAAGTACCACCATGGCCGAGAGTCTTTGAGAAATGCTCGGAAATCATGGTATTGGGCATTTGTGTCAGTCTTGCTAATCACGGATGCCGCGCCGGTATGATTGGTTGGAGTATAGTCAAGCTGAACGGCGTCGTCGATCTTTCCATCAACACCATCACACAGGGCGGAAACTTGAACTGGGAACAAGTCACTTGCGTCGGTGCCAGCATACTTAATCAGATCCTTGCGAGGAACGATGCTGGGATAGTGGGATTTGGCATATTCTCCAAGATCAAAAACTTCGCCGCGAATGGCAATAAAAGCATCTTTCCCTGGGTCCCCGTTGTGAGTTGTGAGCTCCGCTGCAGAGAAGACGTGCTGTGGGGGACAGATCAAGCCCGGGAAAAATATAACGAAGAAGACAGCAACACCACAGGTGAACCAGATAAGCATGTTAATGGCAAGCTTTTCTCTCCAGGCAATTCGAATATCTTTTCGCTTCATTCGACCAACAAACCTGATAAGGAAATCGGGTATAAACCAGGTGAGAAGGTATACCAGAAACAACCATCGCTTACGGCTACCAGAGACGATGACATCTTCAACCTCAACCATTTTCTTCTCATTTCCCTTTTCAGCCATCTGTTCTCGGGTTTCCAGATTTTTGAACATATCACCTGAGTGGAAGGCAGACGCCCCAGCGTCGGAGCGAGCATCGACATCTCGGCCAGTGAAGTATCCTCCCTTCGTCTCATCTCCATAGATGTAAGCACCAGGGGTAGTATCTGCAGGGGTGAGAAGTCGAACTTTGGAATCGCCGTATCCGTTATTCCCAAGGCCATTTCCATCGTCGGTACCGTTTCCATTGAACACAGGAACGACTCTTTCTCCAACCTTTGCAACATCGGCCCAACATCTTTCGCTCAAGAAAACGCCTGTGCTGCCGACTTGAGCCTCGTTGCTCGGCCACCGTTTCTCGTCGATGACAAGCTGGGATTTTTCTTTGTCACTTCCGACAATAACTGACTCCTCTTCGGCAAGACCCAAGAACTCGGCAAATGGTAGGAACACTGAGAAGTCTGCGTTGCGTAGGCGCTGGCTGATTTCGGCAATTCCAAACATCTGTACCTGGGTGCGCACACATTTGCTATCAAACTGGTTCGCGATGCGTCGATCGTTTGGCTTGAGACAGAAGACTATGTATGGGTTGACGTTCAAAGCAGATAAGGACTTGTTGATATTATCAAGAGAGGAGAGGAATTGGGCCGCTGCTCCCTGTTTCAGTCCACCAAGGTCTCCCTTTTTCTTGCTGGAAGCCTCTCTCCTACCACTGCTAGCGTCATCTGTATCGTCATTCTCTGAGCTGGGAGCATTTTGAGCAAACTTCGACATCTTGTTCATCTTCCGGCGGGCCATACTGGGCATACGCAACGGCATTGAGCTGACCTGAGCCTGCATAATTGCCGACTTTTCCCGTGGATGATGAATGGTTTGCAAGGCCTCTTGTCCGAAAAGATCACGAACAAATTCGCTCCTTGTGTTATTGATGAGATTGAGCAGATCTCCAGAAACGAGATCTCCATTTTCTTCAATAAGACCTTTGACAGGGTATTCTACCTCTCCGGCGAAGTGCTTGACGGTGAAGGATGCAGCGGTATTCTGAGTTGGGAAGTTGCTTCCAGGCAGGATAGCGGTTGAGCTACTGACGACAATGGCAGGGTTTTTGTTGTCAAATCTCTTCCTCATGCTCTCCAACATCTGCATGTCTGTCCTACCTCGCTTGGTTTGGTCATCGAGAATAGACAGCAGTCCATTGCCGTGTTTCAGAAGGCCCCTGACAGCGTCTGAGTTATCAAAATAGCTCGTGGCAGGGACGCTGACCTCTTCGGTTTCTAACATGGTTGCCTGACGTTCGAAGAAGTTTTGCAAGCAGTATTGATATAAAGATTCAGTCGCAGCATTATTCAATAGTTGATCGAGAGTTGAGCCCGTAGCAGAAGATTGGGAGAAGCCGGGGAAATCGACAATAGAGATAGTATTGGCCACGGCAGCCTCTGCTGCGCAAACTCTCTGGTTGATATTTTCGATGACATATGCAACTAGGAGAGCATAAAGGGTGCGGGCAAATTCATCAGCGTTGGCACGAGCACCGGCAGGGTCGAGCATTACAGTGACTCGCTCGCGGTGTATAGTCTTGGTCTTGTTGCCCAGGCCAACCTCAAGATCATCGGTGCTCAGCCCAAGGAACGCGGCGACGACTGCGAGTGTGTCTTTGTTCTTGACAATAGTAACGGTCTCGCCGCCCTCGTGTGAATAGCCACCGCTTTCTTCAGGGGCTGTTCTGGTAGATTGGCCAGTTGCAAACTCAAGCTGTCCGATATGCAAAATACAAGCCAGCATCTGGCAGATTTCCGCAATTTCACTGCGGGGGAACTCGAGTTTCCGGAGAGCGGTTTTGAAATGTTGGAAACCCTCCGAGTCATTGATGCCGACTTTCATCTGGGTAGGGTGGCCTAGGTAACGCCATCGCTTGTGCATTTCACCGACAGAGGATCGATTACCAGCACCGCCTCGGATACCGGTAGGGCTTTCTAGTCCCAGGTGCGATCGCTCGGCCGCACTGGTACCCGCCAACAGGTAGTACAAGACGTGAAAAGAGCGTTCGCCCGTAGGTACGGACGCAATGCGGCTCCTTTCTAGTCGATGGTCCAGAACCTTTCCACCAATGAGTGTGGGGTTGATGGTGGACGATCCATCGTACTGCAATTCAAAGTAGAGACCAGCCTTTGATGCTGTGGGCGTGGTGACGGACTTTGTAGTAGTGAGGGTGTCGAACACAAACGCAGCAAGCGAGAGTTTAGTCGATAAAGGGGTTGACGAGAACGAGAGGATGGAAGAGAGCAGGTGAGAGCGAATGGTGGTTTTCCCGGATCCAGATTCACCCCTTTTATCAAGTAGTCAGTATCGGCTTCTGAAGTAGAACATAGGCTGCAGCCAGACTCACAAGAAGACGATGGCCTGATTTTCACCGCGCGAGCCGAGTCGAGTCCAAGCCCGTCGAGCCAGGTCTTCGGCCTCTCCCATGGCGCTGCCTTCCTTTCCGCCATCTGGGCCTTTTGTGGACGAGGTGAAGGTGTTGAGACATATCAATGCTTGAGAGGAGAGCCGTGCGGTGGGAAGGGAAACGTGGAACCTGAAGATTTTGAAAGAGAGACACCAAAAGTTAGAGACGCTGCTACTGGCTACTTCGAGGCTGTAGGCTCTGCTTACCTGCTAGCAAGATGGGCGGCAAGATGTGTGTCATTTTGGAGGTGGGCTGGCAGGGCAGGCAAAGAAGACTGAGCGTGGGTCGGTGTGGCCATGGCGAGCTGATTCCTCTTCCTTAGAGCCGGCCAGCTCGGTGCTAGTATTGAAAGTGAAGGTGTATTGTAGTTCAGGGTTCAAGAAATAGAGCAACCGTAGTAGAAGAAGTGGTTGCTGTCCGGTGGTCAAGCAAGCCGGACGTATGTAGATGCCACGATTCCTCGGCTGAACGCTGCTTTCCGGGTATAACGAGGAGCCTAGATTCGGGAGAGTGGCCTTTGCAATAAAGCTGATGCAAGAGAGGAACGAAGGGCGTCTAAAAGGTCGACGGGGCGGTGATACGACAAGCGACAGAATTATGGTGCAGTGGAACGGGTGTACGCAGCAACGCAGCAACGAGTGACGGCCGAAGACAGCGAGCTCCTCAACTTCGAGGCCGCATCGAAGGGGAGAAGGACTAAGAATACAGACAAAGAAGAAGAAGAAGAAGAAGCGAAGAGGCTGCCCGAGGAGAGGATGAAGACGAAGATGAAGGTGAAGATTGCAGTCGACGTCGTCTTTTTTTTCGTGGCCCTGCAGGCCCAAAAGGGTAAGATGTAAACTGAGGTGAAACATGCCCGTACGCGTACTGACCGTACGGGTTATTTACCGCGCAGACCCGCGGGAAAAGGAGGAAGCGTTGTTGCACTAGCAGTGCCTCGCCCAAACCCTAACCACCTTACCTACAGTGAGCACGACATCGACGTCTCCCACAATGCCAACAGCTCCTCGCGGGCAGTGCCATGCAGGCCTGCCTTACCGCCTACAGGTACGGAGCACGGAGTAGTGATGGCAGACATCGCGAGACATGGCAGTCGGACCGCCAACACAAAGCACCAGCACAAGTGTCCACGATGAATCATTAGCTCTGGAATAGGGTTCCCCAGGGCCGTGAGCTCTCTCTTCCCCCACGCCCCTGCTGAGCTCCACACGAGCCAATGAGGCCCGTATATTCCTCGACGTCGATTCGTGGATCGAGAACGGCACGATCCTAGACTGGCTTTGCTTGTGTTCGTTCTGTGAACCATGGGTCGCCGCAGAGGAAAAGGGGAGCAGGCAGATAGCCCAGGAGGACGAACCTGGAGACACAAGTCGATTGTCCGAGGACGAAACACCGGGGGCGGGCTTTTCTCGCCCAGCCTGAGCAGGCCGGGAGGCTGATTGCATGGAGGCTCAGGATGAGACACACGCGCTGGAGAATTCGAGACATTACAACACGCTCTCAGTCCTTCTCCGTCTGCAGCCCCGCCACCACATCCAACGTCGACGCAGAGCCATCCTTCACCAACTGTTAATCTAGTCTGCGTCGACTGGTGAG
This sequence comes from Onygena corvina, assembly GCA_000812245.1. Classification (NCBI taxonomy): domain Eukaryota; kingdom Fungi; phylum Ascomycota; class Eurotiomycetes; order Onygenales; family Onygenaceae; genus Onygena; species Onygena corvina. The sequence goes on along the minus strand of JWPT01000116.1, from coordinate 216,883 downwards.
CGGAGGAGAGCGGTCAGCTCCGTGCGCTGTCCGCAGTTGGTCAACGCTGCATAATGTACTCAGACGGGGTAAATGTCTGGACCAGAGCCACTCTGAGAAGCTCGTGCATGGTTCCTCACAGTTATCAGTATCCGTAGATCACAGAGTAAGCAGTAGATGGCAGGAATCAGTAGCATCGCCACGCTGAAGAGCAGTTGGTGATGCCGAAAATAAATCTCACATGTGCATGGCCGGTATGGTACCGTACGTACCGTACGCATACACGCCTGTGTTGACGGTCCGAGACAAGACATGAAAAGAATGTGAAACAAGCCCAACGTCGGCCAGAAAAAGTCATCGTCGGCCCGTCAGTCTTCTTCTCCTCCTGCTGCTGCGTCTTCTTTCTCGTCGTTCGTTCCAGTTTTGTGTTTCTCTTTCTCCTCGCCGTTCGAGGCAGCTCGGCGGTTCGACATCAATCGCGATCCCGTCAGACCGAACCAGCCAGATAAGGAGGCTCGACGTCGACGCTCTCCTCTATAGTTGATCAATCGACGACCTTCGTTGCTAGATACACCTCCTGTGCTTTCGTTCACTACTCCTTCCGTCAGTCAGCTCGGTTGGATGCCTTGCCGGAGGTAGAACTCCAGCATTGCTGTCTCATACCGAAGATACATAAGCCCTCCCGGGGTACCCAGCTCAACTCGCAAGCATGGCGAACCGCATGTCCATTTATTCCGCCCTTTCGTCGGTCTCGCAGGACCCTCGATCGACGGGCCAGCAGCCTGCCCAGGTTTCTACTACGACGTTACTGAACGCTCTTCACACGGCCTATGCCTCCGCACAAGGATATCAACTCGAGGCCGGAACTAGTCTCGTTGTCAACACATGGCTCACAACCACAACACCAGGCCCCAACGGGGAGGTTGGCGGTACATTGGACCCAAGTGTAGCGAAGAGAGCCTGGGAACATGCTCGTCGAAGGGCGGAGGACGGCTGCATCGTTCTTTGGTAGCTATTCTCCCCCTTTGCTATGAATTTTACTATACATATCATATTTATATAAATGCAAGTGCTGACATGTTTTCAGCTCGTCACATCAGTCTTCCCCGTCTCTCCTGTTCCCGATGCTAGCGTCTCTTCCCCTCGCTACTCCAGACGTTGCATACACTGCCATTTCTGCCATCCGCCCATTTGTTTCTCAAGTCACCCCATACAACCCCACAGCTCTCCAATACTCGGCCTTCGCTGTCTCCTACACATTTACTCTGACCGGCCGTGTCACCGACGTTCAGCTTGCCGTGTCAAAATCTGGCATTAACACCTCCCATGGGATCTTCAATGTTCCCGCAGAGGCCGGCTACCGCGCCTTTGACGTTTTCTACTACCTCATCACCGCTTCTTCCACTCCCGCTGAGAGGGAGTTTCTCGGCATAGATGATCCTTCCACTTGTACTCTTCTCAAAAAGTCCGGCACATTCGATCCCCCGTCCTACCTACCCACGGCAGATGATACTGCTGCCGCCGAAGACTTCAGAAACTGTCTAAAGGCTATTGGAATCAAAGGCGCTGCTCAGCGGAATTTGCTGTCAGTACTGGCGGCTCTACTCAAACTAGGCAATGCCATGGGCCTGTTGGTCGATCAAGAGGAGATCGAAGATGTCTGCGAAGATGTCGGAGGCCTCTTGAACATTGATCCGCTGATTCTCCTCAATAACTTCAATACGGATGAACGTGAAGCGTTGATGGCTGGTATATACGATGCTCTCTTGGACTGGGTCATTGCGAAGGCAAATGAAGCTATCCGCAATGAGCTTGTTTCTATCCATGACAATGGCTCCAGTGACGGAGGTCCCCGCACCGCCGTGACCGAAGAGGAGAGTGCGGACACTGTCAGTCTTACTGTCGTTGAAATTCCGGACCCTGCGCTGGGGAAGGCCATCACACTTAGAGGTGCCTTTGACGATTCCGCAGGTATTAACGCCGAGATCAAAGAGGATGGAATCGAAATCGTTGGTCCAGGTCATTCAATCGTCACCGAAATGAACTCAGCCAAAGCCGAGGTGGGGGTCCACTTAGGTATCAAGGACACGGCAGCTTCTCGGGAAAGAGATTACTTCAATGATAAAGTTGAGGGCGTCTTGGAGAAAATCGGCGTTGAGGTGGAACCTGGCTGTTTCTTACGACAACTTCTATATCCAGTTGCAGGACAAGGGATCAGGTATAACCAAACAAAACGTTTCGATCTTGTCAACACCCTTGGAAGCAGCAGAGTTTGGTATCATCTTTCGATTCACCCTACCGATGATCCGCCAGCGGCCTTGGCCTCTCTCCCTTCAGCTACTTCGGCTTGGTCCGCTGGGACAGTCTCCCGCCAACTTCGGGCTTGGAGACTCCCGGAATTGGCCAACCGTCGAAATAAACGCCTCGATTTCACGGCTGACTTCGATGTTGAGGAGTTCGTTGTTAGATATTCCCCACTAGGGTGCCAGGAAGGGAAGGATGGTGTCGAGAATTGGGTACTCGAACGAGGGTGGTCCAATGGGGATGTGGTGGTGGGCAATGAGCGAATTTGGATGCGGGAAAGTGCCTGGTGGGAAGCTGAATCTATGCTGGATCTCTTGCCCCAGCAGGCTGCAACAAACCCTTTCAACCCGGGAATGACCAGTAATTATGACGCCGCCTACACCCCAAGCCCTCCAGTCATGAATCCAGCCATGAATCAGAGTGGCTTTTTTGGCGCCGATGCCATGAGCATTCAGGGAAGCCATGAGCATCTTGTTCACAGGCAGGGCCCTCCGACAATTGCTGGCACAGTTGCGACGGGACCCGCCGTCGCTCGGTCCATAGCGCCTACAATGAACAGGGTCTCCAGAAATGTTGGAGATTATGGCTTGGGCTCCAAGGGAGACGACATTAAGTACGAGGATGTCTACTATGATGAGCATCTTGGTCGTTTCGTTGGCCAGCTCGATCCTGAATATGCCGAACCAAAGAATATTGAGCACGAAAGGATCACCTTCGGCCGAAGGGTCTGGATCACCTTTGTTTGGGCCCTCACTTTCTGGATTCCGTCCTTCGTCCTTCGGTATATTGGACGTATGAAGAGACCAGATGTTCGTATGGCCTGGAGAGAGAAGATCGTCCTTGTGTTCCTTATCGTTCTGCTCAACGGTGTCATTGTCTTCTACATCGTCGAATTTGGTAATCTGATCTGTCCTGGTAAAGACAAGATATGGAATGCCATGGAGGTTGGCTATCACCAAGGCGCAGACGATACATACGTCAGCATCCGTGGTCAGGTTTTTGACATCAGCAAATTCGCCAGGACTCCGCACACTACAGACAAAGCATACGCAACCGATAGGGAGGCCATGCAACCATTTGCTGGGCAGAATCTTGACGCTTATTTCCCAATTCCATTGACTATAGCTTGCCCTGGATTCAACATCGACAAAACTGTTGAAATTATCCCCAACAACACGGATTCCCTCCTGAACCCCATTGCCATTCACAAGCCTGGTGGTGTGACGCTCAGAACACAATCTCAAGATTGGTACCCCAAGGTATTCCAACCCAAAATGAAGGAGTATTATAAGGGTGATTTGGTTTGGTCAAGGAACAACGTCACTGTCCAATCAAAGGAGCTTGATAGGAAATGGGTTATCATCGATGAGAGGGTCTACGATTTGACTGACTACTTTAACACCATCGACAAACGAAACGGCGCCCCGGGAATTGACTTCCTTCCATCTGCTGTTACTGATCTATTTAAGAAAGAGACTGGTACCGATGTAACCAAATTCTGGGGAGATTCTGCGGATTTCCAGAACAGCATGAACTGTCTGAAGAATCTGTTCTACGTCGGAAAGGTCGATTTTCGAGAAACCCCACGTTGTAAAGTCAACGGCTATATCCTCCTTGCGTTTACCGTTATTATTTGTGCTGTTATTCTCATCAAATTTCTGGCAGCTCTACAGCTTGGTACTAAACGTCGACCGGCGATGCAAGACAAATTCGTCATATGCCAGGTACCAGCATATACAGAGGGAGAGGACCAGCTTCGTAAAGCCATTGACTCCCTTACTGCGCTTCAATACGACAACAAGCGGAAACTCATCTTTGTTGTCTGTGATGGTATGATTGTTGGTGGTGGTAACGACAGACCTACTCCCAAAATCGTCCTTGATATTCTAGGTGTTGACCCCAAAATCGACCCCCCGGCTCTCCCATTCAAATCCGTCGGTGAAGGAAGTGACCAACTTAACTACGGAAAGGTCTACTCTGGTCTATATGAATATGAAGGAAACGTGGTCCCATACATCGTCGTCGTCAAGGTTGGCAAGGAATCAGAACAGAACAAGAGCAAGCCTGGAAATCGAGGAAAGCGTGACTCTCAAGTTCTCCTCATGAGATTCCTTAATCGTGTTCACCATCGTTCTCATATGTCGCCGCTCGAGTTAGAGGTCTTCCATCAGATAAACAACGTCATCGGGGTGGATCCTGAGCTTTACGAGTATCTCCTCATGGTCGATGCCGACACTAGTGTCAGGGAAGATTCTCTCAATCGTTTGGTTGCAAGTTGTGCAAACGACGCAAAAATTGCAGGCATATGCGGTGAAACAAGCTTGCAGAACGAAGAGCGAAGTTGGTGGACTATGATACAAGTTTACGAGTACTATATTTCTCATCATTTGGCCAAATCTTTCGAATCTCTCTTTGGCAGTGTTACCTGTCTTCCCGGATGGTAAGGTTCATCCCATCTTTGTTCATTTTATTCATCAATAAGCTAAGCTAACGATCTGGCAGTTTCTCCATGTATCGCCTTCGAACGCAAGATAAAGGAAGGCCATTGATCATTTCCGAAAAGGTCATTGGCGAGTATGCCGACGTGCGAGTGGACACTCTGCATAAGAAGAATTTATTGTCCCTCGGAGAAGATCGATTCCTAACGACGCTGATGACCAAACATTTCCCTCATATGTCCTACAAATTCATCCCCGATGCTTATGCCAGCACAGCTGCTCCAGAAACTTGGAATGTTTTAATGTCCCAAAGACGACGTTGGATTAATTCTACTATCCACAATCTAGCTGAATTGATGCTTCTCAAGGATCTATGTGGATTCTGCTGCTTTAGCATGAGATTCGTTGTGTTCATTGATTTGTTTGGAACGCTCATTCTTCCAGCCACGACTGTCTATCTCGGATACCTTCTGTACCTCGTTGCCTCTAGGCAGGGTCAGTTCCCTATCATTTCGATCATCTTGATTGCCGCTGTCTACGGTCTCCAGGCTATTATCTTTATCATTAAGCGCCAGTGGCAGCATATTGGTTGGATGATCATCTACCTCATTGCCTTCCCATTCTACAGTTTCATCCTACCACTATATTCTTTCTGGAATCAAGACAATTTCACATGGGGTAATACCCGCATTGTTATTGGAGAAAAGGGAGACAGGAAGGTTGTTGCCGTGGAGGATGAACCATTTGACCCTAAGAGCATTCCACTCCAAAGGTGGGATAACTATGCTCTTATTCATAATCTCCCTGGTCGCCGTGGCAATCCAAACGCTCAGGAGAAGGCTGGTTTCCCAGGATATCATGACGAGGCGGCCGTTGAAATGGACGATATGCAATCGATGTATTCATCCGTGAAGCCAGCGTCCACCATCCTAACAGGCTTCCCAACACAAGGCGTTCAACAAACTCCATACGTTCTTCCACATTCACCAAACCCTTATAGCAACTTGCCCGGAAATAGGAGTTCGCACATGTCCCACCTAACCCACTACACCGACCAGCCTCAACTAGGTGGTAGAGTCTCTCAGCATTTGTCTGTAGGCAACTTGAGTCATTACCAGGATAATCCAGCCAATGGCAGCCGCTTGAGCGGTTTCGGTGTGCCAGGCTCTGATGTCAACTTCGCTCCATCCCAGCGGCAGAGCTTGCTCAGCCCCATGCCTCGACCCTCTAGCACTTTGGTAGACTTCAGAAACCCTCCCGGACAAGGTCCCGATGAAGCCACCATTACCGCCGCGATTCAGGGATGCCTCGGAGAAGTAGATCTAGACACTGTCACAAAGAAACAAGGTACGTGCATCCTCTTCACCTAAAATGTATTCCACCGCACTGCAAGTTCTCTATCTAACATCATTATCCAGTCCGTGCCCTTGTTGAGCAACGACTACAAACGACCTTGACTGGAGAGAAGAAGGCTTTCCTCGACCGTCAGATTGATAACGAACTAGCCAACATGTGAAGGCACTAGGTGAAATTTATTGCAACAACTTCTGCTTAATACAGTTTTTCTTTAAAATGCTTACCAGCTGGCAATGGCTGCAAAAACAACTAACTACTTTAATACGATGATACATCATTTCATTCGCGTCTCATTTTTAGCACCCAGCCTTGAGATTGAAGTACCGGCCAATTTAAATGACGCTAGGTGTTTGTTCTCGCTGTATCCTTGCCTCGAATTTCTTCGTTTACGTTCTCACTCTCTTGATTGTCATGTATATTCGTTTGTCTGGGTGACGGTCTTTTCCTAATCATGTAACATGGGTATTATAATCTCTTAATTTCTTAGCCATCAAGCGAAGTTTTTTCCAGCGAATGAAAAAGGGAAGTGCATATTTGCTATCTAGTCTATCTGAATTTGATTATGTCCTTCCCATCTGTTGATAATACGATGCTCGATACAAATGTCACTTGTTGGAGAATCCTGTTTAGCGATGCCTCGTCTTTTAGCTGCCACTCAATAGCCTCCATCGCCTAACTTATAGATAATGGATTTACGAGCATTTCGACTTTATATTCCTAAGCGTGTTAAGCAGCCAGCTTGCTGACGGAAATGCTACCCATCCTCGGCTATACGACGGTGGAGATAAATATTTTCCCCGCTGCGACAGATCCCTCAGGCCCGCCAGCCTCAGCCAAAGGATAGTAGGACGCCGAAACAGTCAGTCGTCACTAACGCAGGCAATTCAGCTACACAGGAGTATCTCGGGCTTCAGCAGGTAGTGTAGATTACACAGAAAATCCCCGGACCATCTGTCTATTCTTGCAGTACAAGAATCAAGCAATGTAATTAATATTCGCCCAACATCACTACGAGCTTCGTCGTCCTGACAGACCTACTCTTGGGACAGGGTGTACACCACGTCATACGCTTTACTTGAGGCTCTATGGGATGTAAGTTACAGAATTTCGTTTCTGGCTGCTGAAGGGAATACCATACCTGATACATGTCACGTAGGCCGGGGTGCGGTATGTCTTCGCAAATCTCGGATCTGATCATCCCGCCTTTTTGGAGGCCTTTGTCGTGGGACAGAGGGAGCGTAAAGACCGATTTCCGAAGGTTATAACATGTCCTCACGAGGTGAGTTTCTTTATATATGGACAATGGACACTTTCTAACTCGCTGGATAGATGGTTGCGTTGTCGATGGCCGATGGATATGCCCGTGCCAGCGGGCTTCCACAGTGCGTGCTGATACATGTTGATGTAGGCACCCAGGCTCTTGGACCAGCAGTCCATAATGCCTCATGTGGCCGGATTCCTGTTTTCATATTCGCGGGGCTGTCCCCTTTCACGCAGGAGGGTGAGTTGCGCGGATCAAGGTCAGAGTTCATCCACTGGCTCCAGGATGTACCGGATCAAAAGCAAATCGTAGCGCAGTACTGTCGCTACACGGGAGAGCTTAAAACCGGGAAAAACGTTAAGCAGATGGTCAATCGAGCACTCCAGTTTGCTACCAGCGCGCCAAAGGGGCCAGTGTACATGGTCAGCGGACGAGAGGTTCTGGAAGAGGAGATTGAGCCGTGTTACCTCGACCAAAAGCAATGGAGTCCAATCCTGCCTTCAGCTCTACCGCAGGACGCCGTCGAGGAACTTTCGAGGCGTTTGGTGGAGGCGGAGCACCCCTTGGTGATAGTAGGATATACGGGTCGCCAGGAAAAGGGGGTTACCGAGTTGGTGAAGTTGGCAAATCTTGTGAAGGGGCTGCGTGTTCTGGACACTGCTCTGTCTGATATGTGTTTTCCGGCTGACCATCCAGCCTTCGTGGAATTGAAAAACGGAGGCGAAGCCATTGCGGCCGCAGATGTCATTTTGGTAGCCGACTGCGACGTTCCTTGGATACCCACGCTATGCAAGCCTTCTCCCTCGGCTGCGATATTCCATATCGATGTTGATCCCCTGAAACAGCAGATGCCTGTTTTCTATATTCATTCGCAGGCAACTTACCGTGCAGATTGCGCCCTTGCTTTCGGCCAGATCAGTGGTTTCATCTCTAACTCTTCTTCCCTTCAGGAAAGGTTGGGAGACCCGTCCTACCAATCTCGCTGGAGATTGCTGGAAGAAACACGCGCAAGTAGGATTCGGAGTCTTGCAGAACAGGCAGCTACACCAACAGGGCTCGACGCACCCCTGAACATACCCCATCTGATCTCACAGATCCGTCAGTCCTGTCCAGAGGATACTATCTGGTGCGTCGAAGCTGTCTCTAACTCCCCGACGGTTTCAGAGCACATCCGAGCAAGCCTGCCTGGGTCCTGGTTCAACAGCGGTGGCGGCGGCTTAGGATGGTCAGGGGGAGCTGCGTTAGGTATCAAACTGGCCACTGATGATAAGAACGGCGGTAAATTGAAAGGGAAATTTGTCTGTCAGATTGTTGGAGATGGCACATACCTGTTCAGTGTCCCCAGCTCTGTTTACTGGATCGCTCGTCGATATGAAATCCCTGTTCTGACGGTTGTGCTGAACAATCGAGGCTGGAATGCGCCTCGTCACAGCCTCCTGCTCGTCCATCCCGAGGGCGAGGGATCGCGGCAGTCTAACGAGGATTTAAACATATCGTTCACACCTACCCCCGACTACGCTGGAATTGCGAAAGCAGCTGCTGGAGGCCGGATGTGGGCCGACAGGGCCGGGAGTGTGCAGGATCTAGCGAAGAAACTGCCTGAGGCCATCAAGGCCGTTCTAAATGGGACAGGGGCGCTACTGGAGGCGCAGCTGGACGGTAGAGAGGGGGCTTATACTGAAGATTGCTCATGATTTTGAACTTGGGAAATTGTTTAGATCAGATAGATAGTTAACTAGAAAGCACTGGCAATCTTCTGTTAGCCGAAAATGAATCGTTTCCAGTTTTCAGCCAGTATCCGGGTCCCTTCTTCTAACGACCATCCACGGATATCGCATATCTGTCTCACGATCTGTTCCAGCAGGTCGTCCATGCGCTGGCCGGCACAGTGCAGGTCGCTCTCAACCAATATCTTGTCCTCTGGCAACGCGCTGACCACCATTGACGATTTCTCATTCGATTCTCCCGGAAAATTGATCACGGCCGAAAAGGAGAAGTAGAAATCGACAGGGACCTTGGGGTGAAAGAACTGGGAAAGCGGCTCTACCGGTCCAGAGTACGAATGCATGCATACCCGGGGCGGAAACGGTCGAGGTGTGATTTCCTTTCCATCGCTTGAACCGGTTGGAGATAGCTCTTCGCCGTCGTGGGCTCTGGGGACGCTAGAGGTCCGTTTTTTCTGTCGATTGGATATCACTGTCCTTTCATGGCCGGCCCAAAGCCCTTGGAGCACTTCGAATACGGCCCCGTGTGCCTGGACGCTATGGAGCGAGACAGGCCTCTGTAGCTCGCCTGCTAGCCGTAGCTGGGCCTGTATGACGGCTCGCTGGTGGTCCATCTTGACGCGATACGGAGAGAGCGATCTCCCGTTTCTCGTGCCCGGAGTGATGGACGGGTTGCCCGGGGTCGAAGGTGCGTTATCCTCATCGCCGCCTGAGTGATCCCAGGCATTTGGTACTCGAAATGCCTTGTCGAGACCGATTTCGCCCACAAGGGCGTGGGGATGGCGCCGCAGCCTCTCCCTGGTTTTTGAGATGAAATCGGCCAGAGAATAGGGAACAGGTAGCTCGTTCAGCAAGACTTCATCGTCAATAGCCGGGGCGAGTACTTTTTTATAGTGGTCGGTCTTGATAGACTGGAGATATTCACTGTCCTTAGGCCCGGTTGAGTCCTGGGTATCGTCGAATAGCTGGTGAGAAAACCACGGATGCCATCCGAAACAGGGGACGACACGGCCGTCTGCATTAAAGCGCAGTGCGACTTGTTCGACCAGATGCTGGTCCTGCTCTCGAGTCGCCATCACCGTCAGAGCGGCGGCTTTCATGGAGCCGACGTCGTCGATGGACGACATCGTGTCTGTGGGATGACAGTGGGCATCGAAGACCCCGATCTCCCACGGGAAGCTGGACTGCATCTCTATGTTTCTGAAAGAGGTTCGGTTCTACTTTTTTTTTGCTTGAGTTATAGTTCCATTTATAGTGGTGATGAATGTCCTATAATGTGATATATGAATATGAGTATGAATAATACGAGCCAAAGCTTCTAGAATAAATATGTAGGAAAGAGGAAATTCTATTCAGAGAGGAAGATCTGTCTAGGAACGTTCAACGCTATTTATAGCCAATCTATTCTAATCTGGGCGAGGGCCTGCATTCAACCTCTGTCGAAGGATAAGGATAATAAGGATAGTAATAAGGATAAATCAAGCAACCCCCGTCTATATAACTCAACAAACATGCTCACGCTCGCTCAGCCGTGGGAGGTGATATAAAAAGTAAAAAGCTACCGCTCGGCCTCGTGGGAGGTGGCCTTCATCTCGTCCATGACGACCTTGTTGAACTCCTCCCAGCCGTCGAGGTAGACGTGGTGGCCGGCCTGCTTGATGACGACGACCTTGGCCGAGCCGCGGTCGGCCAGCTTCTGCTCCGGGGTCGCGTCCTTGAGGACACGCTCGCGCTCGTCGTCGATCTTCCGCTTGGCGTCGTGGCCGCCGTCGACGTCCATCCAGTCGTGCTCGCCGTACAGCATGACGATGGGGATGCCGGTCTCCATGCGCGGGGCGGGTTTGGGATCGGGGTGCCCCACGTTCGTGACAGCCGTGAGAGCAGGGTCTGGGGCGGCGACCTTGTTGACGGAGGCCGACGGGATGGGCTCCCTGACGAGCTGGCGGCCGACGCCGTGGATGCGGTTGATGAGCGGGCTTCGGGCGTACGCGCCGGGGGCGAGGATGTAGGAGAGGGCGTACTCGCCGCTGCCGCGCATCCTGAACAGGGAGTATGCGTAGTCGTGCAGGGCCTTGGACTCGGGCTGGGGCAGATGCGAGAAGCGGCGGGAGGTCCAGCCGGAGACGAGACGGGGGCCGAGGGGGCCCGACCAGCGGACGAAGGTGAAGGGCGAGACGTTGGCGTCCCAGAGATAGTTGAACCACTTGGGCAGCGGACGCAGTAGCGGCGGGGTCCTGGTCGAGACGCCGCTGTCAGCAGCAGCAGTGGTAGCGTTCTGGTCCTGGGTGAACTCGGCGGCCATGGTCGACTCGGCGGGCTCGTCGAGGTCGGCGCTGACGGCTCGCGGGTCCTTGGGGATGCCGACGGGCGAGGCGAGGATGAGCTTGTCGAGACGGCCGGGGTACTTGAGGGCGTAGGCGACGGCCATGTAGCCGCCCAGGCTGTGGCCCATGAGGGTGAAGCGGTCGATGTTGCGGCGGACGCGCCACTCCTCGAGGGCGTCGATGAACCAGTCCTCGGCCTCGGCGATGGCCTGCTCGCGGTCCTTCGCGTGGATCTTGAAGGGCGGGCGGGTGCTGCGGCCCATGCCGAGCAGGTCGAGGGCGTACAGCTGCCAGCCGCGGGCGCGGCTCAGGGCCTCGAAGTTCTTGTAGAAGAAGCCCAGGCCGGCGCCGTAGCCGTGCAGCACGACGAGGTTGTTCTCGACGGGCTCGCCGATGCGCTCGACGGAGAACTCGTTGAGGGCGCGGTTGTCGCCGCTGAGGCGGACCATGCTGGAGCGCCAGCGGCGCGGGCCGTAGGGGTCGTCGACGGAGGTCGCGGACACCTGGGCGGCCTGCGAGGTGTCCGCGGCGGCGAGACTGTCGGGCTGGCCGTCCGGGGCGGTGGGCTCCTTGCCGGTCTGCTGGTGGGTTGGGGGCTGCTGCAGGTAGGGGATGAAGGAGAGGACGCTGTGCTCCGCGGTGGCTGCGGGCATGCTGGCCCACTATTGCGTATTAGCAGGGCTCACAGGAGAGACGGAGACGTAGAAGAAGAGGACGACGCACCCACTGGCTGAAGCCCTCCTTGTAGCCGAGCGGGAAGTAGCTGAAGGACTGCTTGTGCTTGTCGGCGGCCTGGGCCTGCTGGGCGGCGAAGGGCCGCGGGTCGGGCTGCGCAGACGCCGCGGAGGCCATGGGCCTAGAGGAAGAGGAAGAATAGGAAGAAGAAGAGGAAGAATAAGAAGAGGAAGAATAGCTGGCGGTGGAGAGCGGCCGGACGGCGTCGAGCGGCGGGGGACGCGAGGAGCGGGCGGCCTGCAGCAGGGGGAGCGCGCGGCGGGAAGACAGCTTGCGGCGGGGAGACAGCTTGACGGCGTGTCTTCTTCTTGTCTTGTCTTCTCTCGTCTTCTCTTCGTCTCTTCTTCTTCTTGTCTATTCTCTTGTCTGAGGTTCCGGTGGCGGTTGAGACGGTGATAAGCCGGAGTTTGCAGCGGAGTGAAGTAGAGGTATGTGTAGAGAGTGAAAGTACAGAGAGAGACAGTCAGACTAGACCGAGTAGACTAGACATGCAGTAGACAGAGTGCGATAGACAGTGAGGTGTAGAGGTAGTGTAGAGAGTGTAGTGTAGTGTAGTGTAGTGTAGAGGTGTAGTGAAGTGTAAGAGAAAGTAACGACTCCGGCTTTTTGCCATCTCCGACCATCTCAACCGCAACTTCGACCTCACCCAACTCAACCACACTCAACCACACTCAACCACCAACCAACCCTGCGCAGACTCGCCGCCACCCGACTAACACTGACTGACACCGACTGACACTGACACTGTCTGGCACTACCATGTCATGTCGCTCGACCAGGTCGTGAAAGGCGACCCCCCCGCAGACGACCCCCTGGCCGCGCTGCCGTCGGCGCCGCCGCAGATCTACCTCAACCTGCTCATCGTCGAGTCCGCCCTGCGCGCCCAGTACCTCGCCCTGCGCGCCCGCCGCCGCCAGAACACCTTCTTCGTGCTGCTGCTGGCCCTGTGGATCGCCTACTTCACCTACGCGCTCTTCTTCCGCCCGCGCGAGGACGGCCGCGGCCTCGGCGGCTCCGTCTACTGGGTCGTCGAGACCGCCGAGAAGGTCGCCCTGACCGGCGGCCTCGTCACCGCCGTGCTCGTCTGGGGCACCGGCCAGTGGGAGCGCGGCCTGCGCTGGCCGCGCCGCTGGCTGGGCGTCACCAACCGCGGCATCCGGGGCATGAACGCGAAGGTCGTCGTGCTGCAGGGGCCGTGGTGGCGCGAGCTGCTGGCCTACCTGTCCTTCGTCTTCCCCTACTCCGCCTTCTTCCCGTCCAGCTCGTCCTTCCACTACGTCGAGTACGCGTCCCAGTCTGACAAGCCATCTGAGAAGGACCACCGCCGCCGCCGCGGCAGCTCCGTCGCCAGCCTGCGCTCCCAGGACGAGGAGAGCCGCGTCGGCGTCGAGGAGGACCTGGCCCCCGGCGGCGACTACATCCGCCTGCTGCTGCTGCCCAAGGCCTTCTCGCCCGCCTTCCGCAAGAACTGGGACGACTACCGCTCCGACTACTGGGACCGCGAGAACGACCGCCGCGCCCGCCTGCGCCGCAAGATCGAGGAGTACACCCGCCTGCACGCCCGCGCCAGCGCCGGCTGGCTGTGGTGGGCCAAGTGGCGCTACTGGAAGCGCAGCTACGCCCGCGCGGTGCCCGTCGTCTCCCGCAGCGGCCGCGACGTCGAGAAGTACGCCCTGCACAAGCACTCGCACTCGCACTCGCACTCGCAATCGCACTCACGCCATCTCGCCGAGCGCGAACGGCACCGCCGCGCCGACGCCCATACGCACTCGCGGACCTCGTCCCGCAGCTCCACGCCCAACCCCGTGTCCGACGTCGAGGACCGCACGCCGCCCCTCGACCGCGAGCGCCGGTCGTCCGTCTCGCGGCGGGGGCGGAACAGGGCCAGTCCGCAGACCTCCTCTGGCGCCAGCAGGTTCTCCACGCCCCTGACGCCGCTCTCGTCGGACGATCTCGCGGTGGGCGAGCCTGCATGATATAGTGGATGGATAATCTACGGGCCTGCATGAACGGCGGAATTGTAGCTCATGTCTATTGCATAGAAGCGTGTTTTTAATACTTTTTAACTCTCATTACCTCCTGTAGCTTTATAGCGGTCTACAGTCACACCCGATAGACGGTCTCGTCACCAAGATACCTGCAGAAAGTCAGTCGAACCCATATAGAAAGGAATAGAAGCCATACATAATTTCGTTCCGATCGTTCATCACCGCCAGCGCCTGGAGCGCCTCCGCCAGCTCAAAGACGTCGCCGCCAGCAGCCTCAATCGACGAGTTCACGGCTTCGATCACCTCGCGCACGTCAGCCGCGTCCGTTCGGAACAGTGCGGACCTCATCATCTGGCCCAGAGCTTGCCTGAACGTGCTCAGTCGCGCTGCCGGCAGCGGAGGGAGGGACTCCGACGCTGCTACGGCTCGTGCGAGAATTTCCGCCTGCGAGTCGGCGTTGTCGGTCTCCTGGGACTCGAGGAGCTGGGACGCCGGGTGTGAAGATGCTATCGACATCTGGGACTGTGATTGGGATTGTGATTGCGACTGTGTTTGTTGGCTACGGGTCTGGATGGAGGACGACGTTCGCTGCCTGCTACCTCCAGGGGAGGCATTGTATATCTCATCAGGATCGTCGTCGTCGTCAACCTCAGCGCCGCCGGTGTTGGCTCTTGAACCCCTGAGACCCGGCCGGCCACTACTCCTGGTCCCCGCTGCCGACTGCTGGCTCGTCGTTGCTCCTTTGCGCGGCGTATAGTCGCCTGCATTATCGTCATCATCCGACCCAGAATCAGAATCAGACTCGGGGACGTTGGCCGTTTTGCGTCTCTTGCGTCTCTCGTCCTCCACGACTTCTTTGAACAGCGCAAACCGAAGGATGCCTTCCGCGGCCTTTGCGTCTTTCTCGTCTACTCTGTTAGAAAGACGTGCCTTCGCGTGAGCCGTGGAGAGACGGATCAACGTCTCAAGCGTACGTGCGGTCATCGGCGATGTCTTCCTCTGGTTCCCCAGCAGCTCGTCGTTTCTGAGAGCCGAGTACGTGACCACAATGTGGTCTGCCGCGCCCTTCGTCAGGATCGGCTTGATTCGCGATTTGGCGTACTGGATATACTTCTTCACGAAGGGCAGGCTGAGCACTTCCACCTTTTTGCCGCCTCTCCTGCCCGTCTGAGAGATGCCAGCGTGCAGCATCACGTTGAACTTTTCGTACACCTCCGTGGTTCTGTTCGAGTCTCCCCTCTCTTCCAAACCGACTCCAAGGCTAGACCCGATCTGTTCCCTGACCGGGGCACCCTCCTCCAGTCTTGGGTCGCGGTACTGGTGCATCCGCAGTACGTGCTCGGATACAAGTCTGTCCCTGGTGTCGTCGATGTCGTCCGTCACCACGAAGAGAAGATCGAAACGAGACAGGAGAGAGTCAGGGAGAGCGATGTTCTTATGCGGATCCTTATGCGTGTCGTATTGCCCAAATATCGGATTTGCGGCTGCGATGACGCTACACCTCGCGTTCAGCGAGGTATGGATGCCGGCCTTTGCAATCGTCACGGTCTGCTGTTCCATAACTTCGTGGATTGCTACTCGATCAACGTCGCTCATCTTGTCGAATTCGTCAATGCATACCACGCCTCTGTCACCCAATACCATGGCACCGGCCTCAAGCCTACGCTCTCCGGTCTCTTTGTCAGTTGTGACTGCAGCTGTGAGACCGACGCCGGATGAACCTCGCCCGGTGGTGGCAATGGCCAGGGGAGCGGTGTTGAGGACGAATCGTAGAAGTTGGGATTTTGCAGTTGAGGGATCTCCCACCATCAGGATGTTTATATCACCTCGTAGATGGGTTCCGTTTTCGAGATTCTTTTCCATGCCGCCCAGGAGCATAAGCAATATGGCTTTTTTGATGTAATCATGGCCGTAGATACTGGGCGCAAGGGACTGGGAGAGAAGATCGAATATGTTCTTCTTCTTCGCTAGTTTGTTGATGTTTCGAACATCAGTGTCGGTTAT
This sequence comes from Onygena corvina, assembly GCA_000812245.1. NCBI lineage: Eukaryota > Fungi > Ascomycota > Eurotiomycetes > Onygenales > Onygenaceae > Onygena > Onygena corvina. Next base: position 200,770 of record JWPT01000116.1, on the reverse strand, counting down.
TGTTGGCTGAACGATTCCCCCGCCAGATTTGGAAGCAAGGTGGATGACGTTGTTTGCCAGGACAACTGTGCGGAACGTTGCGCTGCCAGAGCTCGCATTTCGATTTCCTAGAGATCGGAAGATCCCCACAAGCTGTATCCTATCTCCCGGCTTAGCTCTGTCGACAAGGTCGTCATCCAGGATGACATCGACACCCCTAGGTAGCTGACCCGCAGGTGCTCTCTCCGGCATTTCTTGAATGGATATCATCTGATGATCTCGGTATTTGCAGTACCCATACTCGGTTATCAGCTGTAAATGTGTTAGCCAGTAAATTCTGCGGTTGAGCATGTATTCAGTCATGAGGGCTAATTCACCGCATCCCCGTTCTCATCCTCCTGTGGATATACATTCAAGTTGGTAGATCCACTGGCCGTCATGGTTTGATCTTGGTACGTCCTTGCTAGGAATTCCTTTTTTCTGGCATTGTAATGGACGCTCCTGATAATTTTGGGCCGGACCAGCGAACACTTCGTGACGATACCCTCAAGCGCAATCATCCGATTCAGATGTGATGAGCTGAGTGTTCGAGGGTTGCACGCGTACTCACCGAACGCACCGACATATGCACAGTAATATTCCTATTCCGCGGTTAAATCTGGGTCCTTAATTGCGCATTCTATTCCACATACAATTTCATCATGATCGTCTCTGTTCTGGTTGCTGGCAATGGTGGTGACAATTTCCCGCAACGCTTGATCGAATGCCAAACAGTAGGCGGAAGGAGATGTAAGAAGTCTATATGTAGTTGAGAATCTGGCGCCTTCAGATTGTTTCTATGGGGGCTGAACGAACCCCTTCGCTAAATCCGGACGGTTGGCTCGAATTTCGTCAATACTGATCTAGGGAAACGAAATCAAGAAAGGTCAGCCTTCGAATGCTTCAGCTATAGGACATCACACAGTCAATATGTACCGTAAATCTTCGAAGGCCTCGATTTATCATCACAGCTATGTCGGCGCGGTAGCTTTATATATCTTGTTAGGGTTGATTTGCCATTCGTTTAAGCTAAGCAATTTACCTTCTGGCTCTTGGATCAACTGTGATAGATGAAACTGTCAGCCTCAATAAATCTGTCTATATTATAAGCTCATGCTCACCTGGATCGAGGAACTCTGTGGCTGCCCGCTTGTTATCGCGGGCGATCTCATCCACGAGGAAAGGAGAATCCATTGTGCGAGGTATCCTTCAGACGCAGCTCGAGCAATCTACAGCAGGAATTAAGGAGCAAGAGATCCCAGAGATGATCTCTTGGATACGAAGCAGGGAGAAAGCGGTATCAAGTTCGGTGTTGCTAACGTGAGAACATGTTGGAGGGATGAAAGCAACCGCAAAATGCGCTTTGGAGACGCGAAACAAACACGCGAGTCGCGACTTAAAGTGGTTTTTCCTCAAGCGCGTAATCGGGCCAATAACGAGCGAGTATCGACAAACACTGCAGACGGAATGGAAGAATCATTATGGATTAGTAGGACTATTTATTAAATAGAGTGTGATTATTATACATAGGTGTAGATGTTGGTACAGTGTAAAGGTTGGGTGATAGTATGCAAGTGCCCATGTATAGTCAGTCACCTTCACCAATAAACACGTAGATGCGTTATATACAGTTGAGATTATATAAAGACAGCTTCTCATTCAGCTTCGGGCTCCGTTTGTGAAGAGAGGAAGCTTTCGTTGTCTAGATCCCACTCGTCCTCTGGACTGAGAATGCGCTCCGCCATGGGCGTGCTATCGTGTCGCGTCAACATCTTCCTCTTTTGAGAGATCATGTCGTCGGCCAGGAGATTTTCTAACAAGGGGGACTGGGGCTCCGAGGATCCAGAATCTTCCAGCCTTTCTAACTCCTCCTTGGAAGGATCCTGTTTGTCGAACTCAAAGCCTTCTCCATATGTGCTCTCGCCAGATTTCTTGTTGTCTGCGCTGATTCGCTTCCTTTCCACTCCAAGTACCCCTTCGGTCCGAATTTCGTGCTCTGGAACAGGTAGACCTCGGGAATTATTTGTAGATTTCCGGTCTATCGCGTGTTTGCGGAGGATCTTATCAAACCTACGTTCCAAATAGGGGATCGTAGCCACAGCGGTATAAGTCTCCGGGGCCTTTGAGAACAGTTCATTCATCTCGATCCCTCCATCCGCGATTGACCGGGATCTGAAATCTATCAACGCGGATGCAAGATGGAGCATATTGGAATATGTAGGTTGCATATACTCGGGATGAAGCTGTGCCCACAGCGCTCGTACTTTTTGCCCAATCAAATGACCTGGTTTTCCGCGGCGAAAGGCTCCCTCTAACTGGTCCATATCCATTGGCGCGCCTTCTGGACGCAGAGCATATCCACGCTTTATGTACCTCCAACCCGGATAGTTGGGTATAAACTTCCTTTCAAAGACCATGAACGCGCGAGCCTGGGCCGCTGGATCTTGTGAAAGACAGAGGATGTTGACAAAAAGGGACCAGTTCTTGGTGCTGAATTCGAATCCTAACTTCTTCACTTGTGCTTCAATATCCACTACTTTCAAATGCTGGCCTTGTGACATTAGAGATTGCATATATGTCGAAATGCAGTGAGAAAGATCAAATCGATGCGAAGAGAGGACGGCAGGCGTATCATTATATAATGAGGCATCGGCTGGAGGATCCGCATTGTCATTGGGTAGCCTAGGGATCTTTTTCAATGCTCTTTTAACATTGATGGCGCGAAACTTCTGGAGGGTATGTGCAAGAGCAGCCTCGAAGCATTTTTTGAGTTCATAATGCTTCTTTTGTGAAAGGTAGTTGACCATAAGAGCATGGAGTATCTTAGGAGACTTCGGTAGGCGGTCCGTTAGCCCGGTCTTTGACTTCGCCGAAAGCTCTAGGAAAAGCTCTCCCACTCTTTGGTGACCGTTTTTGTCCCCGTAAGCATGAATAAGATGCTCGTAATACACCGTGGGGAAGGCTTCGCGAAGCGAACGACCGGAAGCTCCGACTTGAGACTGTTTCGTACTAAAATCTTTACTGTCAAAGCTTTCAATGGCAGATTGGAGAAGTTCCTCGGCGTGAGGAAGAGATAATTTTCCACTAGATGCTTTGCCCATTGTTTCCCGGGCTCGTTGGAGATCTCGGTCAATTTCCGATTTGAGCATAGCAAGCGTTCCACTCATATCAACTTTGTTGAACCGACCCATCATCTCAAGGTATATGACTTGGACCATGTCACGGTTCTTTTGCTGCACATAGCCATGGAGAAGAATGGAATAATGGAAGAGTGTGAGGCTGATCTCGTGGTTTCTGTGTAACACGCCTAAAATCTTACGTGCGGAATCCGTTTTGCCAACCCGAACCAAGGCAGACATTAAGGCACCGTATGTCATGCCATCAAACCGAACCCCAGCGTCACGCATTCGGTTTTGTATTCTTGACATGGAGCGAAAGTCGACAGTGAAGGCATAGTTCCACAGAAGAATATTCCACGTTCTTGTCACCGTGTCGGCTGGGAAGATGGAGGTGGTTTCCTCGGCCACTTTTTCGGCTTCTGAGTATCTCCTCTCTTTGCAAAGCGCCTCAATCAAGGTATTGTACATGGGAGACGCAAGTCGAACTCTGTTTTGCTTGGCCATGTCAAAAAGATCCATGACTGCATTGACATCGCCACGACCGGCGGACAGACTCATCAAGATAGTGAAGCTGATTGCATCTGGCGTTCTTCCGACTTTAAGCATCCGTCGGAATATACGGAAGGCCCCTTCTATATCTTTGTCTCTTAAATATGCAGAGAGAAGAATATTCCAATGTTCAATTTCTGACACTGTCCCAAACTTAGTGATATGGTCAAACCATTTCTGGGTCTGTTTGACATCGCCAGTCCTTGCATATGAATAGAGAACGGGCTTTGTACCGTCGAGGGAAGCGGCCTCGCCGTAGTCCGTCAGGTAGTCGTTGTAAATTCGCATAGTAGTGGAAGTATCACCAAGTCTTGCAGCCACCGTTAAAGCATCGTAGTAAGTCGATTTCGAAGGTAGCCCATAATGCATGCGGTATTCAGCCAGCAGATAATCAACGCCTTCCAAAACTTCTATTCGGCACAACATGCGTATCAAGTGAGTAATCAGTGCTTTCGGCGGCACATGTTCAGGTATACGCCATCGATAATTACGGTATAGAAAAATCGAGCGTCCGTTTGCAGATCTTATACCGGAAGAAGCTAATGTCGTGATCATTTGAATGTACTCCTGGTGACTGAAGAGCTCAAGTTTGCGGGCACTTTCGATCATTCCAATAATCTCTTTCATCGGCACCGCCATCATTAGTTTATCGTCAGACATGACAAGTTGGAGAATATAACGCGACATCTCAATATCGTCTCTGGATTGGTCGCGCTGAATTTCTTTTAGGTACGCATGCAACCGATTTGCCAGAAATTTGGTTTGGAGCGTCCCCGGAAATCGTAACCGTTGGGGAAGAAAACGAGGCCTTCGACGCCAAATTTGACGAGCATTAATCCAATCCATGTCATTTAGGAAGTCCATAAACGCAAAGTGCCAGCATTGCGTCTTCTTCCGCGAGATTGCTTCGTTGCATATCTTCAATGCAAGCATCTTTCTGCTCGGGCTTTTAGTGTTTAAGGTAACCCTCGTGATATTCAAATAGTCATGTTCGCTACGGTGCGACAAAGGGAGTTTTTCGAAGAGAGTTCGACAGCGATGAAAATCCTGGAGGTGTTGCGAATGAGAGAGATAAGAAAGAAGTTCAGACTCTACTTCTTCAGGACACCCACTGGCCCTATAAAGTTCCCATACAGTATCATAATTTCGCGTGCTTTTATCAAAGAGAAGAGACCGAAGCGCTTTTGGAGCCTCCCCGAGGTCAATGTCATTCAACAGCGGCTCATCGGTATCCACTATTTCTTTAGCAACAGGTTTGCTGGCCGAAGACGAGTAAGCCCTATGCGCGTAGCGTTTTCTTCTGCCTAGACATTTCTTCGGTTCGGAAACATATGTGCGGGCGAACAACTGGGTTTTGGGAGGGTAAAGGAATTCGAGAGGCGCCAGGCAGTTTGTCGAATTGAGAGTTGCAGCATCTTTATGGCACGCCGAAAAAGTCTTTTTCGACGTAGACTGATATATGTAGTAATAGAGGAGGGATATCGTAGAGTCGTCGGTATTCGGATGCCAAAATCTAGGGTGCAGCAATCGTCGTGACCTAAGGGTGTACTTGGAACCGAGGTAGACATGCTGTGTAGCATTCTCGATACACCGCACAGCTCGCTCGAGCATTCCCTGAACTGAGAGCCACAGCACCCACTGAGAGTATTCGCATTTCACTCCAGATTGCGCGTGGTTGGCCGGTTTCAAAAAAATAGAGATGAAAAGGTAGGGAAAAATAGTAGACCATGGAACAACCACGCGCGATAGACAGCTCTCAGACCAAACGTCCAAGGCGACAAGCAGATTCCCCAACCCTATGCGAGTCTGTACCGGGTAATAGGCGCTGTGGAAATTTATACAGAGGAAAATCAGACGTATACCGAGATCCTCGTACGATAAAGCTTTCACTTTGAAGTGAACGAAATATTGTTGCCAAGCCCCGGATTAGTAAGCCATCGGCGGATAGTTAATACGGGGCCGGCGTTCCACGCCCACAACGTCAATGAATTGAAGACGGCGGAGGGGACACAGGCTGGTAGAGGGACGGAGGTTGACGCGGTCTGTTGGAGGCTATCATGGACATCACTGGGTTTATAGTGACCAATAGGGCCAATGCCCTCTCAATGGGCGACTATAACAAGTATCGTGCCCAGTTGACTCGAAGATTGCACACGCTCAACAAGCGGCTCGGGAGAACGACTCCAAAGGGCAAGAAATTCGCAGAAAAAGCAGTGATTACGGCAAGCGATATAGCTAAAGATGAAGGGTATTTTCTTCTGTGTCTGAGAAAGCTTAGCCTGATTTTTACTAATACTGGGGTTAGGTTTGTTCATATACTCCTTCTTTCCTCCGAACGAGCGTGGGCAGAAGCGATGCATATGCGATCAGTCCATTCGCAAGACACGTCAAAGAAAGGGATGATAGGCTCAGCACGGCGACACATTATTTCAAGACTGAAGAAGGCCACGGTATACGCAAATCAGCTAGTAATTGCGCTTCAATCCCCACAAGATTCGACCAAGTCTCAAATCGACCATCTCGAAGCCCTGGCTTATCTCGCGGCTTTGTCGACCGCCTTTTGGATGGAAAAACGACAGTGGGAAAATTGTTTGAAACAGGCCTCACTTGCTAGAGTTGTATGCGCTGCATTGGAAAAGCAAGACAAACAAGGCTATATTCAAGAATTCGTTTCCGGGACAATCGATCCAAGCATACGATATTCTGCCTATCAGCTTCAAATATCGCGATCAATCCCTTTGAGCGCCATCGCAAAGAAGCATTTTCCCGAGGATCCTGCTCTGAGGAAAGAAGTGGAGGCCGTCGACCCTAATTGTTTAAGCGAAGACTCCATTGGTGGTGATACATCCACGGCCTCGGGGGACTCCCTATCTTTTCCCCAAAAAATTACGTGGAGATCTAGAACAGTGCAGATTGAAGACGCGGCAATATCTCAAGCATTAGCATCCGCGGCCTCCGCGGAAACCCAGCTTTCTGCTTGGATGCAGAGTCAACAGACTCCGTCTGCAAAGGAAACAGCAGCAAACTATGATAGTGTGATAATCGCAAGTCAAGATGCCGTCGATGCCACCAAGGCAGCAATAGATGAACTTGTCGGCGAAGGGATTGATCAGGGGGACCCAAGAATGCAGAGCTTACAGATTACGAAAACAGCAGTGAACTACCGACTTATAGGCTGGCGTGTCGGCAGAAATAGGGTGCTTTGTGGCAGGGCCGATGGCTTAACGCTTAGCCCGGAAAGCGACACAGGCCGCCGAGAGAGGGAGAATGGGAAGATGAACGCCGAAGAAGACAGCTTAGGTAGACGAATTGGTCATCTTCGAGAGACCGTCGTGCTATATGATTCAATCCTCCAGAGTCTAGAGTCCGTTAGAGAGCTGCCTGGTGTTGCGGCGGACACTGCCTTCGTTCGAGAACTCGAAGCGAAATATGCCTACTTCAAGTCTCTCAGGTAAATAGTTTCTTTGACCCTAACAATTCCGCACTTCCATCTAACCTTCACATCATTCTAGGTGTCTTGCTATCGGACGGTCTCACGCATTAAAATCAGACTCTAAGAATTCTCTAGCGCTTTTCATTCGAGCTGCGGACATCCTGTCTAGTGCACTCCATCTGCCTTCGGATCAAAATGAGCTTTCGAGCCAACTCCTTGAGGCTGATGTCTCACATGCCCAGGTTGAAACTCTTCATGCGGAGCTGCAGCGTCTAGTGTGGCAGTATCGCGGAATCGTTGAAATCGAAAAACTGGTTGAGGCCAATGATACTGAGTCGGCAACACTACCACCTGTGATCCAGCGGATGAATGCATATCAGTTGGAAGGTGTAAACTTGGCGAATCTCGTGGCCTACCCACCCAGGCTTGAACCTATCCCCGTCAAGCCGCTTTTCCTAGACTTAGCGTGGAACTATATCGGGTATCCCTCAGAGAAGAAGGACAGGTTAGCTCCTTCAGTAGGGAAAACTGTGGCGAGCGAACCAGTTGCCGAAGCTCAAAAGGAATCGAAGAAGGGCTGGTTTGGGTTTGGTCGTTGATAGCGTTACGTACACACCGACAAGCTATAGCTATCACCTTGAGCCGGCAAGGAAGAAATATAAACTATATAAATAGCTACTCTACAAGGGCCTCGTTGGTCCAACCCTTCTGGCTGAGCACTAGGCGATATCCATCAGGGTCGGCGACAGTCACCCCAAACTCTTCCCAGTATTCATTGCGCGCTGTAACCCTAGTTCCTCCGGCTGCAAGAAGCCTCTCAACAACGGCCGGATCAACGGAGTCGTTGACGTAAATGACCAACAAGTCTTCTTCGGTCGGTCTCGGGGGAGTCTCGGCATGAGAGTCATCTACGAGCTCCAGGTGCCAGGCGGCCCCTGGCCACCCTAGCATGAGCAAAGGATGCCCGCCCACTGCATCCGGGCCACACCGCCAGAGTACCTTAAGCCCTAGACCCTCGACATAAAATCGCTCGGCTTTAACGATGTCCGCCGACGGACGAGCGATACGGAGATGGCTCGATGCGGATGGTGATTTACCCGAGCCGGCTTCTCCGGCCAGCGGTGGCTTTTGATATGCATGCGACATGTATGATGATAAAGCGCTTCCCCTTTCTTTTTACGTTGTCGGAGATCGAACCTTACGAATTTCTGTTAGAACAGACGATAGGGTCAATACGGTATCATCTCTCAACTTACGAGTACAGAGAATTGGAGCTCTGATATATGTTCGGCAAGTTGTTTGACATTCCAAAGTGCGCCCCGATCCTAGAAACTACGCGCTTTTATGTTTCCAGCTTCACAACCTAGACTCACGATTGATTACAAATTCAGAGAGAAAGGAACGCCATAACATGACTCAATATCGCACGCTTGAGGCCGTAGTTTGCTTTTTGTGAGCATCAAGTTCCCTTACCCTAGTCGATCGCGGGAGCCCCGTAAAAGCCTAATGTGAGCCCACCAATGGTATACTGCCTCAATTAAGATATCCCAGGGCTAGCTTCATACCCAAGAAAACTGGCATTTTTACTCTTGCTCGTCTGGCGAGAACAAGAGATCAAAGAGGGTATAGTAGAGGAATGTGCATAAAGAGAGGAACCTCTTAAGGTGACAAAACTAAAGTAAAGGCAAGAATGTGCCAAGATGTATCTGCAAAACCGTCCTTTTCGTATTCAAGGCGGGAAGAGTCGAACCGCCTAGTTAGCTGAATATAGAGGAACCAGAAGCCATTAGCATAAATTGACATCCCAACTGCAAAAGAAAGTTCTTCAACATACACTATCCCACCGACCCAGATTGACGTCAGCGGCAGATGACGAATGAGGCTGCTAAGAAAGAAACGTGACGGTTTCTTTGATGCATAGATTTTACATATTTTGAAAGTACTCTTACCCCTTTTCTTTTTGAATACATACAGAGTACCCCATGTTTGTAGGATAATTCTGCAGTCAGACAAAGCAGTTCAATCTAGTTACATAGACCGATTAATCTTGGGTAAGTTAGTTAGTGTCAGGTTGCTTTTTCCATCTTGGGATTCTGGACGGTAATGAAATCCCACTATATCCCATAACCGCAGGCAGATTAGCTATAGCTTGACTTTACTTATCACATCATTCTTCGGAGGGACACTTTTTAGGAATCACGCGGCTGTCGCGTTTATACTCCGTGTGGACATGGCAGGGCTGAAAAAAGTTTAGGAACGGCCATCAGTAGCCACAATATATCCAGAGATACCTTTGATGGCTTGCTACGTCAATGCCTAAGTTCTCGCGAGCAAGTTAACAAGCCCATGCCAGATGGTTATTCTAAAACCTCAACATCAAGAATAATAAGAACGGATTTCCGAAGGTCGGGTATCTGCCATCACAGAAATTTCGAATAAATTGTGCTTCAAAGTTGCTGAGATGATATCATAAAGATGCTACCGCTGGTGCCAACCAAAATTCAGAAGGAAGGCACCAGCTATTGAAGTGATCCATTGGTATTTTCTTTCGGTTTATTGTCAGGATGCTAATTTCAAACTTGTTTGGGATGTCGGCCCTCTGATTAGCCTCTTTACAACGGATAACACTATACCTGGAATGCCCATTCGGTACCGAGAAACTAGGGCGAGTAAACTTGGTCTATCCGTGTATGGGTGAGAAGCAATTCATTGGGATTCTGACCACCGTCGAATTCGCGGCGATCCGACAGAATCGATAAGTTTCTTAGATTTGTCAATAGCATGAGCCATGGCACTTCATTGAAGAGGGTGGGAGTGGTACTGCGAAAGGAAAGAAAAACGAAAATAAGGCCTTGGAAATGGATATATAAAGGCGTCGAAGTACCACTTTCATCCTTTTTTTCTTTCTTACACAACAAGAACATCGTCATATTCTTCTTCATATACTTACATCAATTTCACCATCGTCCTCTTAAACCACTTGTCGAAATGGTTTCCTTCAGGGCTATTGCTGTTGTCAGCGCTTTGGTCATCGCCGTCACGGCTTTCCCCGCTGCGAACTCGGCTCCCGTTCTTGAGGTTCGGACCGTCAACGTTTGTGACGACAATAACTCCCAGAAGATCATTTGCTGCGAATCTACTGATGACTTCCTTGGTTGCTTGAGTATGGTTTTTTTTTCAATATTTGAACTTCTTCGCGTCCTTTACTGACTTCCCCTTCCAGTGGCCAATGTCATGGGTCAACAGAAGTGCACCGGCAATGCCCAGTTTTGCTGCAATGCCGATGCTTCCGTAAGAATTCCATTCTTCAAATAGTATTGGATTTCCCCATATTTAACCAGTTCGATAGGGCCTCCTCGGAATCAACGTTCTTTCATGCGCTCAAATTGCGTAGATATTCCAAAACAACAGCAGCTGGCATCGGTCTCTGTTGTAACCGCTTCGTCTCTTTTCGGCTCTTATTAGCAATGTTTCGGCACGTTAGTGATGGGGAAATAACCGCGACCATGCTGTTACAATTTATCTTCGATGTGATCCCAATGTCAGACCTCTTGGGATGATCCTTTTTTAGTACCTGAAGTAGAAAATCTTAAGCCCAGAGATTACATAATATACCCGAGGCCCCATAGCTATCACGTGAGGGCGATCAGGACAAGGCGTGGCGCTAAGCCGCTTTGGGCCGCCCGTCCCTGCATGGGATTAGTAAGCCCGACCGCAATCTAACAATTTTCTTTTTCACCTGGAGATTTGCGACTTTAATCTCACCCTTTTCCCCGAAGGAAGACGACCCCAGGGAAGAAGGCCTTCTCCCACCCACCAGCCTCCTCCTTGTCCTCGGCCGTCGATGCTAACGGGCTGCACGTAACACGCTCCTTTAAGAGAAAGAGAGCGCGAGAGAGACCGAGAACAAAGACGCCGGAAGTACATCGCTTCTTCGGCGATATCGCGGTACAAGTACGGACTGGGATATCTCAGCGTCAACAATGGCCAGCGTCAACGGAAGCTATGCCTCTCCCTCGGCAGATGCGTCTCTGCACGCCGCCGTCGCGTCGACTTCTGGTCTTTTCAAGGCCGTCTATAACAACATGTCCGGCTGGGGTGCCCTTCTGGGGCTTATTCTCTTCGCCGTTGCGTACGATCAATGTCCGTCGTTTCCCCTCCTCCAATCGGCCATTGTCCCTCGAGCACTTCATGCTGACACTTTGCTATGCGAGCAGTCAAATACATCTGGCTCAAGGGATCAATTGTCGGGCCTAGGTTCAAGATTCCTTTCATGGGCCCGTTCCTCGAATCTGTAAACCCGAAGTTCTCCGAATACAAGGCGAAATGGGCCAGTGGAGAGCTTAGCTGCGTCTCCGTCTTCCACAAGTATGTCGTCTATCCTAGCATGCAACAAACCCCAATGGCTTGGGAATGTAAAGGCTAACATCCGGTGCTTAGGTTCGTCGTGATTGCTTCAACACGAGACATGGCCCGCAAAGTCTTCAATTCCCCCGCCTATGTCAAGCCATGCGTCGTTGACTCAGCGCATAAGCTCCTGGGTAAGACCAACTGGGTTTTCCTCGACGGCAAAGATCATGTGGAATACCGAAAGGGTCTCAACGGCCTCTTCACTCGACAGGCCTTGAGCATCTACATGCCGCTCCTCAACGGCGTCTACGACAAGTATTTTGAGACATTCGTCAAGGAATCTGCAGACAACGACTACAAGCCGATTCCATGGATGCCACACTTCAGAGAGCTTATGTGCGCCCTTTCATGTCAGACCTTCGTTGGTGACTACATGACCAGCGAGGCCGTCACTAGGATTGCCAACGAGTACTATCTCATCACCGCCGCCCTTGAGTTGGTCAACTTCCCCATCATTTTGCCTTTCACCAAGACTTGGTATGGAAAAAAGGCTGCCGACATGGTGCTGGTCGAATTCAGCAAGTGTGCCGCTAAGAGCAAAGTGCGCATGGCTGCCGGTCATGAGGTGTCGTGCATCATGGACGCCTGGGTGAAGTCCATGCTGGAGTCTGCCGAGTACCGCGCAAAGATTGCCAAGGGGATCGAGGTTGCTGACGCTGACAAGCCAAAGCAGATCCTTCGTGACTTCACTGACTATGAGATTGCCCAGACTATTTTCACTTTCCTCTTTGCTTCTCAAGATGCTACTAGCAGCGCCTGTACCTGGCTCTTCCAGATCATGGCCGATCGCCCAGATATCCTCGATAAAGTCAGAGAAGAAAACTTGAAGGTCCGAAATGGCGACCGTAAGGTTCCGATTTCCATGGAACTCCTCGAACAGCTCACATACACCCGTGCTGTTGTCAGAGAGACCCTCCGATACCGCCCACCAGTCATCATGGTTCCCTATGAAGTCAAGAAGGATTTCCCGGTCACGCCCACCTACACTCTTCCCAAGGGCTCCATGATCGTCCCATCCGTATGGCCTGCTACTCACGACCCTGAGGCCTACCCAGACCCCGAGTCCTTCATTCCAGACCGCTGGATCACGGGTACCGCTGAACAGCACGCAAAGAACTTCCTCGTTTTCGGAACCGGTCCTCATTACTGCCTTGGCCAAACCTATGCACAGCTCAACTTGATGGCTATGATTGGTAAGGCTAGTATGGATCTTGACTGGGAGCATCATGCCACTCCTTTGTCTGAAGATATCAAAGTTTTTGCTACAATCTTCCCTCAGGTATGACAAGTCTTATACTATCGCACTGGTCGGCTCAATTCGAGTTGTATTAACCAATCTTTCAATAGGACGATTGCCCACTCGTCGTACGACCGCGACCAGAGTGAATTTTCTCACCATCATGACACCGGCTGAATGAATTTACCTATACCAAGAGACAGGTTTGAGAATACGCCTCACCTTTCATAATTAATTACCTGCACCTTCTTTCCCTCCATTTCATGCGCCACAACTACCCAGCATTCTCTTGCAGCATGTCTCGTTTCTACGCTTTGCGCCATGCCTTTTACTTCTCCTAATCTTCTGCTCTCTATCACTTTTGCCCTCCGTTAGAGACCGCTGCACTCGAAGCGGTCTCCTTGTCACTTGTGTGGTTTTCACATATAACTTACTCCTTCCTACAACTTTGCTCCTCTTTTTTTTGCATGATATATCTCTTCTTCCAACCATTTTTTTGTGTACGCGCTTCTATCAAGCAAAAAGCTTCGAGTTAGAGAAGGGAGACTCGTAAATACCCTGCGAGTGCAGCGAGCACGTCTTAGACATTCGATTCTCGCTTTGGGACAGAAGGGGGCGATCGTAGGTGTCGCAGGGACTCCTGAGGTGTGCTACGGAATGCATATAATTATTAATTGCTATTAATGAATGTTACCCGGCTCAGAATCGCCCTGTTCTCCCGTCTTGCATCATACTCGGCGGCCGTAGAATCCTTCTTGCATTTTCATCTCGGTATCTCATAAGGTACGGATTGCCGCTAAGCGCATTACATCATCCCGGACTTGTCCCGTCCTAAAGAAAGCCGGGCTCTGCGGATAACAGCCAGCCCTCGACTCTTGAAGGCTGAACTACAGCAACACCTCCATACTAGCAAGCACAATAGTCATGTTACCCTGCAGGGCGGCCGTTCGCCAGTCTGCGCGCTTATCCCGGCCTTCGTACTCCGCGAGCGCATCTACTAGCCGGCTACCGCTCGTTGGCACACGATCGCAATCAACGGCTGTCGCAAGACGCCTCAACGTATCCTCGGGTCTCCGGCCGGCATATAACGCTCTATACAGTCATAGAAACTTCTCGAACTCCATCCGTTCATTCCAATGGAACGACGCAGAGAATGCGAAGCCGCTATCTCTCAAAGAATACAAATTTGAGGATGTAAGTCTAGAAGTACGGAATTCGAACATCACACTGGCAGGCTCACTAATTTGATTTGGTGCTAGATTAATTCTTCTCTTCCAACATCAGATGCAGACTCACCATCTTCGAAACCGAATATCATCTTAATAGACGTTCGCGAGCCTCCCGAGCTGGAAGCAACAGGCATAATTCCGTCTGCTCTGTCCATACCCATCGGATCACAGACGGACGCCATGTTTTTGACGCCTGATGAATTTATAACTCGCTTTGGCTTCCCTAAACCTGGAGTCAAAGATGGAGACGACAACACAAAAGCCACAATGGTTTTTTATTGCAAGGCTGGTATCAGAGCCCGTACTGCAGGGGAATTAGCGGTTAGGGCGGGATACGACGCTGAGAGAATCGGAGTGTATGATGGGAGCATGCTGGACTGGGAAAGGAAAGGTGGTAGAGTCGAGAGATGGGATGGCCCTGAGGTCTGATCATGATTTTAATGGGTAGCATATCCCGTTCTTTTGTATTACTAGTGCAGTTGATATCCCCCTTATATATACAAAAATTGTGAAAATTCCAGTGTCTCCCATGTTTATTCCCCTCATATTGCATTTAATGGATCGTAAGTTATTTGGTAAGAAACAGCGGCCGGTTTACTATCATGTGTCAAGAAATTGCACAACTTATTCAACTGGATCTCGAGGTCGAGATTAAGTATGACGTGCGAAAGGCTTCTTCCTCAACGAGAACGAGCTAGACAGCTTGAGTATGATTGAAGATCATTACAGACATATCTTGTTTTATACTTGCGATTTACAGTATAACACATATTCAGAATGATCAGGGAATATCGAACATCGGCTTCAACTTTTTGATCAGACCCCATTCCTCCATTGATACATCTGATCGGTAGAACTCCTTAAGTGTGTCAATGCTCTTTCTTGAAATCATAGAGTAGAGAATATCCTTTTCTTCAAGCTGGCGCCCGTAGAGCGGTTGATTCGGCCCTTCTATTTTGATCGCAACAGAAGGTTGTCCCTTTTTGCAGATGGGAAGTTGCTTGTGGTCGCGTTCAATGGACATCCTAGAGGGAAAATATCGAGTTAGCTCAACGAATTACGATGCCGGCAAGACTGAACAGATACTCACACTCTTCCTAGGCTAATAATTTCCTTTAATCCGGTTGTAGGATTGGTTTTGATGGCTGCAATGGGAGTTAAGAGTCGCAGGGCGCCTTCAGTTACGTCAACACCAATGACAATTGGGTCTTTCTTGTTGAAGACGGCGACTGGAGATAGGACACATGGGAAGACGGCTTGCATCTTGCTCTCTTCCTTTCTCTGAGCGGCCAGATCTTCCATGTGCTTTGTGAAATCGTCAAACAAGTGGTAAATGATGTCGGCGGTAAAGATCTTGATGCCATTCTCATCCGCATATGTTTGGGCCTCCTTATCAACTTTGACGTCGAAACAGAGCATGACTGCAAACTGCTTAGCCTTTTCTAACATAGCACCGGCACGCATCACATCCCTTTTATAGACAGGCCCAATAGAGATGTTGGCCACGGGAATCTTGGAGGTTCTCAAAAACTCGAGCAGTGCCTCCAAGGAACCAAGGGTAGATGCTTGGACGGCAACACCACGATTATCCCTGGATACCTTGCTGAGAAGGTTCTCTAAATCAGACATAACCTCGTCGGTAAGATCATCTTCGTCATCATCATGGTTCACGACAAGGAGTCTGGAACCCGCAATGGCATGTTCGAGATCGTTGGCTGCGATTTTAACACCCAACGCAGCCTTGACTTCTTTATTATGCACATAGGCGGATTTTAATCGGAGTTCCTTCATTGGAGCGGGAGTCAGGAGTGCGCGGATATTTGTGACAATTGCACCGTTAAGTCCACAAAGAACAATGCGGTCACCCTCACGAAGTACACCGTTCGATAAGACAACGTCAATTGTAGTACCGAGACCCTCGATAACCTTTACTTCCAACACCGTACACTCTACCTCAGAAAGATACATCAAGGAGTTTGTCATACGTTCCTGGGTAAGGTTGACGAGCAGTTTCAGCATATCGGGCACACCCTCTCCCGTGTGAGCTGAGGTAGGAACCAAAGAAACGTTTCGAGCCATCGACTTGTTTTCCCAATACAGCTCGGAGTTGAATCCTTGCTCGGCGAACGCGAGTTTCGTCTGGTTGACTCGGTCCTTGAATTCATTTTGGACAGACTTACTTTGTTTTGACAAACTATCCTGGAAACCATTGTTATCAATTTTCTTCCAGCCGAAAAGTCTGTCGATCTTGTTCAGAGCAACAATGAAGGGAGTCTTCCTGTCGCGGAGAAGCCTCATTGACTCTAGAGTCTGAGGTTCCAAGCCGTGCATAATGTCAACAACCAGGATAGCAATATTGCAGAGCGAGGAGCCTCTTGAACGTAAATTAGAGAAAGACTCGTGCCCAGGGGTATCGATAACAAGAAGGCCAGGGACTTTGAACTCAAACTTTCCATCTTTATTAACAACTGCAGTCTTTTGCACGAGGGCATCCACTGGGAAGTATGTAGCACCAATCTGCTGGGTGATACCTCCGGCTTCTCCCTCTTGCACGTTAGTTTGTCTGATTTTGTCCAAAAGTTTTGTTTTTCCGGTATCGACATGTCCAAGAATACAACAGATAGGAGATCGGAGATTGTCTTTCGATTGTGCAGCGAGTGCTTCCTCGTGCTGCTTTCTTCTTCGTTCCGCAGCTTCGGCTTTCCTCTGTGCAATAGCTCGCTGCGTGGAAGAGATGTCCTCTTCTTCCGATTCCTCGTCGGAATCCGAATCATCAGACTCGGATTCGGACTCTTTAGCGGTGCCCTCTGATTCCTTCTGTATCGCTGCAGGCGCTTCGGCCTTCGTCTCAGCCTTCGACTCGTCTTCTTCATCGGATGAAACGTCCCAAGAATCCTTTATATCGTCATCACTCTCTTGCGCCTCTTCTTGTGCTGCTGCTGCCTCGGCCACTGCCTTGGCCTTTTCCTCCTCGAGACGTTTCCGTTCGGCCTCTTCAGCTTCATGTTGCGCTTTAGCCCTTGCTGCAGCTGCTTCTAGATCCTCTTCTTGCTTTTTACCCGCGCGTTTCTTTTTGTTGTCATAGACCGGCTTTTTCTTTTCCGCAGGCCTTTCCTCCAACCCAGCAACGATGGCACCAGCTTCTAGCAGCTGTTTCATTCGAAGCTCATTGTGATCCTTGGCCTCCTTTTGAGCCTTCGTTAATAGCTTACCTTCGCGTCTAAGCTGCTCCTTTTTCTCACGTTCCCTCTCCTTTCTTCTTTGACGGATCTCTTCCTTCCTCCGTTCTTCTTCTTCTAACTTTTTGCGCTCCTCTTCGGCCAGCGTCTTCTCCAGCTCTTGACGGCGCTGCTCCTCCTCTTGCTGTTTGCGCAAAGCTTCCTGTTGTTTCTGGATAGCAGCCAGATGTGCAGGGAGTTTCTTTTTCTTTCCGGCTGGCTCGGCAGCAGCAGAAGCAGCGGGCGTAGGAGCGGCTGGGGCAGCTTTAGCGGTCTCGGCTTTGGGGGCGGGTTCCGCAGGTGCAGCTTGTCCTGTAGTTTTCTTCTTCGCAGCCTATAAAATTTTCAACATTGCCTGATTAGCGATAATTTCCTTAGAAATAATATACGGAGGTATATCAAGGACTCACCTGTTCCTTTTTCCTCTGTTTCTCTCTTTCCTTCTTCTCCTTCTCCTTTTCTTTCTTCGACTTTAGTTTACCGCCCTCCTCGGCCTCCTCCACAGGCTTTACAGGCTCTTTCTTGCCCGCAGGCTTCGCCGCCTTTGGCTTTCCAGCAAATACGTCGTCATCGTCAAAAGTGCCCTCCTCCGGCTGCTTACTTGCCAGGTCGGTAGTAGCGTCCTCCCCTTCGACAAAATCGTTGGTGGGCTTCCCTTTCTTTGCCTTCTTGTTCTTATTCTTCCTCAGGGCTGCGAGCAGTCCCCCGCCCATTTCATCGTCATCTTGGTCTGCAGGCTGTGCCTCAGGCTCTACCTGAGGATCCGCCTTGGCTGCTTGCTCTTCCTGATCCACCGGGGCAATCGACTCGCCCAGCTCGGCTTCCCAGTCATCATTGGCCTTTTTATTCGACTTTTTCTTGGGCGCCATAGCGATTTGGGTCGTGTGCGTTAAAAGTGGTACTAATTCTGGAGGTGATCTTAGCAGATAGACTTGGCAAATATGCAAAAATAGGGCCTGTTGCCGGGTAAAATCCTACCCAGCAGCTGCTTCTACTGTTCTGGTACGCGAGGCCGATATCAAAAAGTGGTGGTTTGTGGGTGGGTTTGTCCCTCGAACTCTTATCGCGGGCGCCCGATAAAGGGACCACTCAGCCGGTGGAACTAATTTAGCTGGCTCCAGTGCCCCCGGTGGAATTCTACATCTTCAATTACTGCTTTACAACGTCGAGATAGCTCAAATCAGCCTTATTCTACTGTATCTGGTCTCTCCCGGCTATCTTCACCCCATCATCGGGCGAGCAGTTTCGAAAGAGGCGAGTTGTCAATAATTAGCAGTAAATTGATAGTACCAGATTCCTCCATTCCTGAAGGCACGGCGTATTTACGATGAGAGTCCAGTATCAAATGAAATGTCATGTCCCGTAGCTTTGATTCCGAACTTCTCGGTTTTGGTGGCTCCCTCTTGAAGAGCCACACCATGGCGGCGTCAAGAAATCGCTTTACTTATGCCACGAAAGCGTAAGCTCTAAATTCCTTTTATTTTCCCTCATGTTCCCTTTTTTTCTTACCTTCTCAAGCTTCTTTTCTTCCACGACATAAAGACCTATTATATCTCTACTCGGAGCTTGTTTTCCATCCATAACATTACGTGCGTGAAGGGGTTGTTGGTTTCGCCCACTACCAGCCTAGCAAATTCGAGAAATCTTTCCAGTCTCTTTTCGCCAGCACCTCCCCGCATCATCTCTTCGAGATATCCGGCTCCACGGCTGATCAGACGGGCTAGAATATCCCCATCGATATGCATGTGTTCTGCCTTTTCCAGTAAAGGGCTAACTTCGTCCAGCACTACCCGACGTTTGCGCCTAAAGGGGCATATATTTGCATCCACAAGACAAGCAGATTGGATGAACCGTAGAATCCGCCACTCGTGCTCCAAAAGGGTCTGGAGCCTGTATAACGTGCCGTCAAGCGTCGTGCCAAAGATCGTCCCAGCACCTTTGGAATCCGGCCTGTGACTGTGGTTCACTCGTACCACAGCGGAAGGGGTATTGGCCGAAAAAATAGGCCGCAACAAAGTGTCATCTGTGTGTCCGCTGCCAATGAGCCCGACCAGGGATCCGCCTCGATTGGCTGTCAGTGTAATATTGGCTTCTCCGCGAAGGTTGACGTGATCGAGTCCCCCTTTATCAGCCCCGGCTTGGCCTTTCAACAGCAACCCATCCTCGCTTGCTTGGAGAATACAAAGAGAATGCCGTGATGTTAGAACATAGATGTACGGTTCCTTGACACTGATTGACACCGCATGAGATTCGAGTCGATGCGGTTCTAGGCTTCGCCATTTTCGACTTCTGGGATCCAACGTTTGCATCAATATGTCATCCCCATAGGCAATGAGTAGAGAGCTCGGTCCATAAGAGACAATGGCTCTGATCGGTTGATCATAGTTATGTATGCGTTTAGTCTTGCAATCTATATTGCCTGTAATAGGCGGATTTTGCCGAACTGTGATATAGACCACCCTCCCTTTGTAATCAACAGTAGCTTCTTTGCCTTTCTTGTACTCGGCTAGAGGATATGCTGTCCCAACAACAATCATATGGTACTCATGGCCTTCACCATAAAACCTCCAGTCCAGCAAAGCCGTGATCTTCTCACCAGAGGCACCGACTGGTTGATGTGTTAGTGTCGTAGGGGAGGAAAAATCACTACCTGTAGCTCTTAGATCGATTGATGAAGAGATTATTGCTTCCCCATCTGGATCTAAAAACCCAATTTTAGGCCAAATCCATCGTTTTGTACCTTCTGTAGATGGTGTGAAGTCAAAGTCCACTCTGTTGTAAGCCACAATTAACATCTTCAGGTACTTGGAGTACACTATTCTTTTAGGGTTCCCACGAACGCGAATTTCCCGTGGAACAGCCTTTGCAATGCTTTCTAAGCGACAAGCAATAAGTGTATCTCCTGTGATACATAATAGGGACCCGCTTAGACCGGTGGGAGGCCCCTCTGTAGGAGTGCTTATACAGTCAAATACATTAACTATAGGTTGCATTTTCTCGGGCTGGCCTTACATTAGCTTAAAAGCACCATCAATCAACATACAAAATTTGACAGGAATATGAGGCCTACCCACCTTACTTTGATCTGTGATCCAAATTTTTTCTAATGAATGATACGGCGAGTATTCGTTAGGACTATGAGATAGCCTCCAAAGATTGGAAGCACAAGATACGACGGCAAAGGACTCATCAGTCTCGTAACCTCCAAGTCGAACAGCGGTTTCACCTATTCGTTGAGAATGCATTTGCTCCATTTCTAGGGTTGTAGATGTCAATTTCTTATTCAAAGTGTAGTGGTCAGTCTATAACTTACTGAATGACAGGCTTTCTTGCTTGATATTAATTGGTACGAGATGCCCGCTTCGTAAACCACAAAACAGGGTCAATCTTGTTTGGTTTTTGCTAACAGTAGTCACAAGCCTGAGAGACTCGCACACCGGAAAATCAGTATCATCCTTGCCCATCCTTATCGAGTGTTCAAGGAATGGGGCTAGGCCGTTCAATTCATTAATTTTAACAACCACCACTTTTCCCCCGCTTGTACCAATTAGAAGATATTGTTGACTATAAATTTCCTCGATAGCAAAGCATATTGGCTCCTGGGTGAGACTGAGCGGAGGGGCCACAAGTGGGCAGACAATGCCATCCTCGCCTCCCACTGATCTTATTGTCCTGAGTTCCACACGGATATCATTACCATTCCTCATGGCTATCGCAATGAGAGATCGTGCGCTGTTGACATACGCGAATATAGTGCGATCATTCACATCTTCCCATGTAATTGAAGATCGCTGCTGAAGTCCGACATGAGTCAATCGAATTGAAACTTCGGTAACCTGCATAACAACGCCATCAGGGGTGATACCGGCGGCTAAAGTTTGATGGTTAAGATCCAGGCCGCTTTGTTCTTCGTCCATAGCGTATCCTTCTTCATTGCCATTGACCGGAATGAATATTAGAGAGGACATCATTGGATCTGTGAACAAGCAAAGGGTTCCCTCAGCCTTTGGTGCGGGTATCCCCCATACCCCTGTTATACTCGAACATGGCCCATGTTCAATTGTGAGACCTATTTGAGCTTCGATTCCGTACCTCAACTCGGAAATTGTGCCGTGATCCGGGCCAACCCCAGAGCATGTGAAAAGTCTGTCGAAGGATAATCCCATCTGCTGATGATAGTTTTTAGGCAACGATGTAAGAGCACGATCCGCCTTTACAGCAATGGTATCTAGAATTGGGCCCCAATTTGGAATTCGTTGAATACACCGAAGTGGTTTCCGTGCATCTTCAATAAACAGCCCACCACCACACATACTACCTGCGGTGACGAGAACATCCCCAGCTTGGTAGTCTTCGGGTAGAATCGCAAATGCAGTGTCCAGGTTACAACCCAATGAACCCAGGTTTGACTGACGACTGATATCGCCTCCTTTTTCAATCTCTAAATAAACAACCATTCCATCTTCGCGGCAAAGATAAATATCATCAAAAAGTTTGCTTCTGGTTCTGTTCCGCCGAGCTCGAGCCCACTGGGTCCAAATTTGATTCGCCGACCTAGGCCGATCCTCCAGCGTAGGGATCGAACACTTGACGGGAGAAGTAGTAGCAGCTGGATTTAATATGTTCTTATAAATAAAGAGCGAGGAATGAGTTGCAACCATGAAGGAAGTTGAGTGAATCAACGGGATTAGAACCGTTGGTATACGATAATTATCGGCAAATCTGATACTCGTAACCCTGGGATCTATCGACCTTATGTTCTCCGATGCATTCCAGTCATAAATGACAAAGTAATTTCCTGAATCCTGAGATATGAGTAGAAGCAGCACTATTCGATCGTTATCAGGTGGTGTTGGGTATAAGAACTCCAGTCTCAAGATCTCGCCTTCAGCCCGGAAAAAGCATTCCTATGCAAAGTATAAATTTAAGCAGGCAGACATAATTGGAAAGGCGTAGGAATAGTACCTCTTGGATGGGATTTACGGGACCCTTTGTCATTTCATCCTGAATTGTTAAGGATGGTTTCAGAGTAAAAACCCCGAAGAATCTCTGCGCAGCACATATTGCCAGAGCCCTCGACCTTGTCATTATTAGTATGAAATGATATTTCCAATCGAAGATCATATTCTTACTGAGGTTCTACAGCGACATGTCTTCCATACTCCTCTAATGCGCTCGTGTCCGCTGGTAACGGTCGTCGTGAGTAAACAAACTCGGTACACCCTAGAGGTCCCTCCTTGGTAAAGACAAAAAGAACTTCCTTGGAGCTGAGAACCAAAACCAATATGTGAGGCGGAACCACTCCTCTATCAGAGGGACATCGACTATCGCAGCTTTGGGCTTCTCTACCCTGTCTTATTTCATCATCTAGGCTTGGTTCAGGCCGTGAGTTGATAATCTTAGCACCAACGATTCGAGAATCGAAGTCTGACTTCGTAATAACTTCTTCGAGATGACCGCTTGCAACAAGCTCCTTGATTTGAATGAATTTATCGCCAATGAACACGACATCATTCTGGTCTTGGTGTCTGAGACGCGCCGGAAGTATCCACTGAACGGCAGGGCCATTTATGAGTGTCCTCGAGAGTACTCCTGTAACAGAGGACTTGCATATTGCCGTGTCCTCTAAGAGATAGTCTGATTCGCGACTTCTAGAGAGAAGTTCACCAATATCGACTGTCCTCGCTGCCCGGGTCCCATTGACCAGGACTGTGGTCTGCAATGACATCGGAGAGGCCAAGAAGCGCCTGGCGAGAAATTAACCTTCAATAGAGCGCTATTATTAGAAACGGAGATGTACTGTAGGCTGTGGACATAGACTTGAAAACGTGCGCATATGTGGGTAGGCAGCGGAAATGCTGAGCTTTCGAAGTAAATAATGAACCGCTACACGTGATACCTTAGTTATATTTCAGCACAGGATAGCGATAAGCCTAGAGAGAGCGGAGTAGTAAGTATGGCAGAGAATAGGTATAAGAGGAGTGAAGAAAAACAAGGATAGGTGTCTTTTTATAGAATATGTTGGGATGGATTGCGGGGTACTCCATACGCTGAAATATTGTAGGTTGGCTTTGAGTAAAGCATGTGGTCGAAAGGACGCAAGATAATGCGCCAGGAAACAGATATCTCTGATAACTTTGACTATGTGCTCCCTTCGAACGTCTTGTGCAAGTGTATCTTTCGAAGGATAACTGGGATCATATATGTCACTTTTATCTGCAAAGCTTCTCCCGAGAAATGCCCGACACTCAAGACAACACAAAACGATCACGGAGAGGCGAACGTATCATCATCTTTTGTTGGGTATCAAGCTGCACTGAGCATAACAAGCATAGCCGTTGGTCCTGAGGATAGACTAGGATGTTTGTATACACTGAAGAACATCTCACAGTTCACAGTGATGATGGTTGGAGGGACTGACCCACTAAGAGGTTAAACGCCAGCCAGAGTCGAGGGAACCCTGCCTAGAGTGCGTGGGAATGGTGTACGGCATAAAAACCCCGATGCCACTTTCGCTTCCCTTAATCTAGCCAGCCAGAGAGAGAAAGGCCAGCGAAATCAGCGGGATGATACTTCAATTTCCCCCGGCAGACGTCGTCGTGAAGTCCCTCCTCCGCCCGCGATGGTTGGCTGAGAGGAACGTCGTAACAAAGTTACCCCGGACATAAGTTAGTCCGCAGGCGCAGGGCCAATAGGTCGCGACAAACGACTCCGGCCGCATCGTTGGAATCGCAGGAGTTGCGTTGGCATCACACTCGGATACCAACTTACAGATTACAGGAAGTCTCTAAATCACAGATTGGACGCCCCTCGTCATACTACAGCTGACCAGTTGATAGCTGATCCTGGACATCAGCCGCCTTGTCTGTCCTTGGAAGCTTGTCGCCTGTGGGACGCATCTGCATATCACACCCCTGCTGGAAGGTTGTCTGTCTAACGGCCTCTGCAGATCGCTAGAATGAGTTCTTCTAGGGGTTAAATCCCAAGAAAACACCTTTCTCTGTTTCTTACATATGACCTACCTTGGAAGTGTAGGAGCTAAACCCCTTGTTTATTCGTCCTTCTCCTTTTCCTTAAGTAGGCTAGCTAGCCTTTCACCATTTTTAAGACACACTGGATAAGGATCTGGAAAGTTTCTGTTATGGCGGATCAAGAGACACAATCAAAGGCCCCAGAAAAGCAAAAGCAAAAACAATCTCTCGGTCTCAGAAAAGGTCAAGTTAAGAAGGTAGACATTCTTCGAGCATGCGAAGAACATGATATAGGAGCTTTAGTTCGACTTGCAACTTCCGAAGGAGGCTTATTGCAAGACGATCTCCGGGCGCGAGCTTGTAAGCTAGTTCCCAATTACTTTCGACTTGCCACGAATGTATGTACGCTAACTAGAAAATCTATAAGGGCCAATTCTACAGGGATATGAAGTATCTTCCCAAAACGAGGGACCGCGGCCTTTATCTGAGCTGCGCAGTCACTGTGATGAGGATCAGGTAAAGCTAGATGTGAACAGATCTTTCGTCTACTATCCTGCTTGTAAGTAGGCTTTACTCGGGAATATAGGCCAATGCAACACCGCTGATATTTTTGATTAGATAAGTCAGAGAAATACTTAGAAGCTAAAAGAGGTGAACTTCTAGACCTGATCCAATCAGTCCTACGGAGAAACCCAACGCTATGCTATTTCCAGGGATATCACGACATTGCCCAAGTACTATTACTGGTTCTTGGCCGTGAGCATGCGTACGCCGCGCTTGAACACATATCTCTCTTTCGGATAAGAGACTATATGCTTCCGTCCCTTTCTCCAGCCATTGCACATCTCCAGCTACTTCCTGCCATTATCACCGCTGCAGACAGAAAACTCGGTCAACATTTAGCGGGTATACAGCCGTTCTTCGCCCTAGCCGCTACCCTCACACTTTATGCGCATGACATAGAGGAATATGGTGAGATCGCTAGGCTTTACGACTTTATCCTCGCCCATGAACCGGTTGTGACCCTATATATGTTCGCTACTATCATTGTATCAAGGAAAGACGAACTGTACGATGTTCCCGCTGATGAACCTGAATTGTTTCACGGCATACTATCCAAACTTCCCAAGCCACTCGACCTTGAAGGCCTGATTTCGGAAACAATGCAGATATACCACGCCAATCCACCTGAAAATTTAGCCTATGGGGCGTGGAAATCCATTCCCCCTTTCAGTGTTCTGAAAACCCTCAGGGATCCTGGTCAACATCCAACAACAGAACAAGCAAGGCTTTACCTACAACAGCAAATCCAAGCTCTTAAACAGGAACAGAGGCGGAAAGATGCTGTAGCCCTTCTTCAGAAGCATTCCCGCTCAATCCAGCTCGCTGGTGCTACAGTCATCGTTGGTTTACTCTCGTTCTGGTTGATGAAGCGGGACCCTGATATCATGACGTATCTCTGGCGCTGCCTGGCTCCTTTCAGAACTATTTTTGGTGTATAATTATAACATGCAGCACTTGTCTGCACATCACTCGGTGCCTATGTACACACTGAGACCCTTTTATATACTCATAGAATTCATGGAACCTCAATAGAAAGTTTAGAGCTTCATGCCGCCGAACGAAGCTATATTACGTAAGCGCTGCACCTTGATGACGGGAGACCCAAGCTGTCTTCTTCAGTCGTCATCTCGCAGGCTTCAACATTAGCAACGATCAGATCGTGGTTTCCCCCATATCGTTTAAAAAGGCATGGCTAGTCGGGGGTATGATGCGGTAGTGGACGTTGATGTGGAGGTAATGATCACTTCTTTAAACACTATCTACCTAAACCATTTCATTGAACGCAGCTGATCGCGACGCATATACAGGGCGACCTCGGACATACAGACCTCCAAGAAGACCTCGAATTTCACTCCTCAAGTACGATTTGATCTTTTCCGCTATGTCTTCACGTTTTCACGAGGATCAAATCAAATGTTAGCCTAATAACCATGTAATTGACCGTGTTGTGGATATCTAGATTTCGACGAGACACCACGAAATGCGAAATCTCATCCAGACTCGTCGCCTTTTCTCGGCGGCTCATCGTCTCGACAAGATGGCCCAGTAGGGGGTACACCGGGGAAATCAAAGATTTGGACTATCGCTTTTTACAGTCGATATTTTGATGTCGACACGACCGAGGTATTCCGACGATGTGTCTCGACCCTTTATCCAAGATCAAACTTCCTCGATGTTCTTGATGGAAACCCAGACCTCTACGGACCATTTTGGATTGCTACAACTGTTGTGGTTATCCTTTTTCTTACGGGAACTGTCTCGCAGTATATGGCCCGAAAAGGGGAACATCATTTCGAATACGATTTTCGCCTGCTCTCTGGGGCTGCTGGTCTCATTTACGGCTATACCTTCATTTTGCCCGTTGCATTATGGGGAGCGCTACGCTGGTTTGGCAGTTCAAGCGCGGACTTGATCGAATGCTGGGCGCTATATGGATACGCAAACCTCATCTGGATCGCTGTCGCCCTCGTGAGCTGGAGCCCACTTACTGCGTTGAATTGGGCTCTCGTTGGAGTAGGGTTTGGATGGACAGTATTCTTTTTGCTGAGAAATCTCTATCCAGTTCTCAGCGCAACAGATGTGAAGACTAGCAAGATCTTACTGATAGTGGTCATTGTGCTGCATGCTGCTTTGGCCATTGCGATCAAGGTTCTTTTCTTTGCGTAAGTTCCAAAGGCCTGTTTCGATATCCTACGGATGTGGTTGCTAATTATACTTCTCTAGCCATGGAAGCTATGCAAAGAAGCACGACGATCATAAAGACAAGCATGACAAGGAGGATAAGGATGAAGACAAAGATAAAGACAAGCATTCAAGGTTTTGATATATATTACCCTGAAGCATTGCTACGTTCTTTTTATACCATGAGGTTTTTATGTTGAGATTTTTGTGCAGAATGCTCTAGTATGGTTTTCCAGCGTCATGCGAATGATGTATTATTTTTAATTGACTCTGCATTATTCCAACACGGTCATGTACTCTGGGTGTTCGTAAGTGCGTGGGCCGGCATGTATGAGGTGCGGAATAGCGCTGGGTATTGCCAGGTCTAGGGGACGTTTTTTGATTGGAACCGTAGAATATGTAACATATGGCCTCTTCTTCCTTTGAAAGGCTTCATTATGTCATGTTCACCCAAGTAAAAGTAAAAACACACCAGACCGTATCCTCTGGCAGAACCACGTAACAAAAAAGAACAAGTTTACTTCAGCTTCTTCTTTGGTCGAAGTTGGTTTGTGTGTCCGCACTTCTTCTTTCTGCAGTTGGTGGCACGTGGAGGGAGACGGGCCTAATCAAATGAAAAGGGAATTTAGTTAGTCGCGCATCCAGATAATTGAAGAGTAAAAAACAGTGCGGCCGGGAGCCGTCCACGGTGTAGTGTCCACGTACATAGCACTTTCGGCAGATCATCTTCTCGCAGTTGAACTTGGAGGCAAGAGCCTTCAAAGATGGCTCGATGATGCCACCGGGGAGGTCGAGGACAAGGTGAAGGGTAGACTCCTGGAATGATCCAACCGCATTAGCCATATCAACCCCTCCAATACCAGCCGATTGCCGAGAGCGCATAAGCTGTATTTTCGGCCACGACCGGGCGTACCTTCTGAATGCCATATTCGCTCAACGTAAGCTCGTCCCGGATGTGCTTTCCACCGAAGACATATCGCTGCTCATCGACGGAGACGGACTCTCTGTCGAAAACCTGGGTCTTGATGGCGGAGATGGTGTCGGTGGGCTCTGCGTTCAGAGTAAGAGTGTTTCCACTCAGGTTCTTGACGAAGCTAATATCGCGAAAAAAAATCACATAGTCAGCCTGTCGCCCTTGCGCATAGAATCCGTCTCTCGTTTCCTTCGTAGTATCGTTCGTTTCGAGCTCAATCCTGGTGTGTTAGGGTAATGGGTATGACCTACATCTGCACTACAAGGCAGAGAAAAGGCGCTAGTTAGAAACTGCACAAGGGGAGACACGTCGGTTATCGTGAGAGGCAACTTACTGTTGGCAGTTGATCTGTCGCTGTTCTGCTCGTGGTTTTGCCGATACCTGCGTCGACGTTCAAGATTGCGTCAAGATTTGATGTTGTTCGCTTAACCCGTGGGCGGTGATACCCTAAGCCCTATCTTGATGACACATCTATTAGTCATCGCGTTTTCGGCCCGGCTAGGACCTTCCAAAATGGGACGACAACTAGAAGATGACTTGCACGTCTACTGGTCCTGATACTCTTCAGTTACTATTACTATTATAATTATATTTACTTATCTCCTGCTTTCTCTTTAACGCTTCTCACCCGATTTTCGATCTGGTAGACGGCAAGGACAAGCGTCTCTAGGGACACGCCAATTATGCTCGCAGCAGTATCGTAGAAAATTCGAGCATTATCTGGAATCTGGTTCACGTAACGAAAACGTAGGTAATCGCATCCAGGGCGAGGAACAGGTCTCGTGAGCCGCTCGGTCTCCTCGTCGGTGATCACTCTCCTCGCCCGTAAGCCTGACAAAACTGTCTGGAGCTTCTCTACGACAGCTTCATCGTCACTTTGCCTTCGCTGGGTGTCTAGATCCGCGTGCCTTTCCCTGGATATCGGAAACATATCTGCGAAGGGATTGAAAGCCTTTCCTTCTATTGGTCAGGATTAGCATGACTTGCCCCCTGGTGATATGATGAAATCAATAGCGTATGCCTACCTTTATCTGCAATCCATAATCTACTGTACCAGTCCATGTATTCATCTAGCTGCTGTTTCGTCATGGCCATGACATCCTGTTCGGTAGCATGTATTGCAGCACTGTTGGTAAGGAAGCCGTCTGCTATCCCCCTGTTTTTGAAGGTGATATGTGCTTCCGCCCATTCTTCCCAGTCAATGACTTGCACGGCGGGATCATCCGATGCGCGGGGGTATCGTTTGAGACTATCGAAAGGGAAAAGCAGCTTTGTGGCGATAACGACAAGGCCCATCAGCTGGACCTCAGGTAAGAATACACGCTGAAACTTCCCGATCATAACTTTCGGGAATGCGTACGTATAGTTCACGAGTTTCATTATCTGCTTAGCAGCGGAGAACAATTCGACTTTTGAAAAAATTAGTAATCGGTCAAAGCTTTGAGATACCACGATGTGCGCACTCACGAGGAAGGGCCAGTTGCTTGATATAGGAAAAGAGAAGCAATGACGAGTTCAGGGCCGGAAATTCAACGCCGAAATCAGAATGATATAGCATTGCTAGATCAGCAACGGCCCTGTGTAACTGATCACCAGTTGGGATGTTCTTTGATCACAGTTAAATCATCAGAAATAGGCCTAGAAGGATGGAGTTTACCAGACTTACCTTCGTGTCAAGTGTGAGGTGGTAGATAGCAGGCAGGCGCTCCTTCATCTCCGAAGGTATGAATCGTAGAGGTCTGAGACAGGGCACCTCGTCCTCGACAATCCATCTGATCGACTCAGCAGTCAGCCATAGCAAAGTTTTCCGATGCTATCATAAATGGAATGCTAACCTCAGTATATCCCCAATACTGATTGGGAGCCGCAGCAATAATATACCCAAGTAGCAAAGTGCTAGTGAGTCAAGTACTCTGGGTGACGTACTGAGCTTCCGCTTGTGGTATCGATACTCTTCTTGGTCCACTTCGTTGGAGACACCGGTTTGGGAGCTGAAAAGCTGAGTCGAGTTATCGTCTTCTAGATAGATATCATCCCTCCCCTCGTATATCTTGTCTAGTCTAAGAATCCAAAGATCTCTTACGATTTGCTAAGGATAACCGTTAAATCACGTTTGATTCAATCAGTGAAGGTCCGCGGGCTTCTTTACCTCAAGCTCGGAGGGGAGCCCCTTGACATGGACCAGGGCGTAGCACTGTTTCCAGAGGAGAAGCTGATAGGCTTCAAGGAATAGCTGGAATGCATCGCTTCCATGGTAAGCTTCCGTATACTTGCGTTAGCAGCGGTAGTGATTTAAAAATAGATGACGGGCATAGGGGTGGAAATTATAATAGAATTCCCCCTCACTTTTAGATCTCCGTTCGGCCTGTACTTTCTTACGCCGGGCGGTTCTTCCTTGAGTGCCGAAGTTCTCATCGTCTACAATGACCTCCCGACCCTGCAGACAGTGCTGGTAAGCATAACTGGGGGCGATGTGATTGGTGTTGGGTTCTCAGCTAAATTTACCTCCTGCTGATGTCCTTGTCGACAGAACCACAGGCCATTCTCGAGATAGTAGCGAGTTTCACGGCAACCGTCCTGACCGCATATCCCGCGGACGGACTCTTCCATCATGCATAAGAATTTTAACGGACATGCGTCCCAGACGACTCGGTAAATTACCCTGGCCACGCCCACAAAAAGCATAATGCGAAGGAAAAATTTGTTAGGCTAAGGGATATACACCGCACGTGAGCGCGTGCAGGATGGAGCCGGTTTATGGACGTTTGGAAGATTATGAGCGCGAATAACACTGTTTACATCGTATATCCTTTCATTTGTCATTATCTGTCATTTGGAAGTGCTAGATATAAAAAGCGCCCACTAGGAAGATATAGCCCAGAACAGATAGCAAGAGCCCCTGAGGCGACTAGTCTGCCACTGCGGAAGCAACAAGCAAAGAAACTGGGAGGATCAAAGTACTCCAAGCATGTTCGACGCCCGCGCAGCTGATTGACGGACGACTATAGGGAGGCACAACTCTAGCGAGAGCGATTTGAACAAGGTAGATTATTCAATCAGATGTAGCAGAGTTGATTAGCGAGTGGCGGCTTCCTTGACGTCCATGGCAAGTTCTTCACCCATAGCGGCCAGGACAACAACATCTAGACAAGTTAGAGGGGGAAATCTGGTGGCAGAGGGGTGAGTGGTTGGGGGTGAGGCGGGATTTCACATACTGACGTCCTTCTCCTCGACCTTGAAGAGCTTGGTGATCCTGTCGCCAACCTCGCCGGCGGGAAGCTTGACGTCGTCCTTGGCGGTTCCGTCGTCGGACATCAGGTTGAGGAATCCATCATCGGTGATGTCGAGCTGAGAGTGTACGCCGTCAGCCTCGGGGTCCCTCGCGTAAACCGGTGAGACAACTTACCAGCTGGTATTCCTGGCGGCGGACGTTGGGGACATCCATGTTGTGGGTGGATGGGGACAGATCCTCGAGCTTCTTGCCGGTGAAGATATCGATGGCGACCAGGTGGACCTTGGCGTGACCGTGCTTGCCGGTCTTGGAGGTGGTCATCTCGACGATCTTGCATGGACGGTTCTTGATGACGACGTGGCCGTTCTTCCTGAGGGCAGAGCACTGCATGGGGAAGGTCGCAGAGGCACCGGCATCGGCGCTCTCGAAGGTGACATTGTGCTAGATGCAATATGTTAGCCAGACAGCCCTATAACCGTGTCCTCGACGGAAGGGCAGCGGATGCGGGGAAGAGGCTCGTGGAGGCGGGAGTGTACCTGCTCGTCGTCGGCCATGGCGCTGGATTGCGAGTGCGTGGGATGCGGGAGAGACTGAGGAGTAGAGGCCGACAAGAGTGCGTGAGGCGAAGGGGATGCGAGTGGTGCGAGGTGGGGGGTGGGAAGGGCGAGTTTGAAACGGTCTTTTTCGCCCGCGAGCAGAAAAAAAAAATCCTTGGGTGCGTCGAGGGGTCACAACTTAGCCGTCTTGGGCGTGTTTGCCTGGTTTGGCCCGATGTGCGGCGGTGGTCTGCGCGGCCGCCCGTAGCGACCTTACTCGAAGCGCAGCTGGAGGACGACGACGGCGAGATCATAGAGGATAAGGACAACGACCAGGATGAGATGAGAGCACAGAGGACGAGATGTGGTCTGAGTCCAGCCGCCCGTACTCTCCCGCGAGGCGCGCGTCCGGCGCCGTCAAGCCGGGCCAGCAGCAGGCCTTCAGCCCGCGCTCTTCGTCCCTCTCCTTCAGTCCCTCCCCGAGCGCGTCGACGAGCTCGCTTCCGGGCACCCTGCGCGCCACTAATGGCCTGTCGAGGCAGTCGCCGTCAGGCATGAGGAATCAGAGCTTTCCCGATCCATTGGCAGTCTTGAACGGCATCATAGGGCCACGGCGCGATACCCCCGGCCCCGGCAATGGAGCATACACCCCGCCGGTGAAGCCGGATGTCCTCTCCGAGAGCATCGATTTTGGAGAGCTGAGCCTGGCCGAATTCGCCCAGCGGCCGGACAGCCCGCCTGCCCGTGCAGGACGTAGCCAGAAGCTCCAGTCTATTGAACAGTGTGGGTTCCGTGCGGCTGTCGTTTAACTGCCCGGCGTGTTAATTTCTGGATGTATATAGACAATAGAGACCGCGCTAGATTTGAAGAGCTTCATAATTCGATATCAGTATGTTATGTCGTCCTTCACAGCATCGACTCAACTCTTATTGATCAATCTCACCACAGGGCTGCGACGAAGTGCTGAAGTCGGTCGAGGCGTATCTCACCAAGTTTCAAACCGAACTTGGCGCGATTTCGTCGAGAATCGAGTCCCTGCAGTCCCGCTCGTTCCGCCTGAGCTCGCAGCTTGAAAATAGAAAGAATGTCGAGCGGATTCTTGGCCCATCCGTCGAAAGGATAAGCGTGTCCCCGCACACAGTTCGCTCGATATCGGACCGGCCCATAGATCAGGAGTGGATCAAGGCCCTTACTGAGCTCGACACCCTCTCCAAGAGCATCGGGGCCAACGGCGCTACTCCTGAAACAATAAAGGCCATCGAAGATGTCAGACCCTTGTTGGCTGCCCTGGAACAGAAGGTATGCCCTTACCAGTATGTAAGGACGTCGGCAGAATAGTGTTAATCGCAGAATGCTAGGCCGTGGAACGGATCAGAGACTATCTGGTCACCCAGATCAAAGCCATTCGCTCCCCGAATATGAACGCCCAAGTAATACAACAACAGGCTCTTCTCAAATACAAAGATCTCTATGCATATCTTTTTACCCATCATCCGACACTGTCCGAGGAGATCACCCAGGCATATGTGAATACCATGAGATGGTACTATCTCTCGAATTTCACACGATACTCCCAAGCTCTAGACCATCTGAAATTATACTCTGCCGATCGCAACGATCTCCTTGGAGGTGACCCGTCTTCACAGAGAACCGGTAGGTTTCTGTTCGATCTCCAAGTAGCCTGCCTTTTATTTCCCTATATTAATATCCCATCTAGCGCACGGTGGCTCAGGTAATCGAAGCCCAGCACTCGCTGCCCATGATCCGTTAGCTCTTGGCCGTCGTTCGGATATCCTGAAGGCAGGTTCATCCATGGCAATCTCCTCTTTTCTAGCGGAAGAAGACAAGTCTCCGCACGGGTTGGAGATAGTCTTCAGAAACTTTAACCTCGCGTTGATCGACAACGTTTCGGCTGAATATTCTTTCATGGCGGAAATGTTTGCCTCCAAAACTATTCATTACGCATCACAGAAAGTCGTGGAAATTTTCGAGCCTACTTACTCCCTTGGCCAAACACTGACCAAACAGCTAATCGAAAACACGACGGACTGCATAGGGGTCCTCCTCTGTGTCCGATTAAATCAGCAGTTCGCGTTCGAGTTACAGCGCCGCAAGGTCCCTGTGGCAGATCCGTACATCAATGGCATCAACATGCAGCTCTGGCCCCGATTCCAAATGATCATGGACATGCATTTTGAATCACTAAAGAGAATATCATCCGCCTCCACTCGAAGCAGCCTATCGGTACTTTCTTTGACATCGAACGATGCTCCATCATCCGCGCCTCATTTTCTGACTCAGAGATTTGGACAATTTTTGCACAGTATTCTAACCTTGTGTAATGAAGCCGGGGACGACGAACCAATTTCCAACAGTCTGGGTAGGCTAGTTAATGAGTTTGATTCACTCCTTAACAAGCTTAGTAAGAGCAGCAGCGCCGACGCAAAGAGAAGAGAACGATTTATCTTCAATAATTACTCCCTAATACTCACTATAATTAGCGTATGAGAATAACTCTTATTTCACAATATCAAAAAACCGGCTAACTCGCGGCTTAGGATACGAAAGGAAAATTGGCGACTGATCAGAAAGAGGTTTGTATACACCCTAGCCACCTACACGCAGCCCCCTTATGCTAACTCGATGATAGCACTTTGAATCATTTCTCTCAGCGGCGAGCAATCGCCGATAGTCCGAATTCATCCGCCCGCTTCGGCTTTCTTAATTATTCCTGCTTTCAGATACGGAGTCTGCAGACTGGCCCTTTAGACTTGGATTTTTTACGGCGCATATCGGTGACCTTTCGATTAATATTAGCTAGTAGGGCGAGGATTGGAGTCCATAAGCATAGTTCTTTCTTTTATCTATAATCACATTCAGATCATCTATCGCCTTTTACTTCTTGATGCATGTAGCTCGTCCATTCTATATCAATTTAGGCCAAGATATGGTCCCTGTTCCATGGAGAATGCAACCAATGATAACGACCCAGCACCAACATCGCTGATATACCCACCCAGTGGGCAAAGAACAACTATTTGAGCCTTTAGAAGTACACACTTTGCCGTATACGCACGTCCCTTTGCTCTCCTGATTCCCTCACAGGGCCGATCGGTCAATCGAGGGAATACGGGCAGCAAACCCGAAGAGTGTGGGGAATGGTCTTCGGTCGGTCAAGCTTCTTTCAACCTCATCCCAACGACGGCAATCACTCAATATGTTC
The DNA here is from genome assembly GCA_000812245.1 of Onygena corvina. NCBI lineage: Eukaryota > Fungi > Ascomycota > Eurotiomycetes > Onygenales > Onygenaceae > Onygena > Onygena corvina. The sequence goes on along the minus strand of JWPT01000116.1, from coordinate 165,877 downwards.
GCCCGATCGTCGCTTTCGAGAAGATTAGCTGCACGCCGGCTATTTTCGAGTAGTGTCTGCTCATATGCGGACTTCACGCATGCGGTGTGTATATTCATTTACTCCAGGGCATCTTACCCCATGTATGCGTCGAGCAGAGCAGGCCTTCTCAAAATACTAACGTACAATAGGTTATTGGGGCTGGAGTCGTTGGGTTGGCTGTTGCTCGTCAGCTGGCAGCTCGAGAAGGGACATCGACTGTTTTGATCGAAAGGCATTCGGCAGTAGGGACCGAAACCAGTAGTCGAAATTCCGAGGTTGGAATATTATATGCTATTGAAGCTCGAGGGGGGTAGAAGCTTACATGTTATAGGTTATTCACGCCGGTCTATACTATGGAGTTGATACCCTAAAGACCAAACTGTGTATCGAAGGGAAAGAGATGCTTTACGATCTTTGTGAGAGACAAGGCATCCCATATCGAAACACTAAGAAATGGATTGTAGCGCAAGATGAGGAGCAATGGACAGAATGCATCAAGGTGTATCTCCATGCTCGAGATATAGGTGTCCCCATACGGTTTGTCTCGAAGGAAGAGATGAGACGACGGGAGCCTGACGTACGGGCTGAGGCAGGGATACTTGAAAGCCCAACTACAGGCATAGTCGATGTCCATTCATTGATGTCATTTTTACTTGGTGATTTCGAAGAAAGAGGCGGAGACTGTGTTTTACAAACAGACGTTTACCAGATCGAGCCCTTAAACACTGATAGCGGTTATCGAATATTTACCACCGCTGGGAAAAACAAGGACGAGAAGTCATCCTTTACAGCAGAAACGGTCATCAATTGCGCTGGTCATTTTGCTTGCAATATAAACAACATGATTTTACCCCCGGAAAGGCATCGCACGCCTTACTTCGCTAAAGGGACTTATTTTTCATATGCAGCTTCCTCACCGAGGCCATCAACCCTACTATATCCGGCTCCTCGACCAAGCTATGGCGGACTGGGCACACATCTGACTTTAGATATGGCCGGGAGAATCAAATTTGGTCCTGATGTTGAATGGGTCGACAGCGCAGATGACCTCACGCCAAGCCCAAAGCGCCTGAAAGACGCGTTCAAAGATATTCAAGCCTATTTGCCAGGAATCAAGCTCGATGCGATAGCTCTTGATTACTGTGGAATAAGGCCGAAGCTAGCGAGGGGCGGCTCTGTTTCTTCCGGGAAGGGGTTCCAAGATTTCATTATCCAAAAAGAGGAAGGATTTCCAGGATTTATAAACCTACTTGGTATAGAGAGTCCAGGGTTGACAAGTTCACTGGCTATTGCGAAAAAGGTAGAAGACCTTCTGTATAGATGAACACAGATAGACCCATCTTAGATCAATAGAGGCTGTGGATGAGATCAAATACTGTCATTTTTTAATTAGTGTCCATTTAACTGTTGAGACAGAGGAATAGAACAACATACGTGCTGGGAGGTTTGGGTCTTTTTTATCCCCTTTCAAGGCTCGTAGAGCTATAGTATCAGCTTCATCTCGTTTCACCGAAAACTATATTTGAGTACATATATCAGCGTCTGAGTCATATTTGGCACCGAAATACTCGACTATAATACGAGGTGGACTTACTTCAGTTAATGTAGACTTCAGCTCCAAACTGTCCACCAACTTGCCAACCGCATCTCCAACCGCATTGGCATCCTTTGAGTCATCGCCCGAACAAGACAAGCCAATAAAAGGCAATACTTTTGCGATTTCATGAGCCTCTTCCGGGCTCCTGGACGCTTTAAAATGTATTGTTTTTGCCAAAGTTATACATGACGTGATACCATGGGGAATAGCATACGTTGCTCCGATGACGTGGCCAATGCTATGGCTCAGACCCATCCCCGCGGTGAAATAAAACGGTGGCAAAGATGAATATGCGGCAATCTGTAGTTCCTGACGGATCTTCGGGTCTTCGGGGTTTTTCTTGCATAACGGTAGTAGCTTAAAGATGTCCTGTATAGCCGTTCGACATATTCGTTTTGTGGGTACTTCTGCCGCTTGAGGGTGGTATTGCAGTTCGATTGCGTGGTCAATTGCTCGAACCTGAGGAATCAGTTTAGCAACTGCAGTTTACTTTTTGAGTCGATAAATACTGCAACTTACCGCAGAGCTAAGCCATAGTCTAGGAGGGGTATGGAGCGTTATTTCAGCATCATATATAATTGCTACACGAAAGTGGTCAGTATCTTCTCTAACGATCAAGAAAGTAGAAAGGGCTATACCTTTAGGGGCCATCTGAGCGTCTAAGATAGCAACTTTATGACCCTCCTCATTAGTATATCCAGCAGCCGAGGTGTTCTCCGCAACACTCAAAGTAGTTGGAAGAGCGATTATAGGTATCCACGAGCCAGTGTGTTTATGTATATGATATGACACGGCTTTGGCTGCATCTATAGGCGACCCCCCTCCCACAGCTACTAGAATGTCTGCGGACGATTGTTTGATATGCTCAACCGCCTCCTCGATATCCGCGATCGGCCTATAGTAGTAGATCAGTCTCCGAAGAAAAACATATATTTGAGGGAGTACAGAGTCCTTACGCATGCTGGCGGACTTCAGCGTATGTTCCAGCGTGTGAGCCTGCTAAAAGCTGCTCGAGCTCTTTGATGACGGGAGTCTTCTCGTTGAGCGACTTGCCGGTAATCACAAAAGCTTTGGACCCGCCTAGCTCACTGATCACCTTTGTGAGATATTTCCGACTTCCTATGCACCTTTAGCAATGAAACAAGTCGAATAGGCACGGCGTTCGACGTACCTTGTCCGTATATCATGCATTTGACGGGTAGTGTCCAATGTGCCCCTCTCGACTCACTGTCCACGGCGTAAAATGACCGTGCGAGATCCATCCTGGCAGTTCTTGAAATTATTCCCTACCGTTATTTTCTTAACTCATGAATAGACATAGATATCCTAGAGATAATAGCTGGTAAGGTATGCTCGCAGTGCTGTCGTTTACCGTTTTACTTAGATGTCCACGCCCATGACGACATCGCCTCGACGCCAAGAAAGCAACCCTAATATAGTAATCCTCATCAACAGCGAAGAGGAGCATCAACATCTAACTACTTTGCTATCCCCATCTCAGAGCGCGACCTGAGTTGCATGCCGTCCTGATTCCGTATCGTGACAAGTCAAAGACCCTCAGGATCAAGTCCTACGAGGAAAAAGAGTAGAGTGAATATTAACTTTTTTTTGCATTGGCTCTTCCTTTCCATTCCCATACAATTTTTTTTCCCTTTTTCGTTGCTGTGCGTTGTTGGCTGGTCACAATTTGCAAAAAGATACCAAACAAATCATGCTGCTGGGTCTGCAAAGAGCCTTGAAATGCGTTGCTGCGGCGTTCCACATTCTAACAGGATTGGAAAGATGAAAGAGATAAAAAAAAGACCTAGGCGGAGAGGGAATCAAACAAAGGATAAAAGAAGACAGATAAACACCTGGAGAAAGGGGGATCGCATGAAGTCGTAAATGAGTAAAAAAGGAAGATAAGAGGAACTGGATGGGGGAGGGGAGGGGAGAGGAAAAGGGAGATGGGAAATGGTGAAAGGATATCCACGGTACCAGGAAGGAGAAAAATGAAAAATAAAACTTTTCCCGCTTCCCACGTCAAACCTTAGCCAGTAACAACCGAAACTTGGAGCGAAAACAACGAGGCCGGATGAACGCAAGGGTAGAACGGCTCGGGTACCGGTGAGAGGGAAGAAACCGTTCAACAGAAAGAGAAAAGGAAAAGAGGATGAGTATTCGTAAGACATGCCAAGCCGAGGAACCAGAATCATAAAAAAAACATTCCTCCACAATTAAAACCATTTGACGCATTATTTAAGCCTTAGTCTCTTCTGGAGCGGGGGCTTTGCCAGCCTCTGGCTGCGGAGCTTCACCTGTGGGGGCATCGCTTTTGTTCTTGACATACTCATCGTAGACGGTAAGCGCTTCATCGACCTTGGCGCGAAGAGCAGCCTCATCATCAACACTATGGCGAAATGCGTTAGTTATGTTGTGGGATAGGGGAGCATGGGGATGCTGGGGTATACTTACAGGCCAATCAGCTCTGAATTCTCCATCTCCAGAAGCATACCGGTGATCTTTCCGGCAAGCTCGGGCTGCTGCGCAAGGATCTTGGGGTAGATGGCTTCACCGAGCATCTGTTTCTGTTGGGGTTCAGGTGCGGCGTTGAATGCTTGGAGGTTGATGGAACCAGGGATAGGGATCTCTTCGCGTGGCATAGCGCCCTGACCACGACCACGGCCACCCTGCTGCATGGGTACATTACGGCCCTGGTTGTTGTAGGGTAGACCTCCTGGTCGGGGCATTGGTGGGACATTGCCGGCGGCTGGCGCCATGTTCTGCATGGGACCCTGTCCACGACCACCACCTCCACGACCGAATGACTGAACCTGAGCCATTTGTGGGTAGTTTAGACCATTAGGAATCGCGCCCTGCATAGGAGCCATCGGTAGGCCTTGGCCAGCCATGGCGAAGTTTGGTGGAAGAGGCTGGTTGGGGTTCATGCCGCGGCCACCACCCTGTTGGCCAGGGAATTGAGCGAACTGGGCGGGCCGGCCACCTGGCATCGCGGGCATGACCATACCAGCTTGGCCAGCAAACTGCATGCCTCCACGCTGAGCACCGGCAGGCAGGAAACCTTGTTGGCCAGGGGCACCGTAGAAGACAGCGGGCTGCATGAACTGTAAAGTGAGCGTTAGTATTTATTCTCAGCTGTGAGATTAACTTGTTTAATGAAAAAAGACTTACAGGCTGAGCCATTCCAGCAGCGGCAGCAACTTGTTGTTGGCGAATGGTGTTTCTGGCCTGGATGCTGGCCTCGAGCTATTGTTTTAAGAATGAGTATAAATAATTCCAATGGAGGATGGTGGTGGGGGCAGCTTACCTGACTCTTGCGCACGTCTTTTCGCTGAGCCAGAGCGACGTAGAGTGGCTTACCGTGAACCATACGCTGGTTCATCTCGGTAACGGCCTTGGAAGCCTCGTCTGGGTTGCTGAAGCATACAAAACCAAAGCCCTTGCTCTTTCCAAGATGCTTCTTCTCGGCCTTGGTAGCCTCGGTCTTCTCGGACTTTTCCTCGGACTTCTCTCCTTCCTTCTCCTCGGTCTTCTCCTCCTTGACAGGCTTCTCCTCGGCCTCTTTTCCGTTGTTCTCAGTCTCAGGGCCGGAAGATTCGCTGAGAGTCTCGCGCATGACCTTTGCAGAGGTGATGTTACCATAGCCGCTGAAGAGTTCACGAAGCTTCTCGTCGTCGATGTCGTCAGACAGGTTCTTGATGTAGAGATTGACACCCTGGTACTTAGAAGCCTTCTCGATACGGGCGGCTTCGTACTGCTTCCTCAGCTCTTCCTCACGCTCGTATTTCTTCTGCGCACGACCAACATAGAGCTTCTGGCCCTTGAGGTCATATTCGTTGAGAGCATCAACGGCGGCGGAAGCAGCCTCGTGGTCAGAGAAGTTGACGAAACCAAAGCCACGGCTCTTTCCAGTCTCGTTGTCACGGCTAAGGGTGGCGGAAGTGATGTCACCATACTTCTCGAAGAGCGCGCGGAATTCCTCATCGGTGACATCTGCCTCGACATTCTTGACGTAGATGTTGGTGAAGTTAGCCTTCATCTCCTCGAACTTGCTCTGGCGATCCTTCTTGGCGATGTGGTGGCCGACGAACACCTTCTTCTCGTTCAACAACATGCCATTGACGTGCTTGATGGCGTTGGTGGCGGCTTCGGCGGTTTCGTAGTGGACGAACCCATAGCCCTTGGAGTGGCCGGCCTCATCCTGGGCAACCTTGCAGGAAAGGATGTTTCCGAACGCGGCAAAGGTGTCGTGAAGCGCCTTGTTGTCGATGGCAGTGTCGAGATTCTTGATGAAAACGTTGCCCTGGCCGGTTTTGCGGAGGGCCGGGTCTCGCTGGGACCACATGATACGGCACGGACGGCCCTTGATCAGGGTGTAGTTGAGGTCCTCCAGGGCACGCTCTCCGTCGGCGGTGTTGTTGTAGTTGACGTACGCGTAACCGAGCGACCGTCTGGTGACGGCATCACGGCAGACACGAATGGACGCGACCTGGCCGATGGAGGAGAAGAGCTCGTACAGCATGGCCTCGGTCACGGAAGGGTCCAGCTCGCCGACGTAGAGGGAGGCGGAGTGCGGCTGTGAAGTAGGAGCGGCAGAGGCCTCGCCGGCAGCTTCAGCGGCCACATCGGCGTCGACGGTGGTGCCGTTTGTAGGGGCGTCGGCAGGGGCCTCAACCTGGTCCGCGGGGACGTTTATGGCGGCGGTCTCTGCAGCAGACATATTTTCTGATGTTTTTCGCGTTTTTTTTGTGGTTTTTTGTATACTGGTCGCTTGTGATCTGGAGAGAGAGAGGTTATGATATTAGCAAACGGCTGGCCTTTTTTTTTTCTTTTTTTTTTTAGAACGAGCTCGGAGGAGGGGCACGGCGACAATGCTGGGAGAAGAAGCGTATGGAGGAAGACACGGACAGAGAGACAGCGTCTGCAGCACGCGGACGGACGGCAGACGGAAGGCGAGAGGAGGGAGAAGAAGTGGTGGGAGTGGGCAGGCTTGGGTGGGAGGAGAGGTAAGTGTGCGGTGAGCCGAGTGTGCAGCCACCACCACCACCAACGACGACGACGGCCACAGCAGGGCTCTCGCGGACAGCCGCCAATGGCAGAGGCAGCGGCAGACGGAGGGGCCGCGCTCCTGGGGAAACGCTGGACGGGCTCAGGGGAGGAAGCGGACTCACCAGGCGGACCTCGACGGGGAGACGGGACGCTTGATATTTTTCAGGCTTTACGAGTAGTTTTCTGGGAGGGGAGGGGGGCAAAAGAAAGGAAACACGCAGCGGTGCTTCAGACGGCGGGACGGAGCAGAGCACGGAGAAGCGAATTGCGGTGGTGAGCGGCGGAGGGCGGTCTCTGGTCGATGATGGTGCGAGAGGAGAGCGAGCGAGGGCAAAAAAAAGCAAGCGACGTCTTTTTTTTCTGCTGAGTCAGGGATGACAAATGAACTACGGCTGACTAAGGGATGACTACGAGGACAGTGAAGACGTAGAGGAGATTAGATAGGGGAGAGTAGATAGAGGGGAGTATATAGAAGGGGGGAGGGTAAGAGTAAAGAGTAAGGGGAGGGAGAGGAGAGTGGATAGAAGGGGGAGAGAGGAGAGAGGAGGAAGAGGGAGGAGGGAGGAAGAGGAGAAGGGAGGAAGTAGGAGGATGAGGGAGAAGTGACAGTAGAGTAAGGGAGGAGGATAGGAGGAGGAGAGAAGATAGAAGAGTATAGGAGGACAGTGATAGAGGAGTATAGGAGGACAGTGATAGAGAGGATAGTGATAGAAAGGACAGTATAGATCCATTATAACTACACTAGCTCAGATCAAAGCCCGCCCCCGAGTTCGCGGCGTACATCAGCTTCTCCCGCAGCGTCGCCGCGTTCGTGTACCGCGGCAGCTTCAGCAGGTTCGCGCAGGTGCTGGCGCTCGGCAGCCGCGCCTCGTCCGCGCTGGAGTCGCGGATGCTGAACCGCGGGTTCAGGTGGCTGAAGCCCAGCAGCGGCGCCCGCGGCGTCGACGTCACGAACTTCAGCACCTTCTGCCGGTCCTCGTTGGCCATCGCCCGCAGCACCTCCCAGAACAGCTTGATCGTCGGGTGGTCCTCGCCGTCGTCGCCCACCTCGTACACGCCGCTGTACACCGTGTTGCCGCGCAGGTCGTCCACGTTGATCTCCACCGCGTCGCCGCCCACCAGCCGCTGCAGCTCGCCCTGGTTGAACATCGACAGCCACGACGGCTGGATGATCTGGCCCAGCCCCTGCAGGAACGCGTTGGTCTGCAGGTACGGCTGCAGCTGCAGCCGGTGGCGCGCGATGTACGAGATGTACACCAGCCGGTTCTGGTTCGTCACCGCCATGTTCGACCCGCCGGGCTTCAGCTCGCGCAGTATCTCTTCCGTCTTGACCCTGCCGTCCTCGTCCGGCAGCGCAATGGTGTCCGCCACGGTGAAGTTCAGGTCAAAGTCCTCGACGTCCCCGGGATAGTTCTTCAGTTGCAGCTGGAACAGAGTGTCAGCAGTCGGGCAACACACCGGCAGGACAAGCACTCACCAATCCTTGATACAGGCCTCTATCCAGGTCCTGGATGTCGTTCAGGTTTGCCCGGTAGGCTGATTCTCTCGAGGCCGATCCCGTGCCTCCCGTAAGCGCCCATTTCAGCAGGAAAAAGCCCGCAAAGCTGACGTCTACGAGTATGCCCTCGTAGAGGCACTTGCCGATGATCCGCCCCAGAAACTCGTAGTGCCGCAACAGCTCTCGAATGCGGTCGTTCCACTCCACGCTTCGCTCGGCGACCCCATTCTTACGCAATTGTGCCTTCCGCTGCTCGATCGCGGTGGGGTTTGGGTAGATCAGATGCTCGTCGTTCTCCGTAAACATGCTCAGAGTCCCGGATGGATTGAATGCATCTAGTATAACGCTGGTCAAAAACTCCTTGGCGACGCCTCCGCCGTCAATTCCGGCCTCCACCGTATCGAACCGGTCGATAAACGTGATTTGGATTGGTTCCTTGAATGCCTCCCCGAGCGGGTAGAATTGTGAAAACGCGTCTTCAAAGATATTCTCTCTTCGAATCTCCGCGTGGTGTTTGCTCAGAAGGTCCCGTGCGGTGGATTGCCCGTCTGTAGTGATGCCCATGGCACCCTGCGCGATGGAGAGTCTCCAGGAGTCGGGATCAACGTACCCTTTTCTCCTCCGCACCTGGTCGCGATAAACAAACTCTCGAAATATTTGCACTCTCGTCGTAAATGGTATTGAGAAGGGTATGTTTCGGAGGATCTCCAGCCGGGGAGCTACCGCCTCTAGCTCTTTGCGCCGGGACGCTTGTACTTGGCGCCGCCTCAACATCTCCAGGCGCCGGAGATTCTGCTCTCTGCCAGTGCCCACCAGCCCTAGTGACGAATGAAGGGCGTCCTCGATAACCTCGTCCTCCGGCTCATGCTCCTCGTCCTCATCTTGGAGTTCGTTCCTCTTCTCCTCTTCGGCCACTACGGCAGGAATGAACCCGGCCATGTCGAACCGGTCGGTCATAAGCCAGTGATTGTCTGGTAAAAATCTCCGCCGTGAACTGTGTTTCAAATCAGTCAAAACCTCTCACGAGCCTACTACGTGGCGTCTACTTACTCTCGCTCATGGATCATTCGTAACAAGCCTGTGACCAGGCCTTTGAAGTAGTGGAGGGGAATCCCAGTTGCCCTCTCCAGGTTTTTGCTCTGTGGGTTTCGAAAAGCCTGTGGATTGGTGTCACGCGAGCTAGATATATTGAAATACTCGCGCATCTCAAACGTCCTCTCTGTGTTGTCCGTGGCTGTCAAGTCCGATGAGTTCCAGTATAGCGTAAACGCAAGATTTTTCAGAAATATCGTCAGATCCTCGACTTCCTTGAGGGGCAGTGCGCTTTCTTTTGTCCACGAGGTATATTGGGTATCGCGAGCGCCGGAGAAGAACTCATTGTCATCTAAGACTTTTAGAAGAAAGGTATAGAGCTCGAGGAAGATGAGTATGACAGTCCACTCCTGTTCCCGGTCGTTCCACTGCTGCTGAACCTCTTCACCTTCTCCTTGGTCTGGAGGAAGAAGCATGTCGAGAATACCACTGGGGTTCTGCGATACATTTGAATACACCTTGGTGGCTCTTGACGCATGCCAGAAATACTTTATGGCAGGGAGTTTCGAAGCAGCGGAGGATGTGCTTTCGTATATCGATGCGGAACCAAGGTAGAGCCACATGCGTATCTCATCGCCTCGTTTAGGGAATAACCTTAACAGAGTTAAGGCGTAAGTAGCTAGGCTCTTCGCATCATCTTCCACGGTCTGGCTAATGCCATTGTCTGTCGATTGGCTTTTGCCAGCTAGTGATAGAAGGTGGGTGATACCGTTCTGGTTAATCAAAGTTAAAATCTCATTCCGTACGAACGGTGGTAGGGGTCTCAGCTCTCGGGTAGGTCGGTCATCCGTGAATTCGTCGACGTCGAGCCGCTGGGAAATATATGTGGCCGCGGAGCTCAGAAGCGATGAGACGACTCTGACAAAAAGCACTTCGGGTGCCCGGTTCATGACCCGATCCCCGAGGGCGTATCTGTGAAAGTAGATGAAATATGCAAGTAGCCACAATCGAGGCTCCACGTGCTCCGCGCGAAGAAAGGTCCGTGACTGTAGGATGTTGGAGCTTATGGCAGAGGCTAATAGCTTATAGTTCATGTGTGCCGCTAGGTCGTTGATATCCCCTAGATGATTTTGGAGAAAGGGGATGGTGAGGTACGTCCGGGCAAACCACTCGTAGGCAACGAGCGTTTCCGAGGTGATCGGCTGCAGGAGAGCTAGCACGGCTTCCACAAGACGGCCTCTGGTGAGATTCGCAGGATTCGAGTCCGCCGTTAGCCGTGTGGTCAGCTTCGCCATGACATCATAGTATTTAGGAGCTTGACGCGCCATCTGCTTAGGGATGAGCCTCGTGAGGAAGACCAGCAACTGTAGCAGCGCGTCTATCGAGTAGGATATAGAGTTGGAATGGCATGAAGCCTTGAGGATGTCGAGTTCCACCATCATGAGCCGGGAGAGTAAGGGAGTCCATTCCCCCGCCGTCGACAACGAGGTGCTCTCCACCGTCAGCTGGAGGCACTTGGAGAAGTACTCGAGTCTGGCAGCGTCTTCCTGGCTCGACCTCTGGAGGAACTGCAGCAGCAGTTGCAGCTGCTTCACGCACTCCAAGCTACTCGAGTACGCGGTGGCCTGCAGATTGTCCGGCAGTCGGTAGCCCAGCCCGCGAGCTCTCTCCCGCTCATCCCACTCGGCCCGCCAGATGCTCCATGTCGACTTTCGGCTCTTGTATCCTCGCCATGTCTTCTGGATTGTCCGGCTTGAGTTCAAACGGTCTCGCTCTAGCTGTCGCTGGGCACGCTCCTGCTGAGCCAGAGCAAGGGTGGCCTGCGGGCCATGGCCCGAAGGGTGCTGGCGCTTTGGAGAGGCGCCGGAGAAGGGGTTTGTGGAGCGGGTCGAGAGGTTGACTTGTCGAGGCCGACGAGTATTGCCCGTAAACGCGGGAAACATGGCGAGAGGCGTCGCGAGCGGTAGCTGGATGTCCTGCGCCCAACGCCAGCTTGACCGCGGTCAGGTAGACTTAGTTCTACTTGTTTTTCTTATATCGAGCCCCGGCCGCCTTAAGGTTCAGCCAGGCCATATTAGTAAGGGATGGCGATGCACGGCGGGACCAGCACGAGATATTGGACATACACCTGCGTAGGACTATATCCGGCCTTTCTTTTCTTTCAGGAGAATGGTTGCGACAGGCTGTATCCAATATCGTATCAAAATCTTCTCTAGTGGTCAAAACATATACATGGAGGATAAAATGCAAATAGAAAAGAAAAAAAGAAACGCCGTTAAAGATCCTATAAACTCCGAGTACTGCGCTCCGCCATTAAATAAACTTGAAAGATGTTCGGAGGTCATATTTAGTGTACAATGTCCGAGGTTTGTCATTCCCGCGCTGCTGTTGACTGGTCCGTCGTTTGCATAGAGGACGAATGGTGAGATGGGTGCGACGGAATAGACGATTTCAGGTTGAAGGTAGGAGAAAATGGCCTAAGATTTCTCGGTCTGGACTTGGACTGGTTGGGACTCGGCTGTTCCTGTTTGCTCTGCATCGAGTTGCTCCTGGCGTAGTCTCAACTCGTCAACCTCGGGGTCGTTCTCTTCACTCCATTCCTTCAAGAAATCTTTGCCGGTGTACCCTCGAGGGTATGTTGCCTCTTTATCGCCATGGTCGATGGTTTTGGTATACAGCGTTCTCGTCGGCTCCATGCGCTTCGTTACGAAGGGGGTGAGCTGGTCGGAGGTGAGCATGATAGCCACACATTTAATCAACTGGAGATACTGACCTTAAACCCCTCGAGACCTTCCGGCACGACATAGGTTCGAACCTTCTCCCAGTCGATGATGTACGATCCCTTTTTGCGGCCGAAATTTCCCATTGAGCCTGTCCGGTTTCCCTTGTAATAGCCCGGTCCGACCTGCTTGGTGGTCAACCGAAGGCGTACCTGCAGACATTGTGTAGGTCTGAACATGACTGAGAGAGGAGGGCGACTCGCATGCAGCGACGAATAGACTAGAGTTCCCCCGTGTTAAGTGAAAGTCGCAATCGAACCTGAATGTGTGTATCTGCTTCAAAGGTTTTTTTTTCTGTTCCTCCAATGCGAAGCTCCGCCAGCCAATCAGTGCGGGCGATTTCCTCTCCGCAGACCCGCTAAAAAAATATTTAGACGGTGATAGAGATAGAACTTCGCAGCCCGACAGACAGCATTTCAAACACTTTCAAGATTGTTTAGGCGGGACCGTCTTTCGCAATTATGCCAGGACGGAAATCTAACATCCTACAGCCTCAGGAAAAGCGGTCGAAGCCTGTCACCAAAAAGCGGCCGAAGAACAACCTGAATGCCCTAGCTACAGCCGAGAAGCAATATCCCACAACCGCGAAGATTGCAAGGCATCGGCTTGGCGAGAGCGAATCTATCCAACCTACTCGGAAGCGCGGAATCGACAGTGATGACGATGAAGGAGAAGACGAAGACACAGGCAGGTCGAAACGGCCGCGTAGAGGCCAGAATCAAGACGGATCAGACATCGACATAGGAAGCGACAGCGACGGCAACGAATGGAGAACTGGAGCGGTCGACAGCGATGACGATAGTGATATTGACAGTGACGAGGCTATGGGGGAAAGTGACGAAGAGAGATTTGAAGGCTTTACGTTTCGTGGCAGCTCGACAACGCAAAAGAGCAAGAAACCTGCCAAATCCCAGAAGCACAAAGCCGACAGGTTACCGTCAAACAGCGGAGAGCACGACCTACTTAACGAAGACTCTGATGATATAGCAGAAGAAGAGGGGTCTTTGGAAGATGACGACCTGGGAGAAGATGCTGTGGATCTTGCAATGGCGTTGGATATGAACGAGGATGAGTCTGATGCAGAGGCCTCCGAGAAGGAAGAAAAAGATGAGGCCGACTCTGCCAGTGACGACAAGAGCTCGCTATCTGGATCAGGCGATGACGACGAAGATGACGATGATGATGACGATGACGCGCATTCCGACACATCCGAGCTTTCCATATCAGACAACGAAGGAGAGACAAAACAAGGACTTACCAAACTCCAGCGATTCGTGACCTCTTTAGGGCGGGATGGCAACTCGAATACAGCTACAAGACCAAAGGCCTCTCTTCCCGGGGGGGACCCTACGGAATTCGGCTTAGCTCCAAGTCGAAAACTCACAGTAGCAGACTTGATGCCCAGTATATCAGATTCCCGCATGAAGGGAGCGCTAAAGCATATCGAGAATGAGCCATCTTCCGCAAAGGACCTTACAGGGATTCCTGGTAAGCTAGCGGTTCCTCTTGCAAAGCGACAACAGGACCGACTTGATCGAACTGCTGCTTTTGAGAAAAGTAAAGAAACCTTGGCCAGATGGATAGAAACGGTGAAATCAAACAGACGAGCCGAGCATCTTTCTTTCCCTCTAGCGGAGCCGGACGCCCTACAGCCCTCCAAAGTCGTGGACTCCAAGCCTAGGACCGACCTAGAAACCACCATTCAAAATATACTGGTGGAGAGCGGCTTGGCAGACTCGAAAGAAGGGACCGCTGAAGATAAAATACAGGCATTTGAAGAGCTTCAGGCGAAGAAAATCTCTATTGAAGAAATGCAGGAACGCCGCGCAGAACTCCGGAAACAGAGAGACCTACTTTTCCGTGAAGAGGTCCGGTCAAAACGTATCAAAAAGATCAAGAGCAAGGCTTATCGCCGGGTGCACCGAAAGGAACGGGAGAAGCTAGAGAAGACTGAGCAAGAAGCACTCGCTGCTGCTGGGGTTGGTATGGATGAAGAAGACCGGGAACGCAATGATAGATTACGCGCAGAGGCTAGGATGGGTTCGAAACACAAGGATTCGAAATGGGCTAAAAGTCTGAAGCAGACGGGCCGAACCGCCTGGGATGACGAAGCAAGAACGGAAATGGCAGAACTAGCGAGGAGAGAGGAGGAACTGCAGAGAAGAATCCAAGGAAAACGCGTGGTCGACGAAGATGATGAGTATCTATCCTCTAGCTCCGAAAATGATGATGAGGAAGAAAGCGGATCAGATATTGAGGGTTTCAAGCTCAGAGAGAAAGTGGATAAGCTCAAAGATGGCGAGAAAACCGGCCTCAAGCAATCAGGTCCTTACTCCGGGCTACTTTCCATGAAGTTCATGCAAAACGCCGATGCTGCTAGAAAAGAAGCAAACGACCGTGAGCTAAGGCAAATCCAACGTCAACTCAATGACGAAGAATCTGCATCTGAAGCAGAGGTGCAAGACGGAGTTGGCCGCCAAAAGTTTGGCAAGCAGACTTCGAAGCCGTCTAATACTCTGCCCACGAAGTCTTCAAATGCGCTTCAGGTCATCAGCGATGAAGGAGCGGGGCGCTCTGGTTCAGATTCGGATATCGAAATTCGAGTTGACCGAGAGCCGAAACGGAAGCAGACGAGCAAGCCACCAGTGAAAAACCGACACAATTTGGAAACAACAAAAGAAACTATGCCAGACGAGGGTGAAAACCCATGGCTCACAGAATCCTCCAAAAAACGTCGATCGAAAAAGGGAGCTGCCGCGGAGGGCAGCTTGATAGAGAATTCTTCAGCAGCTATTCCTTCGAAGCCCAAGCATCAGGGCTTTAAGTCGAAATCTGAAAGTGGTACTAAGAAAAAAGCTACTCGGAATGCGAGCGACGATGAGAGATCTGAAGATGAGGATGGACTCGATGTGCCCGTCCTCTTGAAAAACGAGGATCTCATTAAGAGAGCGTTCGCTGGTGACGAAGTGCTCGAGTCTTTCATAACCGAGAAGAAGGAAACTGTTATAGAAGAGGATGATAAAGTCGTAGAAGATACGCTTCCAGGATGGGGCAGCTGGGCTGGCGAGGGACTCAGCCGAGCTGATAAGAGAAAGGTCAAACGAACGTTTACCACGATTGAAGGTATCAGCGCGGACAAGCGAAAGGATGCAAAACTCGATCGGGTTATCATCAACGAGAAGCAGATTAAAAAGGTAAGATGCGTCCTACCCCCCCTCCTCTCAACCGTCGTTCCATCGGCTTTACTTGAAGCCCGGGGAAAACAAGACATTCTAACCGAGTCTCTGCACCAGAACAACAAATATCTCGCTTCTCAGCTTCCCCATCCATTCGAGTCCAGACAACAATACGAGCGGTCACTGCGCTTGCCGATTGGCCCCGAGTGGACGACAAAGGCGTCCTTCCAAGTCGCAACGAAACCGCGCGTGATGGTGAAGCAGGGAGTTATCAAACCAATCCAACGGCCTACCTTGTAGATATAATTATTATACTCAGCTCCCGGGCTGTCTGGAGAGACGCCTTTTCCTTCTTCAGCTGTCTCCCATGCGGGAATGGCATCTTCTCTTTGCTCTATAATAGAAATGCTCAATCACGACATATTCCCTTTATTTGCAATATGCAAACAAGCAATATCGATATCTAGATCCTTCAGCTCGGGTTTTACACTGCAAAGGCACTGCGGGCTTCGTAAGCCTCCCGGTCTGCCGGAAAACAAGAGTAGTACCAGCTAGGCACAGAACTTTGCTTCGCGAAACCTCCTAGCACCATCTCACATTGCTAGGACGCCGCAGCGTCGGCCAAAAAACGTCATATCCGTGCCATCAGCCGCTTGAAATATATTTAAAAGATGCTGCTGCCACGAACAGGCGCTTCTTTCTTTGTGCAACCAAGCCATCATGCGGCCGTGGAGGAAGAGGCGGCTCGATGACCGCCTCAGCTGATGCGTGCAGGCCGCCCTCGAGGGCTCTGCGGCGAAAGATGAAACCCTCCGAACGAGAGCTACATCCCACGCTCGGGCATGGGGAAGCAGAACATGATATAGCAGCGGCTCGATATTGACCTCCGTCTTGCATGTGCCCATGTCGATCCGTTTGCCGGGAAGTACTAGATGCTGGCACTCCAACGTCAAACCACTACACAATGAGGTTACCTCGATACCGCCCACACCCAGGGCGAATGATAACCCCACAGATCTAAGGCAATACGATGGTCATCCCCAATCGATTGATGAGTTTTCACTGTCAATCCACGTCTCTGCGGCGATAGTCCCGGGAGTGGGGAGAACTAGATACCCGCTTGGCAACAAGAGGCTACATTATGACGACGACAATGAAACTCACCTTCACCAATGTCACTCCCTCGCGCATAATGTTCATGCTGAGACGCTGCTACCGATCTCAGGTATCACAAGCCTGCCATTCAATTTATTTAGCTCCCACTGTTTAAGGCGCCTTCGTCGTGAAATATCACAGCCCCCTTGCGGCTTCCCGGCTCGTGTTGACTATGATCGTTATATTATAATCCGCCATCCAGCGCTGGAAGAAAGTCGACTGTGAATGATATATACCGGGTTATAACGACCTTCTACGTCTACTTTCCTCGTCACCTCGCTTTTATTGCAGATGGTCACGATAAATATTAGCTTTGCCACGTTTTCAGTCATCCTTTCAGGCAATTAGCAGGTACGTCTTAACTCACCAGGGTCAGCATGCGGTGGCATGCTCTACGTACCTCAAGCTCATCTGAGCCGCTTTCCCTCGCCCAATGCTCTATGCTATCCCCACAACTACCGCTATTGAATTTCTCGTCATCTGTACAGCCATAGCCATGTCATCCCCCAATACTTCGCTTGGTTCAAACTGCCCTTTTCTTCACCACGCCCGCCTGACTCTATACACTGATATCCTTCCGTCCGTCTTTATTCCAATGATATCGTCAAGGAGCGTGCTTTGCACGACTGCCACATGGCTAGTATGCCTTTTCCTCCCACGCGCAGACTACATCTGCTCCGTGAGGAGGTCATCTAGTAGACTCTATTTTCCCACTCCTATACCAGATGAACGATTTACGCTATCCGTCCATCACTAGGGATCTTGGTCTTCGCGATTTAGACGGGCTTCCTGACTTGGAATTATCCACAATGCCGTGGTATATCAAGGGGCCCAACTGCTCTATTTTTTTTTTTCAAGATTCTTCCACGGTTGCATCAGTTTCTTTAACCTCTCGGCTTCTACTTACTCCTTATTTCAACCATCCTTCTTTTTGCGTTTACGCATTCCTTCCATGACACTCATCTGCGATGAAACCCCACACGGCATTTCCAGGCGTCGCGGCGCTAGTGTCGTTGATGGCATGCCAGGGGGCACATGGTGCTCCTTTAACTTCTGATGCTAATTTGGCTCGTCGCAATGAGCAGGAGAATACCGCTACATTGCAGCCTATCGTATATAAAGGTAGAAGAGATTTCCATAGCAACGAGGTATGCTCTTGATAAATAATAGTCCCTCTTATATTTAAGCTAAATTTTTGAACACAGCGCCAATATTCGCCGCCTGAACCTCAAGGGCACGCTACTATCATCCCGTTTCCAACTGATATTTCGTATATCACGTTTCATGAGCTGCCAGGCACTGTCCATCCTTCAGATCCTCATCTAGACATTCCTGAAATTGGCTTCCAAGCAGAAAAATCGAGTTGTTGGTATAAAAACAAACCTTGCGGGGGAATTCCTCATATACCTATTCCGGACAATCTCGCGTTTTTGGAAAAAAGAGTTCCTGGTTCCTATAGATATCCTCCAACGCCTACTACAGTTGTCTCCGGTTACCGTTTCGATAATACTACAAGTATTCCCAACTTCCAATCGACTCAAGGCGGGCCAACTACATCGCCCTCTTGTCCCACCCCAGCTCCAGTCACCGCTTGCCTGTCTGGAGTCCCTTCAACAATGGCTGCAGAACCAACCCAGCTTGTTGGCCAAGATATTTTCCTGCCGATTGCCAGAGACCCGATACCCGCCAATATCCCATCCAGAAACGATCACCCTGTCAAAACTAACCGTATTGTAAGATACATATTGTTTTCTCTTTGCTTCATTAGTACTAACTGATCTTCCAGGAGAACTCTTCTGGCCCAATTTCGACGAATAAGTTTTATGCAAATTTCTTTCTTGGAAACCAAAATTGTACGACCTTAACTCATCCCTATTCTGTCAGCTGGTCAAAGGGAGACTCCAATGCGTCTAGCTATGGTCTAGCGGTATCTCATGTGGAACCCGGTCAGAGGGCAAATGGAGAACCCAACAACGCCATCCCTGGAAGCCCGATTCGGTATTTTATCAACCCAATCGGCATTAGGTCTGTCATTCTCTCTGCCTCTGAGCTTCAGGGATCAACAACTCTTTCCGTGTCGAGGCCACAAGCATTTTCAGCACAGGTTGTACTACGTCCTCAAGCTGGAGCTAGTCAAAGTATTACATTCCCTGTGGTCCAAGGCATGGGGTTCGTTACTGGTATCTATAACAATCTACGTCCTAATATTCAGTCCACCGTCTTGTTCAGAAGTTTTGCAGCAGCAGGTTCTCCCCAAGGCGGTATCTTCAAATATAGGGTTACATTGGAAGATGGCAGGAGTTGGCTTCTTTACGTTACTCCAGACAACGGCTCTGATCCTCAAATGAAGCTTGAGAACAACAGACTTATCAGCGGCCCTAGTGGGTTCAATGGTATTATTCAAGTGGCCAAAAACCCATCGGGCGATGCTGGCGAGGGTATCTACGACAGATCCGCGGGATCTTACGCTACGAATATCAAGGTTTCTGGTTCTGTATCGAGTGATGCCAGAGGAACATATAGATTTGCCTTTGAGAAAGCAGGAAAAGGTGCACCTCTGGTGATGTATGCTCTACCGCATCACGTTGAGTCATTTGATGATGCCATGAAGAATAACAAGAAAGCTATGGCCTTGAGTACCACTACCAAAGGCATGGCTACTGCATGTGTTGGTGATTCATGGACGATGGTGGAGAACAACCTTCCCCTTACGATGGATTTTTCGCCCTGGAAGGCTGGTGTAGGTCCACAAGCCGTCCTATCCCAGCCAGTGAAAGACACAATCAAGGCTGTTGCTGGAAACGAGCTATCCCAGGACATGAACTCTCAAACAAACTTGAACAGCATGTACTTCAGCGGCAAGGCACTTAACAAATTTGCGGGTGCCATTTACACTATGCAAGAGCTCGTCGGAGATAGAGGTATGGCTGCAAACCCGCTTCAGCGTCTTAAAGATTCCTTTGCTCGCTTTGTTGAGAACAGGCAACAAATCCCTCTTGTTTACGATACCGTCTGGAAAGGCATCGTTTCATCCGGCACCTATCGAAATGGAGACACCGGCTTAGATTTCGGAAACACACTCTACAATGACCACCATTTTCATTATGGATACTTTATTCTCTCTGCCGCTATCATTGGAAAAATGGACCCTTCCTGGCTCAATGCTAACAAAGCCTATGTGAACCTTCTTGTTCGAGACTCTGGCAACTCCGTTGAAAACGATGAGCTATTCCCTTTCTCTCGTGCATTCGATTGGTTCCATGGCCACTCCTGGGCCAAAGGTCTCTTTGAGTCTGCTGATGGTAAGGATCAGGAATCCACTTCCGAAGATACCATGTATGCGTATGCCATCAAGATGTGGGGTAAAACGAGTGGTGATCAGAGCATGGAGGCTCGAGGCAATCTTATGCTCGGTATACTTGCAAGGTCTTTGAACAATTACTTCCTGATGAAGAGCGACAACGTCAATCAGCCAAAGAATTTTATTGGTAATAAGGTCACCGGGATTGTAAGTCATCAACTGATACTGCTAACCGAAATACATGATTCTGACTGAGCTACTATCTAGTTGTTTGAGAATAAAATTGACCATACGACCTACTTTGGAGCAAATCTGGAGTATATCCAGGGGTAAGTCAACTGGCCTGTTAACATTTTCCAACGTTTAATTTCAATGACTAACGTTATTGATACTAGCATTCATATGCTTCCTCTTCTCCCAAATTCGGCCTACACTAGAAGTGCTAACTTCGTTCGAGAAGAGTGGAATGCAATGTTTGCTTCGAATGCAGCTGTCCCGGCAGAGCGAGTAGTAGGAGGTTGGAAGGGGGTTCTTTATGCAAACCTAGCCTTGATCGATCCTGACGCCTCTTGGAGATATTTCTCTCAGAATAACCTGGATCTCGCTACGATTGACGGTGGCGCAAGCCGTATATGGTATCTTGCCTATGCTGCTGGTAAGTCTATCCCCTTCTATCTCAAGCTCATGTAACAGAAATCACTAACCGCTCACTGTACCTAGGACTTGGCGGGGGTCCTAAGTGATCGAGTGGACATGCCGTCTAACTAAATCGACTCATTCCGAATATGTTCTTTATACTGTCTATGCAGATTTTTGTTGATGCTGCCACCACCAGATTTTCCACACAGGCTTTTTAGAAATTCTCAAGTATAGCCACTTCTTGCGTTATCTATGAGGCAGGACGTACCTCGCCACTCTTTATATATGGCTGTTTGTATTACGTCCAGAGACTTTCGCTGAAACGCAATCTATGCTAAGAATATATGGCTGATATGATATACAAAGCCCTTTTGATTGAATCTTCCCTAAGTGGTGTATTGATCGTAAAAGATCTATGAAATAGCCCACTACTAAAGGTTGAGTCTTTGTTTATTGACACGAAAGTTGGATGATCCGTAGTACATGCGAATCTGCCGTACGCTCTTTCTATCTACTAAAGCAGGAAGTTGCCCGAGTTCGAGGTAAGAAACATTACCATAGAAGGAGCAATAGGACGGAGAAAAACCACAACCGATTTTCTGTGAAACTTTTCACCAGCTCTCGAACACAAACGTGAGTTGTATGCAAGCCACGTCGCCAAAAAAGAATACCACAGTATTTCTTAGCACGGTTTCCCTACTAGGGACTATACATGAAAAAGATTATAGCCGGCCCTACTAAAGTCTGACGTGAGAGCAAAAGGGAACACAACGATACGAGGCTCGATGACGTCTATTACCGCGCCGAAACCCACCTTTGAGTCGGAAATCCACAAACCGACAAATCCTTTTAGCCCGAAAAGACGTGATCGATATAGGCACAATTCAGACGAAGAATATTCCGATCGACTGGAAAACGAAGACGGCGCCACTCGAATAGAGCAGCCTCGATACTCAGACATACCACTTGACTATAAGAAGACAACATATAGCCCAGGGGGGTGGGGGAGCCGAACATATCCACCTGCTGATCTTGAGAGCGGCACAAGCGGAAGCGACACGGTTGTCTTCCAAGAGACGAATCTAAGTCCCAAACGGTCGCAATCGATTCTCGACGGTCATGTCTTCCATCATCGAAACCCAAAGCCCCCACTCGGACGGTGGAGAAAATCCGAGATGAGATACCGTCGCTGGCTGGACGGTATGACACAGCGACGCAGAACAAAGCTGGTTTTTCAAGTCATGTTGGCAGGAATGACCGTGGGCATACTCCTAGGACTGGCATTTGGAATCACCGAGGACTAGATTGATTGGTATAGAATGGTCCTTTGAACCGCATCAGTTGTTGTCTGGGGTCCTCGTTTTCGATGTTACAGAGTATTATTATGTAGCGACCACTTGCAGATGATAGCGGGTATAGTTGCTCGCGTCACATGGATTATCAACCACGCAGAATTATCAAAGACTTCTTCCTAACTTTCGCTAACGTCCACTGTAATCACTCGCATTTGTTGGTGAAGCATCGAAGGAAGCGATTTTTCTGCGGTCCAGCCGGATCAATGTTTGGCCGAGTGTATACACGTGACGCAGCCCGTCCCTATAAAAAATTCTTTCCCACACCTGAGATTCATTTCCTTTTCCTTTCTCTCTCCAGTATCAAAAAAGCTAACAGAGCCAGCCACGACCGTCATTTAACAAAACTATTACCCCAAAGTGACGTGTTGCCATAGAACCTAGTCTTACTAGGTTCTTGAGGTTCTGGAGAGTATCGATCCTCGATAGGAAGTTTCTTTCCCGTTGTGTCCTCTTCATTGAGGGCGATGGGAAAGGAATGCTGATGACGGGATACATTCTTTTATTCATCTATTATCTTACTGTGTAGTTTCTCGCATTTCCGTTTATGAAGTCCCGTTAGGTAGTTACATCATCAACCAATGCTACAGAATTTTCTTAAAAAACAAATCACTCCACAGATAATCATCCTTTCTAATTCTTGCGAGTCTCAGAGCCGAAGTCAATGCATGACGCGAAATTATCGTTTGTATCTCAAATTGACCACTTCCACTGCATCATGCTACTGCTTCGCTTGGCTTCTGTCCCGCTTTGCCGTGCTGATGCTCATCGCATACTTTCCTGCGCAGTGCATGGAACTTTGATGCATCCGGGTAGGATTGCCATGAAGTACAACTCGCAACCATCCATGCCAACCACCAATCAAGGTACGTCAACGACGAGTTCAAAAGGAGCTAGGCGCCGCCCCCTACATCCTAGAAAGCATGGAAATTTGTCGTCCTAAAGTCGCGGCATGCAGGTAGGAAAGCTAAAAGTCCAACATTTACCTATCGCGGCATTGTCCCCAACCCCAAACTGGATATGGGCGTCCAACCCTGGCCTTTGAGAACGCCGAGAACGGTGTGGCGAGCCCTGCCGCCAACGACCTCCACTGGGTGGGTGACAACGATGTAACAAACAGTGACACGTCAGTTTGTATGTATCTGATTGCTATAGGTATACTAAATAGACTGAATGTAGCTCTACTCTACGCCGTGGGGTCCGCCCGATTTGGATAGTTCTCATTCGTGAATACGGAGATTACCATTGTTGGAGAAGGAGTCACTTGGATGGCAACAAGCTAGGAATCTAGGCTAGACTCAAGAGAGGTATCGCTACAAAATTTGGGGCCGGCAGGAGAAAACAGAGGAAAAGATGTCTGGGTGAGGATGGAGCGTGCTTTGGCTCTCGGATCCTTCATAAAGTTAACGGAAAGCCTTTCTACCTCTTTCATGCAAGCAAGAAGAGAGAGAGGGGGAGAGAGAAAGCTTCCTGCTAATTTGCTTGCCCCAGTATCAGCATACCTTCAGCAAGAATATGCGCTGTGATCTGAAGTTGCGGTGATAGGATCAAATGGGCAATCACTCCGGCCGATATGGAGTTAGAAGTGGATAGATTCTCATGCACGGACGTACTGAAGATACTAAACAGGTCTGACGTGGCGGGAATACAGTCAAACGAGGGTAGGTAGATGGCCGGTGGTATCGTTGTTGGCCAGAGACAGACAGACAGATTGTAGCCGCTGGAGTTATGGAGGTCTAACCTTTTGTCAAATATAACTTTGCCAAGTATGGCTTCTGACCGGTGGACTTGAAGAGACACGGACAATGCAACCAATACAAAACTCAATGGGGTCTTGTAAAGTATGAATTTGAGGAATGAAAACAGCTGGCGCTAAATGCAAGACAGCGCAAGATCAAGGAGCCTGACGGACAATAGCTGATTGCACCAGTTGTTCAGGAATTGGCCATGGAGGCTTGCTTGCTTCGGTGGTATCAGGGCTTGCTTCTGTGGTATCAGGATTCCTTCGCCCCAATAGCCAGCCATCCGGCGAGAATGCAACTGCTCATGCAACTGCTCATGCAGTAGAATTCTGCGGCCCTAGCAAGAATCACTTGCATAGGGAAGTGATTCCATGGTTTGCCTCGGCGGTCTGGGGCCATCCAATGGGAGACATCGAGATATCTACCGCTTCTTCGAGCATGGTATCTCAGGAGAGACTTTCCTCTATCATCCCCTTAGAAATAAGAATCCCCTTAAGTTGCAGTGACCGGCGAGACGCCCGTGAAATATGAAGGGCTGGCAATTAAACATAGGAGCGCTATGCATGGCCACGGGGTTTCGAAAACAGTCTGGTTCGGTATGAGGGATAACCGTAAAGCACATGGCGGTAGCTTAAACGAGGCCTGAAGAATGCCTAATTGGGACAAGCGGGCCTAATCTGCCCAATCTGCGGACGCGGAGCGCAAGCTTTTGACGCCTGGCGATGGAGCGACAACCGAGACACGATGCAGGCCCTGCTGCGTGTATCCGCGGTGTCTCGAAGAGCTGCTCCACAGCGCCGAACCATGTCGATATTACCGCCAGGGCGAAGGGGCGAGTGCGGTTGCTGGAGTGACGCCGGATTGCCGCCGGGGTGGGACCCAGGGTGGCTGCTGTCGCGCGCAAAGGGCGTCAGCGAGACTGGAGGCAGCGGAGACGGCGCTCGCTAGCACCTACGCGCTCTGCCGGGAGCGGACGGTGATTGGCCTGGGTATCCTGGCTTGGTCGACATTGACTCTCGCGCAGAATGCAGAGTGGGCGGGAAGAGAAACGTCTTCCTGCTATCCGTCCAGCATGAGAGCCAGCATTGACAGCCAGCATGACAACCGGCATGAACAGGCAAGCAAGATAAATAGGCCGACAGCATCTCTTCTAGGACAGCTCATCTCAGCATCTCATCTTCAACTTCCTCTCACTCTCCTCCGTCTTCCACTGCCACTTCCACTGCCACTTCCACTGCCACTTCCACTGCAGATAGTCCAAGCACTTGACAAGGTCGTCAGTCAACTATCTGTCCATTGACACTGTTGGACTACGACCAGTACGTACAGTCGAAGGCAGCTCCGAGAGCGCAGCTGCTGACAGACAGCCAACAGGTCCACCTCTGCACTCCATCCCAGCCCATCACACCAACTCATCACAACCAGCTCACCTATCAGATCGTCCATCACCTCTCCCCCTCCCCACGCCAATCACGCAACACCGCCACCACCGCCATCGATCACATCACGCTGCAGCCGTGCATTCTGCCCTGCCCTGCCCTGGCTGTCCCTGTCCTGTCCCTGTCCCTGTCCCTGTCTCCTCTTGCTTGCTCTCTCTTTCTTCACCTCGAGCGACAGCCAATCACGAGGTCCGACTGGCCCTGAGCCCTAACTTTGGCCCCAATTTGGTTGCTTTTAAGGTTCGTGACGCAGCGACCCGCCCTTCCCGATCGGGACTAGCTGTTGCTAATCCTGGAACCGCCGCTAGTCCGTTTGCAGACTACTGCTCCACCACCTCGTCTCTGGTTGGTCAGATTTAGCCGCCCAGTTTTGTGCCTTTTTCTCGCAGGTCGCTGCATCATCAGTCACCGCCGTCACCTCCATCACCGCCGGCCGACTGTTTTCCCCCCCCCTGCGCACTCTACGACTAAGCACGACGAGGTGAAGCGACGCCGGCCGTTCTTTCTTCTCTCTACGCGCTCTCCTTCCCTGTGGCAACCGGCGCATTGTTCCTGGCTGTGCAACGCTATTGGATCTATATCTCGGGGCAGCCTTACGTTAGTCGCTTTCTCCGTCTGCGCCGTATTTTTTCTCTCTTAAGCCCCCTCCCTCCTTCTCGTCGCCCTCTTCTTCCTCGTCCCTGGAAGCTTCGTCCGACTCTGTCGTCGTCTGTGGCTTTCTGTTCCCCCCGGATCACGCACAGCGGTCCAGAATGGCGCCGTCCGTCAAGCCCACGCTCCCGCCTCTGAAGACCTCCAAGTCGCCCACCTTCCCGTCGGAGCTGCACGACAGCCCGCTCTTCTCCAGCAAGACGGAGTCCATCAAGCAGGAGGACTTCCTGCGGACCCCCATCACCCCACCCGTGGCCTACAGCAACTTCCTCAAGATGGTCACTCCCATCGTGGCCTCGCCGTCCAGCGCCCGCGACAAGAACTTCGATCGTCTGGCTGTCTCAATGGCTCACCATGCGCCTGCCTCTGCCTCTGCCTCCTCCGCCACCAGCTCCTACTTCTGCTCCTGCCGCAAGTCGCCCACCGCGGCCCCCGCCCCGGCCCCAGCGTCGGCCTCGGCCACCTCCTCACCCGTTGTCCTCCACCACCACTTCCGCAGCGGCGACAGAGTCCGCAAGACGCCCACGTCCGCGAGGCCGCTGCGCATCAACACCACTTCATCGCCGAAGACCGCGACTGCATCCCCCAGCAGCGAGTGTCCGCGGTGCTACCACTCCGCGCGCTCGCCGTTCCCGTCCGCAGACTGGGTCACCGAGTCGACCACCCGACGCACCGAGGCGCCGACCTGCACGTCCTGCTCGCGGCCCATCAGCGTGCGCCATGTCGTGACCCGCACCATCACCTACAAGTGCACGGCCCTCGAGCCGGCCCCCAAGGGCAAGCGCAGGAAGACCGACGAGTAGTCTCTTACCCGCTTGTCTATACCACTCCCCATATCATGCCCGATGAGCTATGTGCTCATGACTGACGATATCTGTTCCGAATAATCACTCGCTGGACGTCTTTCCTATGTTTTTTCTTCTGTTACTGGTGGTCTGTGATTGAGCATGGAGTCGTGTCTGCTTTGTCTACTCTAGTCTCGGATTTGACATCCGTGTGCCTGTGGCTATAATCCAATCTTGTCGTCCTTATCTTTGTCTTATTCTTGCTTTATTCTTGTCCTTATCCTGTCCTTTTTCTCGTCTGTAGTCCTGTCCTTGTTCTTGTAGTCCGTAGTGAGTCGGCTTGGCGGCGCTAAGAGCCGCACCTATTAATAGCAGCACGGCAACCTCCCATCCAACCGCCGGGCCCAAGGGGGCAGCCTAAAAATAATCACCCACCACCGCAGGACACGCAAGCTACTTGCGATACTGACTGCTGCTGGCCGACGGAGACGCAGACGCAGGCTACCGACAGACACGGCCGCACCGAGGGCTCTAGACAGGCCTGCAGATAGAGACCGCGAGACCGCGAGAGACTGAGATACGGAGGGCTCATGGCTCGAGAGTTCACGCCGGACAGCGACTTCGCTGCTCTGGAGACCCCGCGCGTCCCCAACAAGCTCCAATCCCTCAGCGCGCTGGGCCGCTTCGAGTTCGAGGCCGGCAAGGGCAACGAGGGCACCAAGATCCTCATGGTCGAGTGGGAGGACGACGACCTGACCCGCGCCAGCGCCGGCTCCTGGCACGTCTCCTGGGACGGGAAGCGCACCGTCCTGCCCGCCCACGACAACCACCAGCAGCCCGCCGACCAGACCCGCCGCTGCTACTTCATGCTGCCGCCGCACGCCTCCGTGCCGCCCTCCATCACCCTCACCTACGAGCCGCCGCCCAGCTCCGCCTCGACCGTCAAGCGCGCCGAGTCCATCCAGATCAACCCCCTGCCCGCCATCTACCCGCCCGAGCTCGGGGCCACCGCGCGCACCGCCGGCAAGAAGGGCGTGCTGCACACCATCTGGGCCAAGAAGCGGCTGCAGGTGCTGGACCGCGAGATCAAGGAGGAGTCGCAGTACAACGCAGAGGGCATCGCCCTGCACATGGCCCTCGAGGAGAAGGAGTGGATAGAGGCCAACTTCGGCGTTGTCGTCAAGCGGCTGCCCCCCCTGATCACCACCAACACGCTGGCTAGCCTGAACGCGCCGCCGCTCAGCCCCGCCACGCCTGTGTCGCCGACGGGGGGCAGCCGGCTGAGCGAGAAGCTCAAGGGTCTGCGTCTGGGGACCACCGAGAAGGATCTCTCCCGGAAGCCAGTCGGTAGGTCAAACCCTTCTTCCTTTTATAATGCTCATAACTGATCCGTCTCCGGCAGGTATTTCGACCTCTGATCCACATCTCCACCCGCTATCTCCGGACGAGCCCGACATGGCCATCTCCTCGTTCAGCTCATTCCACACTGGTAACACCCCTATCGTCGCACCCACTTCGTCGTCGTCGTTGCTGCTGCAGCAGTCGCCGACGCCACCAACGCATTCACAGCCAATAACCAGACAGCCAGTCGCCCTCGCTCCGCCGGACTTTATCCGCCGGCAGCAACAACAGCAGCAGCAGGACTCCGGATTCGCCTCGTTGAACATGCAGCCCACCACCAGCACCATTTCGGCCAGCGGCAGCGACACTGCCAGCCCACCAGATGTGCAGGACGGTCTGTTCGCGAAGGCCCTTAGTCCCCGGTCCCCTGACATCCCCAAAAGCCCATTCTCGTTCTCCACGGAAGAGACACTACCATATGCAGCCAAGCAGCTCAATGCCTGAGCTCGGTCCTCCTGCTCCCCCTCCTCTTTCTCCCCCTTCACGTTCCTCCACCACCCACACTCCTTGTCATCACTCTTCCCTTGTCTTTACTGCTTTTCCCCCTTTCTGGTAAACTACTTGCCCATCTCCTATACAATATATACACATACATATACGTATCCATACCAGATCCTGCCGTTTGGGAGTATAAAACGATCTGATGATTATGACAAACTTACGAGAAAAAAATAAACACAATCTATACAAATAAAATATATATCCTACTATGGTTCTCTTCTGACCTTTCTATAACATTACAGACTATGTCACTGCTACAGGCCAGTCTTAGACCCAAAGGATCGAGTGAAACAAAAGGTTCATAGTGGTTCTAATCAATCATTGCTTCTTCTTGACAGCCGCGGGAGAAGCAGCTGACCTCGAGGTTTTCGAAGCCTCCTTGCCATCCTTGTTCTTCTCTGCACTCTCGACCTCCTTCTTGTTGATGAAATCGGTTTCCTGCTGAGACTTCCTGTCCGCGTACCACTGTCCAGCCTGTAGCACCAACACGCCGATCAGAACCAACGCCAAGATGGTGTTACTCGCCGCGAGAACCTTCATGCTATCCTCACGTCCGAGCACCTGCTGAACGGCCCCGACCTCGTCCTCACTCTCCCCCGAGGCTACCGCTGCTGCAGTGGCTGCAGCAGCCTCCGCAGCCGCAGCCGCTCCATAGTCGCCATCCGTGACGATACGGAGTCCCTTGACGATGTTGGCGATGTAGACGGTGATGCCGCACATGTAGAGGACCAAGCTGGCGCCGTCAAAGAGCATGTTGGACTCGGTTGGCTTATATAGCTTCATCACCAGGCCCAGGAGACCGACGGCGATCACAATGTGGAGAATGCGTGGGATCAATGGTGGAGAGCTGTGGAGGAAGCGCAGATGGGCTTCTAGGTAGTCATAGTGGGAGGCCGGGGTCGGTCCGGCTGACCAGAGAAGCGGGTAGTCGTAGGGGAACAGCGAGAAGATTATTCCGAGGAAGAAGCATGTTGCTGGAGTGGCAGTGAGCCGCTTTGATACTAGCAATTAGGAGAGGGGCATTAAGACGTACGGCAGACGATCAGGAACGCCGCAAAGGACCCGCTGGTCAGAGCCATGGCGATAGAATGAGTGTAATCAACGGCTTTTGTGATAACTCGGCTGCGCTCAATGTGTGCCTGAGTGTGCGTGCGTAAGATGTATATCCAGCCTTGCTAGTTGGAGTTTGGTGTTTGTTGTTGCTTGAAGAGGCGATCTTACCTCCGCAGGCCGGCTTCAGAGTCGACGCCGCTTGGATTCGCAGACAGCACACGTATCTTCCTCGGGAGGGGGGTTGCAGGAATAAGAAACGAGGAAGAATCCTTCCAGAACGCGAGAAGGCGACGTTGTTCTCTTCGTCCTTTAGTCTTAGTCTTAGTTTTGGCGTAGAAAAAGTCTTGGACGCTTCGACTTTCCCCAGAATTACGTAAGAATTTTTAACGCCGCAAAAGAGAGGTCTGTGATTGGCTGGTTGTTTAATATCACGTGCCTTCGGATAAATTATTCACCGACTGACCGACCGACCTCAATGGATTCACAAGGACAGACAAATATTGACAAAGTCGACAAAGATTGTAAAAAGGCCTTATAAGCTAAGTACATGGCGCACTTGTACCCGCCGGAACTCGTGAATCTTGTCCTTCTCACTATGGCTCGACCAGCAGACATCAAAAGACTTCCCGGCTGGTATCTCCTGAGACGTCTGCTCGAGATCGATTATACGCTCATATCGTAGTTGGCAGCTCGGTCTCGTGCTGTTACATGCAGTTGTTTGAATCAGACAGTCTACAAGAGAGGTAGATGGGAAATGATCTACTTACCATCGAACCTCGCCTTCAACCCCACTTTGGTCGCTACTCAGATGGCAGCCTGGGCATCCCGTCATGGCCGTTGGCGGCATCCAAAAAACCATGCTCATGGTTACAGTTCTTCCGGGTAGAAACACGGAGTCCCATGGGTCTCCTAGATCTAATCGCCGGTTGGAATTAGACTCCTTCATGGCATACTCCCGATTCTTCACTTTATTCCAGCCAGGGACATGGCGGAACCGAGCTTCCAATACCGCCTGGAAGGCCTCGAAAGAATTGATAAACTCGACATGGAAGGGTGTTACTCTTCCGTGCGCGTCTTCTAGCTCCACTGGATGCTGGCGCTCTATCTGCGGAGGCAAAGAAGGCGCCTGGAGTTCTTGCTGCGTCTGCGCTTGTGATTTTTGTAGATCAAGGGCCATTCTGCACACCTTCATGTTCATGTCGAAGGCCTCCAGCATGACTGATCGCACGTCCCGGTCCTTGGGCTGCGTGTCTGAGAGCTCGAGTATGTCTGATATGCGGCTGATGGTGGCTGCTTGCGCTTGAAGCATGTTATGAGTCTGCCCAATCTGGCTCTGGGTTTCTCTCATCATAACAGCTGACTGTTCCAGCGTGCCTTGACCGAACCTCCTTAGTTCCTCTGTCTGAAGTGCTGCCATCGAGCTGCAATACAGTCCTTGTCAGCTTAGGGAGAAGAAGTAGGCTAGATCCTGGTACCTACGACTGCATGGCGATTAACAAGGTATTTATAGTCGTCGTATGTCCCAGTATCTCGGATCTCAGAGCATCCACTTCTGTCTTCATGCACAGAGCCCATTCTACTTTGTGCACACGAGTCCGCAGCTTAGAGGCTGTCGGCGTCTCCCCAAGTGACAACCTGTATTTGCCGTGCTGTTGAAGAAATATCTCAATTGTCTGTTGGCATTGTATCGCGGCATTTTCTAACGCCAACTTTTGCAATTTCTGCGATTTATCGAATTCAAAATATCGTATCTCCTGCAGCCCATACACGAGACTATCTAGGTCAGCGACGAGCCGTTGGTACGTCGAGCTTGCACCTGTTCCGTCCCGAAAGGCAAGAAAGATCGATCTGACTGCCCTCGTACAGGCGACAAGGTCTCCAACTGAGAAGCCGAAGCCTGCAGGCATACTGAAGTAGATCCAAACATTTCTCGGCTTTAACTAACGAAGAGTAGGAAAGCATTCGTCCTACAATTGGGAGCTATAAATAATATATAAATGGCAACACACATAGGGTTTTGCAGCTTTGGTCTTCATCCCTGCTCTAATCCCCCAAGAATGCTAGATGGGCGATGGCAAGTGCATTATTGGACTCGTCGATATTCGCCCCTGCGGACGCTGCGGGCTGTGCAGCTGATCAACTTTGATCCTTGCTATTCACATCACGGATGATCCCGATTGGTCGACTCCGCATCAGCTGAAATGCTACTACTTCTTGGATCGGCAGTGCGAATGGCCAAGACCTGTACACCTCTTGGAACGTACTTCATCTTCTTCATTGCTTACAGCCTACCTCCATTACCTCTGTTAGCGGACATGAGCCTAGCAAGAACAGAAAATTTAACTAAGCTCCTGAACAGCGACCATATTGAAACCTGCTATCGCAGAATATCGACGATGAAGACCGGATGTGGTTGGTATACAAGGACAGGAAAGCGGAGAGGCGCATTTCCCCAGAGAATCGATTTTAATCTGTATCATTTAATTGAGCTACCATAAAGGGACAGAAGGCGACACGAAAATCGGAACGAACGAAACCTCAGAAAAGCCCGAAGAAGCTAATCCGTTACGAGCATATGCGGTTATGGTGAGTTTCTCGATGGCGGCTTTACTGGCAATCATCGAAATACTTGATGATGGCACGGTGATCAAACTACCATGCCATTATTGGACAAAAGCAAGATTGTGTTCAAGAATTAGAAAAGGAAGCTATCAAAGATGCTGTCTGGAATACGAGTTCAGTCGCGACGCGTGTCTTAAGTTATCGCGAGGCGCGGTGGGGCGACATAAGTTATAAGTCTTCTACTTTGTCACCCAGAAGTTACCATGCTCAAAGGTCTCATTTGTGCTGGCTAGATGACCATATCTGCTTTCGATCTCTGCTCTGTGTCAAGTGGTAGAAGTACTCCGGTACGAGTGTCTCGGCGTACCGCGAAGGTTATCCCGGAAGCTCGATACCATACTGAGCCACGAGCACATGTACAAAAACAACTATAGAAAAAAAAATGTCCAACAGTCCATCATCTTCATTATGCAACCACGAGCCACTTACTTTTGACCCATCCCCTCACGCTGCAGAAGTGGATTATAAGTTTCGAACACTTCAGTCGCGGAAAAAAGCTGCAGCCTTACCTTTTGCTCGTACTGCGGATGACAGAAAAGACCGCCAGGCGCAACAGAACCCGTCACCTTCATCATTCCCAGCCCCTTTAGTGCTACCTAATGATGAACTGGCATACGACCCAAAATGCCCAGGCCAAAGCGTGGCTTCTTGGATGAAGCTCGACTCTCGTAATCCAATCACGAAGGAAAAAGGAGTGGTATATGTTGCTGCTCCCCCTGAAATGGACGAAGAGATGGCTTTCATGAAGACCTGGACAAATCCCGTAGTATGTCCTGGTAGAGAAACCTCTCAAAGAAAAAGACCAATGAGCAAGGTAGTCAGGAATCAGGCCCTTCCTGAAGCTAAGAGCTATTACAATTCAAAGGCACATAGAATGAGCTTGCCTGTGAGGCGTCCTGCTACAGAAAGTATTATAGAATACCTAGCAGCCTATTTCCATGGAATACCCGTGAAACCTTTCCCCACGACACTTAGATTTATGTCTTGGGAAGACAACAAAGTGAAATCTACCGCAGCTGAAAGGAAAAGAAGCAAGGATCCCGACATCACAAATGTGAAGTATATTGCTTTGGCTACGAATACGTAGGCAGCCCGGATCACATGTCGGCCATGTCCAGATGAGACTTTCACTCATCAGTTGAACTTGAATGATCTACTAGACGTAGCGGAAAGCATGCTGCCATCCGACGCGTATGCGTTACTGCTAATCGTGGATCATGATTTATTCGAAGACGATGACGACGACTTTGCCTGTGGCCGTGCGTATGGCGGTAGCCGCATTGCTGTGGTGTCGACCGCAAGATACAATCCTATTTTGGATGAGAAGTTGAAACTGGATAGAAACCACTCCTGGCCAGCTTCGCATTGCAAAAAAATTGTTAACGAAATGTGCAACTTAGCACAAGGAAAGAGGAAGCATAAAGATACACCAAGGGGCGCCGAATTGAGGGCTCAGCATCCTGTTGCATCAAAATCTCCGATGAGCCGGGCCATATCCGCCCATTCAAGCCTACCTTCCATTCCTTTTATAGGAAGTACGGGTAGCGTCATCAGCAATGCACTTTTAGGATTATGGCTAGGCAGGATCTGCCGCACAGCAAGTCATGAACTATGCCACTGTTTTGGTCTAGATCACTGTGTGTACTATGCCTGTGGGATGCAAGGGACTGCATCGATTCTTGAGGACGAAAGACAGCCATTATACCTTTGCCCTGTGGACCTGGCAAAAATCTTACACGTTACGAAGAAAGATGTCCTAGAATATTATGAAGTACTGCTGAGCTACTGTAACAAATATTCTGAGACGAAAATATTTGCTGCCTATGGAGAATGGCTACGGGGTAGAATAGAGGAGGTGTCTGGAGTCGATAGATAGCACAAATAGCATAGTACTTCTCAAATATAAGGTCCATAGGCAGATTGTACATAAGCAAGCAGACAAAGTTCCCAGATAAGCGTTTAGTATAGAAGAGAAAAGTATGAAACATATAAAACCAGCCATTCGGTCAAACCACCTCCTCTCACCATCAGTCGTTTCTCATCAATCTTCGCCTTAGCCCCGTTGCCCATCCCCTCCCCCAATTCCATCCTAGAAATCAATGTTTCAGGGTCATCCACCAGTATGTTAGTGGTAATCAACAACTTTCTCTAGACAGTACTCTTCTTTTCAACTCCAAGACGGTAGACAATGCAGTTATTGACCCTGGAGCCCCCCTTCTTCTCAGTGGTTGTATCAATCTGACAGCCATTCAGACACATTCCGAGCTGGGCTTTGCATTCATCTTCTGTGATCTTGCGTTCAGTGAGACAGCCTTCATCAGCCGTGTTCCAATAAGCACCGATCCATACGGCACTGGAAGTGGTATTATTGGGGATTAGGTAGGAGAGTTGACTTCCAGTGTTGTTGGGGCTCAAAGCTTTGCCCTTGAGTTTAGAGCAGGCGTCCTTGATGTGTCCTTCCGCAACATCAACAGACACAGTCCCTGGGTCTATGCTTGAAAAAACAGCGCAGCTAAGGTTTTCGTCGCCTTTGGTATAGTTGCTTTTGAGGGTCAAAGAGGGAGGGCCAGTTGGATCTATCTCTGCGCGCTTTCCAGCAAAATAATCCTGCCGGTAGTGTTCGGCCGTAATGAAGCGGTCGAGATCCAGAATGGTAACGTTGGAAGGCATTGAGCCATCGATCATATCGTGCACAAGAGGGTGAGTCCCATTCATAGATTCTGTAGGTTTGGGATCGTCCGCCGATAGGAAGTTGTTAATGAGCGTGCCGTTACCCCTGAGGGTTCCAGCGACTATATCCCATCCAAGCGCTTTGGTTACATTATCGTCTCCAAGCTTTTGACTCAAGGCGATCGGGTAGTATGCATGACTAAAGAGATGGATATTAGTAGGGGCCAATCAAGGGCAGAAATAGCGTATACTTACACGCCAAAAGTTTTGTAGACATATTTTGAAATGGCATATTGGGCAAGATTATCGGCTAAGACCCAGTTAGACGTCAATCAGTGAGGGGGTATTTCAAGGGGTGCTCATATACCATTTATAGCAAACCCAGGGAGTGTCTCATTCCTGTTGAGGAGATCAACTCTGGCGAAAATTTTCGTCCAGTAAGGCCCAATAGCAGGAGTTATAACCTGCTTTCCTTCTTGCGTAAGATAGCGCAAGAATCGGTCATGAATGTGGCCTAAGGGGTAGGAAACCTCGGAGAGATGGAAAAGCTGATGAAGCAAGGCAGACGCTTTGAAATACAGCAAAACATTAGTAGTCGGCTAAAATAATAGAGATAAGACGAAGTTACCTCTAGATTGGTAGGTAGACATATGCAGCTTGACACCGTCATCATTTTTCAGTGGTCTGGCCCTTTCAATGACATCGGTCAACGATGGCTGGTTGAAGAACTTTCCACAGAATGTGAGACAGGTCAGGTTCGAGCCCTGACATTTGGATGAAGAGTAAACCGACGGGCCTTTATCCATGCATGTTTTAGCCCAGTCATCACAGCGGGCATGGATTTTGGTATCCGCAGCTGCAAACCACCAGGGCCTGTAGAGGCCGGCCGTCTTGGTGAAGATATCTTTTCATTCTTTGTCAATCGCATGCTATAATAACACACCAAGTGTTGGACTCGATTGATACGTACCTTGAATATTCCGTTGCTGAGGATGGTTCAAGGCAGACGGGCCAAAATAATCGATTTCAGCCTCACCTTTCCAATCGCCGGCAAGTCCATCCTTTCCAGCATTGGCAAGCTTGAGGGCATCAAACCAGGCTTCATATATGTGGACTTGCTGCTCATTAGAACAGTTGGAGTACTTCACAAGGGGATCGAATCCAACAACAAGACTGGCGTTCGCCAGGTTTGCCGTAACGGCCAGCGCAACAAGGAGAATTTTAGAAAGCACCATAGCGAAAATAGGTGAAAGAGTGTGTAGTAAAGCAGGGCTAGGCGACTTAACTCGCAGCTATATTGAAATGATAAAACGAGGGCTATCAAAGAATAAGTAACCCTCCTTAGGCGAAGTAATGAGCGAAGCGGATATAGAAGAAGAAAGGACTGTGTCGATGATGGTATCAAAAAGCTATCAATCATCGGAAATGTGCAGCAATTTATCTCCATTCTGTCGAGATAACATTCTATTCCCATAGGGAGCCGAGTATGTATTTGGCGATCCAATGCTGATTCAAGCTGCAGCAGACTATTCGCATCAAAGCAGTAATCGATGGCAATCGATGGCAGACCAGGACCCCAACGACATCAAGTCTCGGAATCGAGTCTGGATAACTCGATTTCTCAAGTCAGTGATGAGTAAAAGCGATCATCACTTGGACTTGGGGCTGAGAAAGGCCTGCACGAAGCAACAATGGGGCCGTCTTTTGCCCGCGATTCATCGACCGTTTGCTCCACTATGCAGATGCTCACAAAGCCTCGCTACCGGCTCATCGGTTCCGTGCAGGGAGTGTCAATTACTAAATGGACTTGATATATGTAAGTCGTGATAGAGAAAGCATTCATTGGCCCTCCATCCCTAGGTCGCTCGCAAGCTGCTCAGTCCGGCGTAGAGGAGGCCCTAGCATAATGCGCGATAAATCGCCTCCTTGCGCATGATATGCATCATACGGGCACTGACAGTGGTGCCTTAATGCATGCTATTTGACCATGTCATCCAACTGTATATTTTCACGACGATCGTCCCTGGGGCCAGTCGAAAGCTACACGTTAGCCAGGGGGGCCCTGGCCGCTTATCACGCTCAAGGCCTGACCAAGCCACACGCCCTGCATTCAAACAAAACAGATGTACACAATACATGTTTAATACATGTTCAAGAGATAGCCACTCGGACCGTACGGGAAGGATGATGCATTATAGTTTCTAACAGGGTGGGTATGAAACGAGAGAAATAAACGATTGTACCCTCCTGCTTACCCCAGAGGGATAAGCATGCATGCTATATATTGATAGATAGACAGATAGATGGATGGATAGATAGATAGAGAAGAGAGGTAGTGAGAGACGGAGAAATGGCTAAAGTAACATGATATGTCGTCAAATTTCACAGTATTCTAAAAAGGGTTGGGGAAAGTCCAAAGTTTCAAATGTCATATTGACGGATGACGGACATGGGACAGCGAAATGAACTGGAAATGGAAAATATGGAGTGTGTGAAGATGAATGCAATGCCTATGTAAATGCCGGAACTCCGGTCTCGCAGCACTCCCTGGTACGTCTGCCTAATCTATCGTTGGTATCTCGGGAGGGATTCCCCCATCGCCACGGGTTGCCCGATTATATCGTCTTCAGTGAGAACAGGAGCCGAGGGCAAGGGCTGGTGGCGGTTATCATCGTTTTCGGGAGCAGGAGCCGTACTCTGGCTCATGTCCTCTGTGTCTTGCACGTCAGAGCCGGGCGGGGCGCTTCTTTCGCTGAGAAGACGCTGCTTTTCGAGTTCCTGCTTGTCGTCCGAGACATGGGGAGTGTTGAAACTTTGTTGGAGCTGGGCGTGGTTAGAGCTTTCGGGGTTATCAAATGTATGTACATATGGCCGCGGAGATTCGGTGTCGACGGTGGGCTCGTGCGCGGTGTAGGGGGTGATGGTATCCGTCGAGGGTGCGGAGGGGGAGGAAGGGCGTGGATGCATATAAACAGAGGCGGAGTACGTCGGGGTGGGAACTTCGAAGTACGGTGTATCCTGGTGTATGGACAGCGCTGGTGCGGAGGGTGGAGCAGAGTTGTGGGATGGGCCGGGGTCGTCGGATGCTGGCGGCGCGCTGGGCAGAAGAGAGGCCTCTGCCCGGCGTAACCGGGTTTTCTCGTCGACGATTTCTTCGGGCTGGGGAGGGGGCATGAACTGGAGCGGTGGGTTCATAGCATAGTTGTCTGAGGGTTCCCTGGACCTGGGATCTTGATCCTCTGAACCGGTGCCGTGTTCCTCTTCCTGACTTTGACTTTGACTAGCCTGGGACTGGTCGGCAAACCGGATCTGCGGTGTCTGCTGCTGCTGTTGCTGTTGCGATAACTCACGAGAGCCGTCTGACGAAGCCGCCTGCTGGGTTGGCTGGTCCAGGGATGAGGTGGGATAGTCTGGCCGAACGCTTCCGTCACTCGGTGGCTGCTGCTGCTGGCCTCTACCGCTGTCTTTGGAGCCAACTATGACTTCGAAGACACAGACCACGACGCTCTTATCTCTCCGCACCTGATCAGTGTCCAGGATATTGCCCGTGCAGCTTGTGGTAGTTGAGGTTGTCCCTCTCGAAGTCTCGACGGTATTGAATCCCCGTGAGGTTGCACAATAGTTGTGATTGTTTGCAGACGAGTTGATGATATTCAGCCGCGGGAGAAAGCGATCCTGGCCGGCCAGTTTACCCCGTATGTCCATGATTACTTCGACATAATAGCGAAAACTGATCATTGCACCTGGTACACGGGTGATCGTGGGGAAGCAGTCCTCCGGGATGCGAATGGAAGTTTTGATATCGGCGGTCATGGTGTTCGGATCGACAATCAACGGGCAGAAGATCTGGGACATGTCCTTTCGGAAAACGCTGCATGTCCGCGTCGCGCCAAAGGAGAGACCGCCTAGTCCCGTGCGTGACTTTGGATAATAGTCCTCGTAAACCGGTCTCTTACCCTTGGCGGGCGTTCCGATGGGGATGGCAGGGTACATGTCGATTCTGCCCTGCCGGTACAGCGTGACGATGATTCCGTGCGGACTGCGAACGGGCTTGGTATGTTTAAGCATGATGCGCAGAGGCAGGACGTCGCCGGGCAAGCCTCCGCCCCGCAGAAGCTTGGTTGTGGCGGTTATCGTGTTCGAGTCTTCGGGGGTGTTTGATTCGCTGATGATTTTGAAGCTCTGCGTGCTGTTGCTGACACAGCTCGAGGTGCTCTGTTCGCTTGGGGCCGGGCTCAGAGGAGGTCGCGGTTCGGATATCTGCGATGACGACGGGTCTGCGGTTCCGTTGGACGGTCGTTCGCCGGAGGGTTTCTTCCGCGACTTGGACTTCGTCCGGGCGGATATCGGTTCGAGGGAGATGACGCGGGCCTTCGGGGCGGGAAGAGGAGCGATATCGATGCGCTCGAGCAGTATCAGGCGTTTATCGCAGGACATGGAAGGGGAGATGGTGGTTGGTCGCGTGAGAGTCGACGTTATCATATACGATATTGTGCCTCGCTCGAACTGCAGACGGGTTAGACGGCTGCCTAGCTACCTTGACGAAGGAGAAGAAGGAGATAGACATACGTTGATGCTGCTGGGCAGCGAGTAAGGGGGAAAGCAGAGCTCGAAGCGAAACTTGTAGATGCCCTCCTTCAGCCGGCCGTCGCCGCAGAGGACGACCTCGTCCTCGAACAGCGAAGTGAAGCCGTTGCCCAGGTACTCGCCGTCCCTGCGCCCGCGGCCGGGCCCCAGGTAGCCCGTCTCCTCCGTGTACTCGCCCGGGCCGACGGTGTTCTTGAAGACCTTTGCGTAGCCATGCAGACAGACGACGAGATGGGTGATTCTGACGGGTTTCACGACGGTGAGCACAACGGCGCCCTTGACGAGCTCCCCCGGATGGTACGACTTCCACGGGTCATCTGGCTGGACGTAGAACTCGGAGATGTTGCGATTGCGATTTCCGAAGCGGCTGGTGAGTTTGGACAGAATGGAACGGTGTCGAGCAGGCGGGACGGTGGAGGAGTTGATGGCGTTGGTGTCGAGGGCCATGACACGCCCGGGCTGCCTCTGCTGCGAGTCTGTATGGCGGAGAGGGAGGGAGGACGGGCGACAGACGGTTCTGCGAGCCGCGATCGAAGGAGGAGGCTGTGCGGTTGGGCTGGTTCAGGTGGTGGTGGCCTCCATAGGCCGGCGGGGGCAGAGGTCGAGTCGGTCGAGCTTTGGTCTACCGCATTCCCGGTCGGCACGCGAGGAGACGAGGTCAAGAGAGAGCGGCGTCCTGGAGGGCGTATCGAGAGTATCGAGAGTGTCGAGGTGTTTGGAGGTGCGAAAGAGATGCAGGGTGACGCGGTGAGGATGGTCCCAGGATCCGGACTCGAGCGTTGGCCCGGCAGGGAAGAGGAGCAGGAGGGTTCTTTTCTTTTTCGCTTCTCATTTACAGCTGGCCTGCGCCGAGGAAACGAAGGCGAGTTATCCCTGGCCGTCTACGGGGCGGAGATAAAGGAGAGGGGAGGGAAAAGGAGAGGTCATGGAAGTGCACGGAGGAGCGAGAGGAGGAGAACAGCTGGCCGTAGGACGAACGGCCATCAGACTAATATTAGCGCCGTTATCAATGAAAGCGAACAAGCGTCAGAAAGCTTGACTGTTCTTTATAATTCTATCTTTCTATGGAGCATGGAGAGAGCGAACCGGGCGAAACTCTGGCCGGTTCGTATTTGTAATTCCCCAGCTAACGGGCGGCCGACCCGCCACAGGTACCGGCCACAGAGCAGTTAGACCACCGCCGGAGGAGACCGGGAGCTCCGTCGAAGCAGAGGCACGCGAAGTGCGATAGGGGGAGAGGGGGAGCAGCAGCCTGAGATGGGCTGGAAGTACACCGGACGCAACGGCGGGTCAGACGAGACAAGACGGCGTTCGACCGCTAACCCGGGTTGGAGAAAATGCTTCGAAAAAGCTTGCCTGCTGCGGCCCAATGACAGGCAAAGGCGGATGGGGTTCATGTGCATCTTCGCTCGGGTCGTGGGTGATGGATCAAATTTCATTCCCGCCGGCGCTGCATCAACCCGTCTGGGACTGGCGTGCGACTCGGCCGCCTCGAGGGCTGCCGGGGGGGGCTTCTTGTCCCGTCGACTCGAGACCTGCCGGGGAGTTCTTGTCCCGCCGATTTCACGTCAAGAACGGGCCATCCTTGCGCTCCTCTAAGTACGAGCGCTTCCTTCGCCGCCATAAAACAAGGCAGACATGAAAGGCCGGCGAGCAGTCACCCCCCTCGTCTGGTCTGGAAGGTCGACAGTCCGTTTAGTGGCCGCCTGCTGCACAGGATTCCCCTGGCTCCGAGACTATTGGATCGCTTAGCACGAGCGCATAAAGAACGCTGCTGGCCCGGCGAAAGCATAAAACCAGAAAAAACAAAACGAGCTAGGGAGGCGGACGGGCTGGGTTAGGCCAGCTCGCTCGCATCTGACGTCCGGAATTGGCCTGGCACTGCAAGGGAGCTGGCTCGATCGCGAGCTGTGTCAAGTGTCATCCTGCCCGTTTCGCGATGGGCCGTATCGACTGCGCTGTACGCGAGCGTCAGCTTACGCCGTCCTGGCTCATGCATCACACTCACGCACCTACCGACGCCCCTTTTCGCCCCGTCTCACCGTCTCGCGCGCCAGCACACCGCGGGCCGGGCGAGGTGAGGTTGGGATAGACAACAAAGAGCGCCGACAAAAGCGGAAAAAGGCTTGCTCTGGCGCCAAGAGTTGCTTGTTTCGCCGCGGAGTCCACCGCAAGAAGCTCGTCTCTCGCGCTCGCCGTCTCTCTGTTGTCATTGCTCTCTATATAGGTATCGGCGCAAGTAGGCAGGGCGGCTGCGCGCTGCTCTAGACTGCTGCAACGGCGGGAGGGCATCCCTGCGCGCCCGCGGCCACGTCACATCGAGCCTGATCCCACCCTTTCTGCTCACGTCTGGACTGCGAAGAAGCATACTAGATATAGCCCGGGATCGTCGATATCACCTCGCATTATCCCCTCAGCAAGTACGGGGATTGCCACGTCTCGATTTGCCTTTGGAGGTTCTGCTACCTCCGACGATTCATTTCGGTGACTGGAGCCCTGCTCGCATGATTCCATTCTGGCCTACAGGCAATAAACCACTCGTCTTAGAGCTGATGACTGCCGTGCTTGTGCTCCGTCTCCGAGCTAGCTAAGTACCGTTAGCTATCTCGCTGCTTTGGACATGATGGCTTCTTGACATCTGCTATACAGCAAGAGTATAAGATAGATTAGCCATGGTTCGTTTTAGCTTCTCGCAGATTAAGGACCATTTCAGACCATGCCTTGCAGAGCATATACTGGTCCAATCGCAACGCTGCGCTTATCGGGGTCGTGGATATACACTCTCGCTCACGCTACCGGAGCAATCACTTATTGTTTGGTGGCTTATCTCTGGGTGACCGCCAGGTTGGACAAACTCGTCGTGACGGTGACTTCCGCGAACTATGGCATCTGTCCGGCGGATGTGCCTTGGGCAGCGAGAGCTGCAGAAAGGAGAAAAGCCATGGGATGATGCGATAGCAGCGGCATGACCCACAAGGGACTCCAGAACGTCATTCGCGTTTCCCGATATTCTCATTGCTCAATCTTTGAACTACGGATTAGACCATCTGCTTTATGGGCTGCGACGAGTGCTTACTTGGCTCCCGGTCATGGCGCCGAAGTACGTCGGCCGTTCGCAGGCCTTCCCAGATAGAGCAGTTGGAAATTGACCTCGAGACGCCAACCTTTATTGAGCAACTGGAGACTCTTCTTCTAGCATATCCAATGCGAGATCATGAACACAGATTGAATCATCAACGGAAGACATCACACACTATGCCCTACCCTACTACAAACAGCTATAGCCATGGGTTATATGGTGGTCGCCTGACTACGGCACCGGAGAGCACTTAGATTGAAATGGCCGAGTCGAGCAGATATAACTCGGAGTCTGGCCCCAGGGTCTACAAACAAGATTTCCACATTCGACAGAACAGCGTTTTTCCCATAACGTTGACTGTGTACCTATGTGTGCATTCCCTCTATCCATCTCAAGCTACGGACACCTCGACAGTATAAATCAAAGTTTACCCTCGGGCAACATAAGTCACATTATCGGTGATCGCTGATTCTCGACAGTCCTCTCGCCTTCAAAAATGGACATTTAGGCGTGCCCCTGACCCAATTACAGTGTACTTAGGTAGCTGCGGCAGGAATGAAATATACGTGCACCCTAGTTTATCCATCACCAGGCCGCTGCGCGAGTTACGACGAGCCTTTAGCGAAATATACCCTGCGCCTTGGCCGTGTAACTCGAAGGCCGATCATTGCCCCTTGTCCCGCCTTGAGAAAGCCACTTCTTCGATGAGAACACCAGGGCCACGAAGTTGCCATTCTACGAATATCTTTTCCGGCTTCCTCGACTGGCTACGATGCTTCCAAGAAGCCGCGTGAAGTACCCCACAAACTGGAGCATGCCGGCGGGTATGCGCGAATCATCTCCGTATTATCTTTTTAACGCGAGGTTACAGCTGTCTTACCTATCCATGCTGTGCACCAACTGGTGACATGCAAAAACCACCGGGTGGCCATAGTAAGACACGAACAAGAAACAAACGGTCCTACTTGTTTTTTGCCGAACTTGGCAAAAAGTTGTGGTATATATCTATGGCAGACGTTGCAGTTCCTACTTCTATTGCGACATAGATAGGCCCTTTCCCATCTACTTTCTTGCTTCAAACGGTCCCGATACCGTTAAGGCCAACGGACTTGTTCAAAACGTGAAGCACGAATGGATCCAGGAGATGAGTCCAAAAAAATGAAAAGAGATGTCTTCCAAGTGCAAGCCTCGTCACCACCGTTACCCGGGAATGCTTTGGAAAGCTCGACGGATGCGAACGCAAACCCTGTTCCCAATGGAGGCCGCGAAGCCTGGATGCAGGTCGTGGGAGCATTTTCGCTCACACAGAACACATGGTGAGGCGGCTCTTCACTATGCTTTGCTCTCATTCTTTGTAGCTAGTTTATAGCATAGCTAATAAGGTACAATTCAGGGGTCTCGTCATGGCACATGGAGCCTTTCAAGCAGGCTACTTTGTTAATTCGCATCTCACTACGTTCCCACCTACGCTTACGTGGATGGGCACAGTCCAGGCCTGTCTGATCTTATTGATCGGAATTTTATCAAGCAAGGCGGTCAATTTAGGATACTTTTATCCCGTCGCAGGAATAGGGCTGTTTCTGCAAGTTTTTGGGCTTCTTATGATTTCTCTCTGCACGAAATATCATCACTTCCTTCTAGCTGGAGGGGTCTGCGTTGGTATCGGATCCGGATTTCTCTTCGCACCAGGAATTACGATCGCTGCCTCGT
This sequence comes from Onygena corvina, assembly GCA_000812245.1. Taxonomy (NCBI): domain Eukaryota; kingdom Fungi; phylum Ascomycota; class Eurotiomycetes; order Onygenales; family Onygenaceae; genus Onygena; species Onygena corvina. The sequence continues at coordinate 122,037 of JWPT01000116.1, read as the reverse complement.
ACTTTACGACAAGACGCCCCCTGGCCATTGCTATATCTACCTCTGGTGCCGCCGTGGGTAAGCACGCAACACCTTCTTTTCTCTGCCTAAACCGCTTGTGGAAATAATGCTATGTGTTTTCTAACCTCCAATATAGGAGGAATTATATTCCCAATAGCAAGCTATTGGCTCATAGTTGCCGTTGGCCAGCCTTGGGCAGCCCGGATAATCTCATTCATTGTTTTCATCACCTCGGGCTCTACCATATATACCCTCCGCCCGAGAGTCTCCTCACCAATTGCGGGTAGTGTGTTCCCATCCATGACCGTCTCAGGGTTCCGAGATCCTGTTTATTTCACACTCGTGGTCAGCACAACGCTCGGGCTCATCGCCCTCTTTGTCCCATATTTCTACGTCCCGATGTTCATGCTCTCACTGGGAAGAAGGCTGGAAATAGCCAGCTACCTACTTAGCGCGATGAACGCGGTGAATGTGATAGGAGGTCTACTCTTGACTCTTTTCGCTACGGCGTCAGTAGTTTCAAGCTCCTCCACTCCTTGATTTGGCTCACTAACGGCACACAGGTTTGGGGAACTAAACACTACCATATTGGCGACTTACGTCTCTGGATTCGTACTCCTTTTATCACTCATCGCCCGAAACGAAATAGACCTCATCATAATTATCATGTTCTACTCCTTCACTTCCGGATACCTCCTGGTACTCGCAGCAAGCGCCGTGGCGACAATAGGCTTGGGTACCAGCCCACTATGTAGTCGCATCCGTACGGCAGTGGCTCTCGGCTCGGTCGGCGCATTGATCGGCGGTCCTGTTGCCGGGGACATTCTATATGGGCAAAACGGCTATCTACTGATAGAGGACCTAAGAAAATGGAACTTCAACTGGGCTCTACTGTTCCCCGGAATGATTTTCCTCATCAGCGGCACTTTCATGACGGCAACCCGTATTCTTAAAAGGGGCATAAGATGGGCGAAAATCTGATACTCATATTCTCCTTGTAATCCGGTTTAGCTGGGTGTATCTAGTTCGCATTTTCTAGGGTTGCCGATTCACCCGCGATCACTTCCGTATCTGTAAACAGTCAACTGATGCTTGTTGGCACTACCTTAGTCATTGCCGGAGGGTGCCATAGATGATCCCGCGACATCACGGGTGCCTGTTTCCACGTGTGTGATGATCCATGTGTCGGCATAAGGTTGCATCTTCCCGTTGTCGCTATTCCATGGGTATAATTTTTCAAGCGGCATCAACCCGTCCGAACCACGATAGCAGCCGGTGGCACCCGCGACCTCGGATTCTATGCGCAGCACGGTACAGAGTTGACCTGCGGACATACACTCCCATATATAAAGGTATATATAAATATGTGTGTGTTCGCAGACATCGTTGTCGGCTTCTTCTCAGTCGCGATTTAAGGTACACACGTGACCCCATGCGGCTGAAGGGCCGTCTTAGTAATGCGCGGGTCGGGATTGGGTCTTTTCCGAGATCTCCCGGGGCTTCGCAACGTCTTTTCCTCCTCCTCCTCCTCCTCCCCCACAAGGCGCGATGCTGGCTTAGGTCGACATATCCGATATCCAGCCGAGAGAAACAGAAGATATTACGTCGTGTTACGATGCTTACGCCTGCCTGCTCTTCATCAATATAACTACAAGCCTGGCCACTCGTTGAATCAAGACTTCTACACGCCACCAGATCGCAGAGAGTTTTCACCCGCACAACCAGAGCATCAGCCCACGCATGTCTCCTCAAGAAGACAGATACAGACGCGAGCCTGCAGCCATGACCACCAACAGGCCATTTTTGGCCAACTTCCTCGCCGCCTTCAGGGCGCAAACGGCGTACAAGTCGGTGACGTCGAAGCCACCATCTCCAGGGCCATCATCGTCACATATCGGCTCTTCTGCATACCCCACACCGTCCTCTTCACCAAGCACCACCGCTGCCAGAACAATAGCTACCAAGGCTACCACAAATCCCACTCCTTCGAGTTCGCCACAGTCGACCTCGTCGATCGCGGCCGCCGCCGCGGCGGCTACCTCAACGTCTAGCCATTTCTCTTCGCACCACCATCACCATCACCATCACCACCATGCACATTCGCTTCCTTCTCCACCTTCAGCGAGGGTCCCTCTAAACCCCCCAGCCTCTGCAAACGCTGCCATCGCGTCACCAGCTCCTACCACCATGCCCACTACCTCACCTATACCCGTCCCAACACCGCCATCCTCCGCTTCTGCTGTACCCCTCTCATCATACGATAGAAGCAGGCGAGGAAGTGATAGTAGCAGCGGGAGCGGCGGATTCCGTGACGCTCTTGGACCGGAAAAGTGGTACATTGGTGGTCGAACTTCCAGCGGCGAAGAGCGACTATACCAGCTAGGCATGGTGACCAAAGGCGGTGGTAGGTTAGGTGGTGGGATGCGGGTGGGCAGCGTTGACCAGCTAAGCCTTTAGCCCGTGCTTTGCATCATTCAGGAAAGGGAGAATTGGAGTATAGGGGATCTGGCCTCGAAGCAACGGCAAGTCGATGACAGGAGATTTTCCTTTGCCTTATTGGCCCGCTTTCATTCTGAGTTCTGGAAGCCTGGGTGCTATTTCTTTGGAGCTTTTCAAAAATTATCTTTACGTCTTATGTTAATGAACTATCTCTGTAAAAACAACACAGGCAGGTCTTAGTGGTGGTATAGAAATGCATTTCTTTTGACACGTCGTCAACTCCTTGGTGTCAGGCCAATCAGTCAACCTCACTAAATATATCTATGTTTCATATAGGTGAGGCTAGCAACGACATTAAAGACTATGGTCTTCGGGTAACTTTGGAGTACTTTATAGCGGCTACGTATGCACTCTCAATACGATATTTATCCATCCATCGGCATAGGCTGCACATCGCGCAACCTCTTCTAGAGGCGCACTCATCGGCACCTCCACCCCATGTAGCACCGGTGTTGCCAGCCCTGTGGTCGTCTCGTCCGGGAACAAGCTAGGTAATATTGAATTGAGGGCAGTCCCGACAGTCTGGGTTTGTCTCTCCCCAGGTGTTGGGCTTGGTACCTTTGGTGGGAAGGGAGACTGCACTACTTTCAGGGATGATTTCTCAGACCCTTGAGGAGTAGGGAGGTAAATCCTGAGCGGGACATTGCGGAAAGGAGCAATCGAGCTCGGTAGTAGTGCATTGTTGACGCGAGAGAACGTTTGAAAAGAATCTTGAAGATAGTATTAGCGCTTCCACCAGATGCGATTTTTGACGATTTTAATACGTACGTTCTTGGATGGACGCCCATAGATTTTTGGAGTCCTCTTTAGACAAAGCCATGATGCTCTTCCCGGTCCCATTACGGACAAAATCCGCCTCTTTCACGCTGTTCATGAAGAAGTCGTGCATTACACGATCTTCCGCGTCGAGGCCAACAAGCTCCTGCTCCGGCCAGTCTTGAAAATGCAAAGTCAATTTCCACGGGAGCGGGTTTCTAGGCATAGGGACCTTGTCATCATTGCTCTCCCATGTGTTGACTGCTGTCGGGGAATCTGACACCGCTGGTTCTGCCACCTCATACAGGTCGTAGAGCAGTCCAACGGGGTAATGCCATTTTAACGGGACGCCTTCAAACGAGAACCAGCCTTGGCAAGGTTCGACACCTTCGGAAGTGATAAGGTATGTCTTAAAAAAGCTAAGCAGCCTGGGCAGTAGAAATGGCAGATATGATAGACGGGGGAATGATATCTATGTTCCATGTGAGTGAGTGCAGAAACATAACGGAGGAGGATGGTCAAAGGAGGGTAATATTGACAAGGTAAGGATCTGCCTGATCAAATACCCGGCATTCGCTTCGGGACAGAGTTATCTGGAGCGGAATGCGGCCTTCCCAGATTTGCTGCCTAATGGTATTGGAGGCTGCCATCTCAACTGTCTCTTGTCGCTACTAGATGCGCCTCGCAAGTTTAAATCTGGCTAGTATCTTCTCGTAGCGAACTCTTTTCAGCTGTGAGACGGGATATATGGGAGCCAATGACCGCAAAACGCCGTCATGGTCTCATGTGCTTATTATCTGGCGACTTGTAGTTCACGATCCGCAGGCGAGGACTGAGACGCCCGTCGCCTTTTCCTTATATAAGCAGTCAAGCAGTCAAGGCATCTACCACTTTCTCTGATATACAGACCATGGTGTTCTCCTGGCTTATTTGCATATACATCTTAGCCACTGATACTCAGTTTTCAATTATAAATTTATTATCAGTTTGCTTTGAGTTCCCACATATCTTCTGCTGAAGACAAATGCAAATCCCCGCAGGCATTGGGTCGACAAGAACAGGGCACCCAAACAACGAAGAGGAATCAGATTCTATACAACTCTACCTCACAAGTCATCCCCGCCCTCAAAGATAAGGGTACTGTAAAATACACAACAACCGTGCTCTACACATCTGAACATAGTCACAAATAATAAATACCCCACGCGTCAAGCGAACAGCCATTCGGAACGCTTAAAACGGCTATATGCCCAACCCCACCAATGAGTTAGCGCCTAAACATCTCAAAGTAACTGCGGTAAAAGAAGGAAAGGCTAGGGGTATATGGAACGGGCCACGACATACGTTGTCTTCGGGGGCAATTTTTCTATCCCAATAACTTCCAATGATCGGAATGTTCATGAGAATATCAGTACGGATGCGAGGGACATCGCCGAGGAAGAAAACAGCAAAGATGCCAGCTGCAGCGCCGAAAGTGCCTAAGACTGGCATACTATCGACCGTAGATGAACGAATTAGCAAATCGAACCCGGTTAGAGGCCGAGGAATGTCTTACATTCTCATGCCCTGGGTCATAGAGAATCCAGAGACCTGGAAAGGGACGGTATATCTAGATGCAAAGAGGAAGATTCGAGGTTAGTGTTCGCATTCCGCTTGACTGATCTATTGCGACGTGGGTAGGCGAGGCGAAGGCATACTTTGGCGCATATTGGGATCGGAACGAGCCAAATGGCCCAGCGGGTTTGTGAGGTGCTCGAGATGCCTAAACCACGTCTCAATTAGCTTGGAGATGACAAAAGTAGTGGAATGTGTGTATTAAAACGTCGGATGTTGATGAGTGTCGCTGACACGAAATTGGGTGCAATCAACGACCGGACTGTACCGGAGCAAGTTCGACAGAGACAAGAATCGAGCGAGGAGGGCAATTGAGAAGCTTACCATTGTATTTGGATTGTGAGTTGCTCACGACGTCTACAGAGACAACGATTCAGTCCGTTCGACGTTCAACTGCTTTAACTTCCGTTTTCTTCCACCGCGAGAGGTTTGGCCGCCGGCTGAATAATCAACCACGTGATATGGTTTTTTTGTGGGCGCTATCACTTCAACGTCAACTTCAACTTCAACAACTCCTCAGCAAGAGATCGAGTTCATGAAAGTAAATTCGAGGGGCAGGACGGGAAAGAGGTCTTCGGACAGTCAGCGTATTTACTATATTGTCGGTCTATAGGTAACTCAAAGCACACAAATTGGATCTCGTCTCGAACGAAGCAAACAAGCGCAAACAGGATACACAATCAAGAGGCCATCCAGTATGTACATTGCAATCTGATCGCATTCAAACAAAAGAGGATGGAGTCAAGTAAAAAGTTGAGTCCATAGAAACAATCACTCCACCACCCACCGGGTTTCCTTAAGTAACCCCCATATATTTTCTGATCTCCCATTTTTCTTCTTTTTTTTCTTTGATATTCCCCTTTCAAATATTCCAAGCTCGTGATACAGGCTGCTCGTGTGCCCATTGGAGTTCCATCGGGTGTGTATAGGTTAAGTTGCAACAGCAGGTTCCGTCGGTAGCAAGACGTCGAACGCAACGAACGTAGATGAAGTCGACAGACAATTTCCGGGTAAAACGAAAGCAAGAGGGGAGAGGCAGCAAAAACAACAAAACGCAGTCAAACAAATGTGATGATTTTTCTTTTCTTTTTCTCCCATGAGCCAAAAACAACCCAACTGTAGAATCGATCGGAAGCCGCCCACCGTGTATAACGAATGAATTGAAAGCAAGGGACAAAAGAGGGATAAACTCGGGCATAAAAGACGGACGCGAGGTATGAACTCGCGTGCGCGCGCGCAAATAACAACTGCATCATTCCCCAAAACGGAAGAATACTTCCGTTTCTATGCCAAACAGTGCTTTCCACCGATATGTAAACTTTTTTCCCGCCCTTTTTCTCCAATAAGGAAAATAAATGAAAGAGAAAGAACGAGTACAAGTCAGGTTGAAAAAGGACCACATATTAAGACATATTTTCCAAACGAAGGAAAATAGGGGAATAATACAGGAAGAATATTTGAAAATAAAATGGGGAAAGGGGATAAATCCTCGTCTAATAGATCACCGATGTATGCAGTATGAAAAGGAAGAGTGTTATGGGGAAATTGAACGACAGAACTCCCCCTGGTTTGACGGATATAATGAAAGGAAAGGCCGTTGCAGAATACACTAACCCGCACACAGAGGAAAGGGAAAGTAAGAAGTAAAAAAATGCTCCACCCGAGTCTATAATGCTGGTTTCCGTTTTGCTTCGATCCGATAGATAATGTTTCGATCTGTTCTTTTGTTGAGCATCTGAACCGTGCCCCGCACGGGCGCCCAGCCACTGTCGGAGGTGAAAAATTAAGGGAAGGTAGATCAAGATCGAAGCGGAAACGGAAAGTTAGTCAAAGATAAAAACGAACTAGGACAAGAAAAAACTCGTTGACTATTCGGCCGTCACGGAACTGGTGGGAGATCTGATTAGGAGGGAATTGTGGCAGTCCAAGGAGCCACGTTGATTGTCGGTTATTGCCTAGTAGGCTGAACGGTTCCTATCCATCTACATTAGAAAAGATAGCCATGAAGGCGTCGCTGCCCAAGGGCGAGAATACGCACCATCTCCACCTAAGCTGGTGGATGCAAGATAGAGACCGTTCAGGCCACCATTTTCCTGCTGCGTAGTAGCGGGATAGTATTTGCGATCGGCATCGACGTGCGCATGCATACCGTCGTTAACGGGGGTCATCGACGTAGGGTAGACCGGCTGTGACATGTAATTGTCATGCGAGCCCGGCTGCATAACGGTAGACCAGTCGATGTTCTGCTGCTGCTGGTGCGGGGGGTGTTGCGGGTGCTGCGGGTGTTGAGGGTGCTGTGGCGGCGGCTGGTGTTGAATCTATTCATTATCGGGAATCTTAGCATTTATTGATGAGAGGGAAGAAGCAAAACTGAATGGCTGGCCAACAGAGTCAGGTCCTAGGAACGACGAGATGCTGTGTTTGAAATCAGTCGCCCGAGTTACCTGACGCTACCGGTAATACGGAGGACATTGGGCAGCAGCGCTGGCAGGGACATGCTGGTCCAAAGGACCGCTAGTTATACCGTTGCTGCCACCGTGTGCCGCTGACGTATGAGATAACGTAGGAAACCCAATAACTGATGTTCAGAAGCGGGGCTGTTGGCATAAGGCCAGGGTCGCCCCATGATGCCCATTCAAAGGCGCTTCACCAAACACGATACCGCCAGGGCCAGTGGGAAGTGAGGTGGAAGTACTAACATCGCCCTGAACCGGTTTAGGCACAACTCCAGCTGCCTGAGCCTTCTTCAAATGAGCATGAGGATGGGACAAATGGCTAATCCCAGTTGGATTGCCTCGGCGGAGAGAGCATTTCTGGAAGTGGCGCTTAAGAATGTCGCTTCGCGAGAAGGTGTCTTTACAAAGCACACACATGTACGGGCGGTCGCCAGTGTCTATAAATTCAGATTAGAACATCATGCATGTTCCAGAAGAGGTTTGCAAGTAACTTACGACGCAACAGGTGTCGCTTGAGATGCTTGGCGTGGAGGTATGTCTTATTGCAGTGTGGGCAAGGGAACTTTCCATCCGCGTCCTTAGCCGGTATAGCAGTTCCTTTAGCAGTACCATTTACACCGTTAGTGACCGCAGCGCGTCCCGGGACACTAGGAAGGATCCCCCGACGTCCCTGGGAGCCAACAACTTGGGTACGGGGAGCGTCTTTGGGCGCAAAGGCCGCAGTAGTCGCGGGCATTCCATCAGCAGTGGTCCACATCGGGCCCTTGTCCTCAGCACCGGTGAAGGGGCCGCCTGGCATGCCGTACTCATGGCGCCTGTCACGCGGAGGAGCAGGCGCAATGGGCTGCGGGTAAGCCTGGGGACCGGAGGTCGGTGGTAACATGCCGTGTGAAGGGAATTGCTGTTGCTGCTGGTGCTGACCGATGAACGAGGCTGGCGGCAGGCTGCTCACGGGCGCGAGCGGTGCCATCGACGCAGAAGAGGCCGCGTAGACATCGTGAGCAGACGTTACAGGATACCTGGGCATATCGGTTCGGTAATGCTGGCCGAGATATGAAGGCATCGGAGAGTGGCTCGGGGGGTGTTGCAGCGGCGGAAGAGTGTGAGGTTGCGGTACCTGGTATGGTGAATGAACCTGGTACTGCTGCAGATGCGACAGAGGTGGAGGGCCTTGTGGAGGGATCGAGGCAGAGCCAGGCCGCGAGACTTGCGGTCTCAGATTAGGATCCATGATAGGCCGTAAAAGAAATTCTGCGTTCAGTTCTTGTTCTTGTATTTTTTCAGCCTGATCTCTCAGCAACCATTGATCGTCCGTCTAGAGGGATAGATGGGTAGTCAAGGAAAGAGTCAATTGCCGGCGTTCTGATTAACGAGAAGTTGTGAAGTTGTGAGCGACCCCTGGAAGCGCGTCAGCGAGGCAAACTCGACACACAACTCGGCACAACTCGGCACAGCCGCGGATGTTGGCTGGTTATTGGTCCGGCAACGAACCTGTAAGGACAGTAAAGGCGACGGTCCCTGTCACCAAGACGTGTTTCTATCGATCGAGACGGCGGAGTCGACGCTTCGGCGGTCGACGTTGTTGTTGTTGTTGTTGCTGCGAGTGGAGCTATGGGAGAACAAGCGATGGTGAGTTGCCCTGCTGTAGACGCGAGTGTACCCACAGCGGAAAAACGAGGGATGAAGGATCAGAGACAAGGCAGGAGAAGAGAGAAAGGGGAGAGAGAGAAGAGTAGAATGGAAGCAAGTCGAAGAATGGAGACGCGAGAGGGTCCCGGAGGGGTAGAAGTAAAGAAGGGCGTTCAGGAACAAAAGGAAGAAAACTGGGGAGACGAAGTTTAGGACTGACGAAGAACGACGATGATGCTATAAAAGATGGTTGGAAGATCGTGGATGATGGAATAATGGGCGAATTCGCTCCCTGGCATTCGCATCGGTAGAGTTTTCTTTTCTTTTTTTATCTTTCCTTTTTTTTTATCCTTTCTTGAATTTTTTTGCTTTTCTGGCTTTTTTTTCACAACTCTGTCGATATATCCCAGGAGCATGGAAAACCCACCCCTGTGGGTCTCTCACACCACCCACATTGAATATAAATACATATCTATCACAGATAATGTTCATCACCATCAGAGGACGAAGACACACTTCGTCAAGAAGAAGAAGAGAGGTCCGACAGACCGAGGCGAAGGCCGAACGGCGAGATGGCGACACCAGCCTATCTCCGAAGCCTTTCGTTCGCCATCTTTGTTTGTAACGTGGCAAAGAGCAGTGAAAGAGTCGGGGATAAGAAGAACCGTGACCACGGGAGAGATAAGAGTCACAAGCGGCTGAAAAGGATAATGAGGTGAAGGGAAGTGAAATGGATGCTGGTTGCCGGTTGAAAGGATAAACTGGGGCCCGCCACGCGCACATTGCACTCGGTGATCAAGCCGTTGCAGTGGCTTTGCGGTGAGCCGCGGTGGTAACGGGTGACTTACCTCGAGTCTGTACGGGAGCGACGGCACAGCAGCACGGAGTACTTCTGTGAGCAACAGAGCGAGATACTCGGCAAAAGAGGCGCCTGTGCAACGGGCGCGAGTGGCCCAGAGCGAGTGAAGGGCCGAAGAAGGGACGGACAGACGTTGTTTGCTGGTGGATGGCGAGAGACGGCGAGGCTGCAGCGGTGCAAGGGACGAGGTGAGGTTGAAGAGGTGAGGTTGAGACGGAGGAGCGAGAAAAATAATATAGAAGGACGCAGGGCCGGGAGGCGGGTGCGTGGGCGTAAGCCAGGCCGCGTCCGCGGTGCCTTAGGGCGGCACGGGTCTCACCGCCCGAGCACGAGTGAGTCCACGGAGGACTGGGAGGACTCTGCTTGCTCCCTCTGATGTCAGGCTGCATTCGCAGATTAGTCGTGACTTTGACAAGGCCAGAACTTGAAACAAGGGCCCGGGGCTGCTTTTTGCAGTCGCCCGTCAGCGGTGCCGTTGCTCACCTGTCCCATGCGGTGTAGGCAGAGACCGCGGACAGTCTTCCGCCCTCAGCGTCTGAGGACTTACTCCGATTCAAAGTTGAGGCTGTTGACCGCGCCCAATAAGGAACGCCGAATGGGGAATGGCTCGAAGAAAGGTGAAGAAGAGGAGGGAAAAAAGAAAAGAGAGGAAGGAAAAAAGAAACGTCATGGGATAGGAAAAATCGACGACATGAATATCCCTGATCCCGGCTGCGATCTGCGAATAGGATTGCTACCTGCAACCGCCAGAAACAGCTCACACCCTCAGGAGTCACCACATGGCCGGGCTGCCGTTCTGCTGTCGTTCTAGCAGCAGCGGATATGACAACTCGTTTTTTCTTCTGTATCCGCCTTGAACCCTGGCCTTGACTAGACTCGAACTTCAGAAAGAGATGTCCCGCGCTAATCTCGGCCCTTAGGGAGAGACCGCCAGTCTTGCAACCGCGCATGGTTGTGCGACCCCGACAACAACCAGGTGTAGTGCTGTGTGGTGCATGTAGCTCGGCTGCATCGTCACGCCGAAAGGTCATACATCATTATCTTCGCTCGACAGTGCATGGTTCTGACGCCAGCCAGTTGCAGCTGGCACCAGTCGACATGTCTAATGTTGGCTCTCCAACCAGCAAACCGGGTCCGCGAAGGATTCTTTCTCCTTTCTTACCTTCCCTTCTTTGCCTCCCTCCCCCATCTGTCTCTCTCCCTCTACTCTCTCTTTTTTTTCTATCGTCCTGCCTTTTAAGTAACCTCCTTTTCGTCCTTGTTATTATCCCGTCCTCCGTATTTAGAATGCGGCTGTGCCGAAACACGTAGCAACCAGGTCCAGGGCGGGCTGAAAATGACAAGGGGCTATTTTCATCTTCAGCCGTCGTTGCCTCTTGGTTGGCAGGTCGCGACACACTCAGGGAGGCGGTTTGTTTACTTATCATCGCCCGTAGTCAGGAATAGGAGCGGTGGAGAAAGCCGCGGTTAACGCTCGAGGCGTCGCCTCACCTTTGTTGCGCCATGTAGTCCGCTACTCCGCACGCAAAAAAGGAAAGATGACCATTTTTGAGCGAGTAATTCCTCATAAAGGACTCAAACGACGGAACGGCCTTCGCGCCCGCCTCTTGACGATTTATATCATTCGTGCATCGCAAGGGTGAAGCGTCAAACAGGCTCGTACTAGTGCAGGCATTCTTATCCGCAAGCGGAAACCCGGAAAAAGCATGGTGCGCAAACGACGGAGCACACTCCATCCCCGAGAAGCCTCATTGAAGGTCAAACTCGAACTCCCCGGACGGAGATGCGCCTTGTCTGCTTCCGGGGTCCTTGCCAACTCCAGTAGGCAGAACAGCCCATCCGTCGTGCCGAACAGGCCACGATCGACGGGGCGATATCGCGCGAGAGCCTGGTGAGTTGTAGCAAGTACAGTACTCCAGCGTTGTCACATCCCCACTGATTCCCAAGCTTGCGGAAACCATCTTAAGCTTAAACAGACGCTGATGGTGGAGTGGAGGAAGCTCTTGACCTTTGCAGCAAAAGGATGGGGTCTGGCGATGGGATGGATGGATATGAACGGAGCTGCAAGATGGAGATGCCACCTGAGGGTCGTGCTCTCTCGGTGACTTTTGCCCAGCGGAAGCGCGGATGTGGAGTCCCCCATGCAACATTAGGTCTGAACATGGATATCCTCTGCTCTATGCTTCCCGGAGTGTAAACAAACAGCAACCTGCAGTAACTAGCTGGTGACATAGGCCGCCCTTTCTCTATGGTCACACAGAGTAAACAGACACAGACCTGCCGGATAGCACTTCCGAGCTCGAGCCGGAGGATACGAGAACGAGTCGGACGGTGGCGCGAAGACCTGTAAGAAAACGATAGTCCACATCGTGGCCAACGGCTCTTCTCAGCCAGCGGCGCGATCCGGGGAGTTTGCTTTCTCACACCCATTTTCTCGTATCCGCTGCGACGTCTCTGCGACTTTCTGGATGGCATTTCTCCGGGAAAGGGGGGCGGGAGAACGTTAGTCCGGGGTTGTTCCGGTGGAGCAGCCGGGGCCTTGCCGAAGCAAAGCCAAAACTAAGTACGGCCCTTTCACGAGGCTGGCTTATAGTACGGAGAATATCCAAAGCACGACCGAGAACACTTCGTGCCCGCAACCTGCTGGCTGCCGCCCCGTTCCCCCCGTCATATCCGTCCACCAAACACGCAGAGTGCTCGTATACCGACGGCCACCGCAGAGTCGACCGCCAAGACCCATACTGCCGGGAGAGTCTGACTAAGCCGCGCTAGTTGCTCCTTTCGGCCGCCTGCCTCGGCGCACCTGCCTGATCGGTCGCACCACGCACTCTGCTTCCACGGCCCACGCACTTGCTGGAGTATCAAAAGTCTCATAACTCTAGCTCAACTTATGCACAGGCCGATGTCACCTTGGAAGCTACAGCTCAACCAGAGAACGGACGGCCTGGCTCTGGATTGGACTGTCTCCGTGGTTTGGCAACGGCTGCTACCCCTTACGTTCCAACTCTCGTGCTCCGAGACTGTTTGCCTCTTTTGTTTCTCCCCATCACTCCCGTGCAATGCAGCCGATATCAGATCTACTTCTGGCTGTCTCTTCCCCCAATTTTGCAGAAGACAAGACACGGCAAAAGCGTTCCCCTGACCCAAGGCGGGATCGGATCCCAAGAACCAAAATTCGCAGTCGACGTCCTTTTCCTCGCCTTCATTATTCATCAGTTCCCGCGCTTCTCGTCTGCCGGTGGCGGCGGAAGGCGTTCCGGTGCAGTATGTAGAAAGCTGACCTGCTTAATTCCGAATAGTGCATTCGCACTACCTGAAATAGTCTACTCGCCCTTTACTCTCGAGCAAGGATGAGCTGCTCAGAAAAACACCAAAGATAACTACTCAGGGCGTCACGCTGACGAATTAGTTTTTTCAGACTAACAAAGCTTCAGGATCTAATGTCGCTCCGCTCAATCTCCGAAATTAAAAATAAAATAATTCAAAAATAATACTTATGTCAATCTGACGGGGAATAATTATTAAACGCCAACGCAACCTAAATTGCGCTCAACCAAACAATCCACGGTGTTGTCTCCCTCTTCGACATGTCACCCCGAAATAACGAGACGATCAAGGCGCACAGGGTTCTTTCTAACCACCTAGCACTGTTTTCTCTTAGAATCCAAGCCGAGGCAGACGTGTTGTTGCAGCTCTCGCGCGCCAGCAAACGGATCGTCTGTCCTTTTTTTTACAGTTCGACCAAGACAACTCGAGGCAAAGCTATTTTTTGTGACGTACATGCTCAACTTTAACAATATGTCGGCTTTGCTCCGCGGTGGTTTTTCTTTGGGCCTTGTGCATAACAACCTGAAATGGCTAAAGGTGATTGGAACAATCTCTACCAGCCATATACTCGCCACAGAGAATTGAACTACATCCTATCAGCAGGATCAGCAAATGGATTGACGAAGGATACGATGCAAGGGTCGCGATGATGTCCTGTATACAAAATGAAGAAGGAGACACAGAGGGGATAACCCTGGAGTGATTCAGGCCTTCCAACCTTCGAGGCGTGGTTGGAATGATACTCGAGTCAGTCGGCCCCAGGCCCAAGACTGTTTTGGCCGGCGATCAATTCGATCAAGATCCGATGGGATGATGTGGCTTCGCGTCCTCAAGTGAAATCTTATTTTCTCCCTCCGCTCTTATTTTAAACACGGCCTTTCGAATCTTCTCTCGACCACTGCTGCCATTGCCACAGTGTCGGTGTAAGGTTGTACACGCAGCATCATCTGTTTGCTCGTCCAATTTCTTGATTTATCGATTTCATTCAACACCAAATCGCGCGTCTGGCTTTTGAACCGGGCCTCTCTCCCGAGACGCATGAATCAACATGTGCTTCCAGTTAGACAACACACGCACACAACTTACTTACCAATTAACTAAATAATTAATGCTAAATTAATTTAAATACGAGGCCGGGCAGGGAAGCGGATGCACGCTGCGTGTCATAACTCCCTCATCCGTCCTAGTATGGGTCTTGATTGCCGGAAGCTCGTATCCACAGAGGGCCCTCAAGCTTGAGAGTTGGGTTCAACACACCGGATCCGCCTTCCGCTGGCCCTACGTTGCCTGTCGACCTACTTGAGGACCACGCAACGCTGGCAGGCATACAGACATGGACATGGGCTCTTGTCCTCTTAGCAACCCGTTCCCGACGACGGTCTTACATATTTCATTCGGCCCTGAAAGGGCTTGTCGCAGATTCTGGGTCGGGGGTTCTTGGGGGAGCCCAGTCTGAAGAGATAGCGCGTCTTGTCCTGGATCAACGAACTCCCTTGCTCCTGAGCCGACGTGCCGTACTAGATCAAAATGCAGAAGGAGAATAAACCATCCTCGAAACGTGAATCGGTGGGAGAAACAAGCTTCCTATGGTTCCACATGACGGTCCACCTTTGAGCTGGGAACTCGATTGTCTGGTCAGTTTTAAGGCTTTTTTACTCGATTTTCTTGCACTATCATTCGATCGGCAACGTTTGGCTTCTTTCCACATGAATTTCCCTTGTGGGCCGAGGTTCGTGGGCTCCAGTTTCTTAATTTTCTATCGCCCTTCAGTGTGAGGAAGCACGGGAGTCAAGGGAGTCCTCCGTAAGTACGGTACTTGCCCAACGGCAAACCTTTTGGCCTTCCCCCCTTGACAACTCGGCTGGCTCCATATCTTCTAGAAAATTTCTCCCTTTCTTGTCCGTTGCTTTTTCTCATTGGGTTCGGAATTTAACCCCTCCCTCTTGAATGGGCCCCTTCTCGTCCGAGGGACTGCTGTTACTTTACTCGGGGAGGACGAGGTTCTTCTCATCGTCATTATTCGACATTTCCTCCAATCACGCTAAATCACTTTGGAACAAACATCAAACGGCGCCGAGTCAAGTTGGGAACGACCTCCCTCTTGCGGTCTCTTGCGCCATATTTACGAAGGCCAAGCTATTGATGGTGTTATTTTATTCTTCATTTTCTTACTAATAGAAGCTTTCTTTGCCCCCTGAAGCGACGTTCCCGTGACTCCCCTATATCGGCGCATGATAGAGGGCCGGATGCGTGGCCTTTTCCAATAAGCGATAAGGCGTTTGGAAGCTCTTTGCTGCGATTTCGCTCGGTAGGGCCTTATTTACCGCAACCAACAAAGAAGGGGGGACATTGCGTTTGCGGCGCCAGCGCGATTTCATTCTCTTTTGATCGAGTTTTCTACCTCACCGCCAGTCCTTTCTACCGAAGCACGGAATAAAAAGTTTTTTCACGCCACTCCCTCACCGTGCCTGTGAGCATGATCGAGGGTACCAAAAGCTCTCCGATGAGCCACACGGCTCATAGTTGGACATCTTTTTTGCATATACTCCTCAGCTTCCTGGTTTTTTAAACATAGGTCTGACGACCTATATCCTTGTGCTACCTATATCTTGTGAAAGATGTTGATGTCCACATCTGCGTGCGATTTATCCACCTGCCATGCCCTGCGTACTCCACTTGAGGAGACCCATCGTTCTGCACCGACAGGTGTGGGCTCGCTAGGGGCAAGCAAAGGCCACGGAGCTAGGTCAGATGTATACAGGGAAATGGATGGCAACCAGGTGTCAAGAACGCCTTTTTGGCGCCTCATCTTCTAAGTGCTTTCACTCGCCACATGGTATCTACACTATTCGGCTCGCGTAGTGCTATAGATGATATCCCATATTTCCTTTAAAAATTTGTTTGTATACGAGATTCAAGCTACCAAGATTTCACCAGCGGGCCGTTTTTGGAGATGTGGGCTCTGGGTCACACTAAGTGAGAAGGGCCACCATACTTAGAATGAACATCATATGTTCATACCATCTATCCTCCTTCACCTTGATTTCAACACCGCGAATTTCCACGAAATTCCATATCATGTGGGACGAAAATCAAATGCATCACACTACCACATACTCATTACGAATACATCTAACAATATATCACTAAAGGTGGTTTCATGTTTTCTTCAACATTTCCCCAATTAACTGGTAGGATCTAGCTCTCCTTGCTTTATTGTATTGTGGTATAACACGGCGGCTATTATGGCTACTTTACCTCGATCTGGAGAACATATGATTGTAACTTTTCGTTCCTGTTCATATGCCTGTTCCTTCGTTAAGCTACAGCCAGCTCTTGCGTATTTCGTTCTGGTGATCTATAGGCACCGCGTATTATGACGTTTCTTCATCCATTGCCTAAGTATTATAGGATTGGTCTATGAAAATCATCTATCTATCACTTCATTCTTGAATAGAGACTCTTGTGTATAAAAATAAAGTCAATCCAATATCAATAATTATTATATGACCCTTAATGATAATCATTCAATTAGTAGACAGACCCTAAAAATACCGTAGATAGTGTCTATAAATCCGATTTGATCACTACACACTCCTAGAAGTCTAGAATACATAGCTTGCTCTTAACAAATAATGTACTAATAGCTATTACTGCAAAGATTTGTGGTCAAGTGAATAAGCTGATACCAGTCTACTACACCGCTTCAATAAGCAGTGAAAGAAAGTAGGAGCATACGTAAAACAAGTTCTTAAGATAACAGACCCTAGAGAGGTATCCGATGGCAGAAGAAATAGTAGCGTGCTATTAAATAACTGAAATAGATAGAAGAAAATAAAAATTCCCGTCGAGATGCAGATTTGCCGTAGAGCCATGAGTGAAGAACAGTCTTAAATTATAGGGCACCTTAGTTGACCTACATTTATAGTCTTTGTAAGGTTCAAGTAATACATTAACGCACATCAATTATAGGGAAAGGTTTAGGATAATCAGCAATGTGTAAATAATACTCTTGTTTATATTGCGCGGGCTATCCTATATAATATATCCTAACTCTCAACGTTCTTTACCTATCCTACCATCGAAACAAGGCCGGGTAATGTAACAAACAAAGTATTACTCCGGTGCTCAAATGCAAGAGTAATAAATCAACAAAGGGGGGAATCAGTCCAAGGGATCAACAAGAACAACGAGAAGAGTATGAAATATAGCTGTTAGCTGTGGGTATGGGTATGTAAAAGGTAAAGAGCAAGAAACTAAATTATCAAGGGGCAAGAAGTGGGTGTATCAAGATAGAAAGGAAGCAATACTCATGTGAACGTATAACGTAAAAACCACGGAAACTGGAAACTGAACATGGGGTATGGGGTGAAGGGGAGTGGCGAGGGAAGGACATAGTGATGGAGTTGGGTGTAGAGAGTGACGAAAAATTCTTGACAGGCATGCCAGATGCACTGCAAGAATTTCTCAGAGCCCGGTAACTTGAATTAGGAATTGAGAGACGTAATGCATAGGGAATAAAGTGAAAGTGGGTATATACAATTAGAAAGGGGTGTCGAGAAGTGGTGGTGAGTTTTATATGAAGTTGCCGTTCATCTTGATTTCGTTTCCGGCTTCTTTGCCTTTCTTCAGAGCTTTGGCAAGCATAAGCTCACGCATCCAGTTGATCCGATCATCGCGAGTCTTCACAGCGAAATGATGATTTTTCCCATTTGCCGCAAAGATAGACTTGCGCTCGGGGCCTTTCGAAGCAGGAATCAAGGAAAATGCAAACGCGGTCTCGTCCATACCCCTGTAAGAGCCGCCATTGTTGAGATTGGCCGCCTTGCGAAGGACAGACCGCTTGAAGGCCGAGGTAAGCTTTGAACTGGACGCTAGAGATGAACATGCAACGGCGTAGTCGTCAACGTCGATGGACTCGAGTGCCCTGCTGTGACGCTGGGTGTCAAGTTCATCCTTGTGCATAGCCAACACGGTCCCCTTGAGAGTGAAGTGTGCATCCTGCCATTCGTGGCGTAGGAGACGAGTGGTTTTCCGCTTCTTCATCCATCCGCTATGTGTGACATCGGGGTCTTTTTGAGCGGAGGATGTAGTACCAAAAGAGCCGCTATGCTGGGATGTAGCCGCTTGTGGCTTAATGGCAGCGTCCATCTCGGATGGGTTATCAATTGGCGAGAGACTTTCAATCTCCTGCAAAGGCGTCATAGCAGAGACGGATGGGTGTCGGCGATGACGTTCAGGCCTGGTTGACCTTGATCGAACTATTGGGTCAGGTGCCTGGTGCTGCCGTGAGATATTTCCAAATCTCATGCCAGGAGGAACGGACTGAGAAGCCTCTCTCGCCAAGGGCTCTGCAGGAATAGCAGTAACAGGAACATCCATTTCAGAAAACGGAGTGCCTTGGCGATACGTGTCATCAAACATGTATGGATTATATTCCTGAGTTGCAGTGGGAGAATTAACAACTCGTGCACCCATAGAAGGAGTGACAGTGCGGAGGGCTGAGCCGGGGTCGCTGCTACATAGCGTTTGGTTTGGAATGGTAAGTTTGGGTAGAGATCGGAGTTGGTTAGAGACGTGATGGGGTTGCTCCTGGTTAGGAAGAGGTGGGAACATTTCTAGGGGCTGCTTAGTCGTCGTGGTCGACGCCGGGTCCGGGCTGTGCATATGCTGGAAGGTGAGAAACTGTCTGACATTCTCTTGTGGATCTCGTGGCCTAACTCCGTTGAGGTTTTGAGCATTGAGTAGCAGCTCAGGATGAAACTCAGGTAGGAGGCCCGGTCCAAGAATGTCGGATGAAGCGACGAGAGAGGGGGCAGCATCAGATTTCCGACTGATTTGGGTCATGGCGGGCGTGGGTGGAACGACCTGATCAGTAGTGGCGATGAGTTCACCATCTAGGAAGGCAAACTCGTTAGGGAACTGCTTCGCAATCCGAGCAAGTTTTCGCTGTCTCTTCTGGTATTTGGTGCAGTTTTCTCCCTTGGAGCACTTGTGTGGCTTTGGGAGCAGTTGTTCGATAGCGACGATAGAGACGGATTCGGCGGGCGATATGATATCATCTTCGGAAATAACCCGATTCCGACGGCCACGCCTTTTGGAAGGAGGGTCATGTCTAGCACCACTATCCGGAGACACCGAAGTGGTGCACTCTGGTGACTCGACTATTGGCAAGGAAGGGTTGTTTGACATGGAAGAGTTGACACGAGCAAGCTCTGGCATGGAGGAAGGATCACTAGCAGCCCGTAGAGTCTGGATCATGTTCATGAGATAGTGACGCTTGCCAAAAGACTGAATATCGAGCTCTTTAAGGTCGTCGAGGTGTAGATCAAGAAGAACAGCGCCGGAGATGTCATTTTGGATGAAGCGTTCAACCAAATTGTCGTCCACGCCCACCTCATACATCCATTCAGCAACTTGAGTTGGCGTCCAATTCTGGACAAACGATGAACTGGCAGAATGTGAGCGGGACATACTGCTGGGCGCTCTTGAATTCTCGGCTAGATGTTCTGGTTCAGGGGACCTCTGTTCCTGTGAAATCCATAAGGGTAGATTGGGGTCGTGAAAAGACACAGGAGACATTGATAGTTGCCAGTCATCGACGTTGGCCTTCTCGAGCATCGTGCTGTCCATAGACCCTCTGAAGAGATGGGGACCTGAAGGGCCCTGGACCGGCTTGCTTTGGTTCCTCGGTAGCTCAAATGCCCTTGCATCGTAGGGACCAGGGGTTGGTGGTTCATCTGAGAGTGACAAGGTGGTAGCGCTGTCTGTTCCGAACTAGACGTACATTTGTCAGCTACTTCTACAGTAGATTCATCGATACATCATGGCTTTAGATAAACTTACTGATTCCAGGCTCCTTCGTGGAGATTCAGGGTCTGAATAATCAATCTCGTAATCAAGGTCCTGAATTTCGGTTGCTTCAGATAGAGGGCGAGAGTTGAACGATGAACGCCTCATCATGTAGTCCATTGTTTGATTTTTAGTCACCGGGAACATTTGTGAACTGCTTTGTGGGAGCGATGGTATATAAGTGTAATCCTAGGCTAGTTATAAGAAAGAGTCACTGCCATATGTTCTTAAGTCGAGCTTACCATGATGGATGCTTGTTGGTCAGAGAGAAGCAGAAAGGAGACGCCACAACAAAGGTTTTTCTCAAGTAGATGTTGACATGTGTATCACAGACTGCTGCCTTCTTGTTAATTATTCGAGGTCTGATTTAACTGCAATATATCCAGATGACGGACAGGTCAACTGCCGCCAAGCTGGATGTCTATATTCTAGATTGGGCGGGTATGTATGGTATACGCCAACAGCAACAGGCACAACGATTGTAAGAGGCCTAGAGGAGAGATATTTCTAGACAGAAATATATCAAAGCCACGATGTGGTTTGTAGATACCTCCAGCTGCTGGCAATCGAATGTTCGATCGAAGGGGGCGGGGAGGGGGCCAGCTGCGCGCGATGGGGGTTGAGGATATATATCTTTTTTTAGGTCTTTTTTCGTATGGAAGTGCGGCCTTGTACCTTCAGTACGCACATCTGTATCGTATTGAAAATGAGATAAAGTTCCAGGGAGAGTGTGGAACCCTTGTCTAGCGGATGTGATGTGATGGCTCTTTCACAGTTGAGATGAAACCAGATCGTTCTTTATGGAGGGCGGGAAAGAGACGGAATATAAGAGACGGCGCTTGGAAAACATCCAGCCCACCCTCCATCAGCTCCGGCTTATCTCAAAACGTCGGAACGTGCTTTTGGAAAAAATTGTAAAGCGAGCCGCCAGTGCCATTTGTGTATCACGCTGCTGTACTCGCTCAGTACCTTTTTGCAGTGTCAGCGTGGCTGGAAGATACCGCTCTTCTCGCCTGCAACCATTCACAGGGCAGGGAACCCCAGCACGCGGAAGGCGAGTATTTTCGAGTAACCATATCCCGTATATTGCAGCCCATTATACTACACAAAGACGGCAAAAAATGGGCGTACCGAGGCCAGCAGCCAGCCTCCCCGAAAGTTCTGGATAGGAGTGGAGGTACACTGGCGGTGACAAGTTCTTCTGCGTATGCAGGGCGCCATTCGTCATGTACTCTCAAAGTATATACTGTTATCCCCAGTCAGGGCAGAGGAGAATCGGCAGCCTAGTGGTTATGTATGTATCATGCGCGCATCATGCCCGTGTTGTATGGGGAAGAAGGCCGCAGCAGGACGAAGGTGACGATGTGGGCGGACGGGACGAGCGAGACGAGGAGCCAGATTAGTTGCATGCCTGAGCGCCAATGGATGGTTGGTGGCTTTTTCACGGTTATGCGTCTACGAAGTCTCGTTGGATAGGGCAAATGAATCACTCTTCGGCCAACCAGGCGGACCATATCAATCCTAGCTTGGCTTTTCTCGCGTATCCATTAAGACCTTACAGATAAGGGCACCGTATCGTAATGAAAAGATGCCTCGCAATGCCTGCCGTTGCGGGGCCATATATTCACTCTCCAGATATAAGACGGAGGCAGGGTAGTGGGGAGGGGCGAAGGGGCCGCCGTTCTCCCCCTGCTCGGCGCTAACCTGAGGTCGCAGGCCGTTTACGTTGTCTGATTGGCCGTCGACATGGGTCATGATGTGATGATGGGCTTGCTCCCGCATATCTCGACCTTCTTCCCGCCTCGCGGCCGATTCCATCACAAGGTCCAGGTGAGCAGGCGAACCATCGAGCACCATCGATGGCACAGCCAGCAACTCGAAAATTGCCGCTTTCATTATTTACCTAATTAGTCCCTCTAGCTCGATCGCTTCCAGGCGAAGAACGGGAAAGAAGGATGGTGGTATCATCTGCCCTCTTCATCCAGCGCAGTGGGAACCAACAGGAGGCCCAGCAGCCAATGTTGCTATGTGGTCGACTTTGCAATCCTCGACTGCTATCGCGCTGCCCCTCCCCATCGCCTGGCTGCTTCTTGCTACAGACTGGACAAGGAGGATCGACTCCGGTCTTCCCGGTCGTTCTGCCTTAGGCTTTTGCCCCGCGGTCGCGCATCGCTCGGATATGCGACGTAGGAGTATATGCTCATGTAGTGCTCATATTTGCGCCGCGCATCTCCCCAAGGCGCTGTAAGCTCACTAGCATTTGCATGATTCACACCCACCCATCACATGGTGATAAGTCGAATGCTCTGATGGAGCTTCATCGACTGATCCAATCGCTCTCTTGTCGATGCTGGCGACCGTTGATCCTGGCGCTGCGAGTGGGCGGTGGGGGCCCGACGGCCGCATAAACAAAACCTCCCTTCGCAGATTGTAATTTGCTCGCAATAACCTTCATGCATTGCCGTATCCTTCAGACAAAGCCAAACGTACGTCTTGACTAATCACGGCGAATTGCCTGGCAGCAGAAGTTTTGGCACGGAAACGTGCAGTATATGTAATGCAAGTAGCTTGCATCAACCATACCGGCAGCAAAACGGGACTAATGGTAATCTATTAGCCCAATCACCTTGGTCTTGCAGGCATGTTCTTTGTTCAAGGGAGTTGCCCTGACCGGTCCCTTACCAGGTTTGGTGCGGGCGGTTACTCGGGCAACATTTCCTCATGGGTGTTCTCGTATTTTTGCTTCTTTTCTTATATACTTACTTTACACTTTCAAGTAAAATGTTAGGCAGCTCCAAAGTCTCTTCCATATTGACTGATCTGCGGTGTGTTCTGAATTTATGGTCTGAGAGATAGGCAATAATGCAGGCTATAAAGCATCGCTGCACTCCCGTCTTTTCCCATCATAGGAGCGCTATCGAGCTGTGTGCATCGGTAAGCGGCGCCAGCACATAGATGCATCTTGCTTTGGCTGAATACATGTAAGTACTCCGTATGGCATGGTACAAGTGCCCGAACGTCTTCTCTGGACGAGGTCACCCTAGGGTGCCTGGTAGCCCGATCGGAAGCCGGGAAGAAGTATGCTCAAGTTCCTTTTCCTCTTCCCTATTGATGACTCCTTCTGGCAAGTTGATCTTGCTGCTAGGCAGCTTGTGTGCAGGAAGTGAACGATCAATACTGCTCGCTGGTGTGCTGAAGCTGCAGTGCTCCCACCTTCAATTCCATGGGTTCCGGAGCCTGGGACTTGAGCCAGACCCAGGCCGTATTGATAGATTGTGATGCAGATACCTCCGTTGACGTACGCAAGTGCTTCTATTTTGGGGGATCGTTTGGGGCACCATCCTTGGGATGAATGGGGGGTCTTCCTGTGTACTCCAGTACGAAGAATGGCGATAGGAGAATAGAAACGGCCATATGTTTCTTGTCAGCTATGCGCTGGAGCAGCTGGGGAGGTGTTGGATGTCTTAGGCGGCCAATTCCTCGAGGGTCACTTTGCAGAGCGCACACCCAACCCACTCTAGGTATTTTGAAATACAGTCAGCTAAGGAACTGACGTGGGAAACGACCAGACTACGCTGCCGTCCGCCCCCATTTTTGACTTTGGCGAAGGAAGTATTTCCGCGTACCGCATAATACTCGGGGTGCGCGAGCGATACCACAATCTCCCTGTCCTCCGATGAGGTAAGTGGCGCTTCGATTAATGGTCTGCTGATCAAAGAGAGAGCAGCGTTTTGCATTGAAAAACAACAAAAAATAAATATAGGAGAAAAATGTAACTTGATTCCAACAGTTTGGTAGTCGCTTGGACACCCATGAGAGGTTTGGATAAGATATTCGCCACGGCCGAGTTCGCTCCGAACAAGTGGTGGTGCAACACCCAGGTGACATTATTAGTGCTACCGCCGTTAAAGCTTTTCAAGATAGGAAGTAAGAGGGGGGACGTACGGACCATGTGGATTGCATAAGCCTATGGTCGGACATACCCACGGCCGTCAGGATTGAAACGAAAATCGAGATAACAGGAAACAAAGGGGTAATGTTCATCGTGATCAAACAATCGCGATGTATTGCGCCGTAGGAGGCAATGTCACCTTACGGTACCTAGAGCACAGCTTTTGTATGCATGTACATGCAAAGTTGTAGGATTCAACTTTAGACTGTGCCCCCAATTACCCACTTTGAGCTTTGGGCATTGCCTATCATTTGATGTAGAAGTGGTGATCGATATGATATCCACGGGCTGAAATATAGAATACTGTTCCTTTTGATGAACAGGCGAGAATGGTTGCCGCGCTTATACAAACCCAAAAGGGAAGATGATACGCCTAAATCCGGCTGGGTATTTGGATAGACATAGACAATGGTGTTATGAATGCAAGGCGCCGGAAGCATGCCCCGGGAGACGTTGTGACATGTCCATGACGCGAAGCCATCAATAATGATAGCCAATATAACGATGATGATGATGACGATCATAATAAGTAATAACATCTTGAAACAGAAAACCGCTTTTCCGCCAGCGCGATGCATGACTTAGTTTGTAGGTGATCAACTGCTGATTTGAAGATCTGGTAGTAGCCGCAAGTACGAGGTACTTCAAATAAGCTGCAAGTTTTGCGATGGGTGCAAGACCTCGAGCCCCACAAGCCCACAGAGTAGCTAGCAAGATGTCTTTTGAGATTTTATAGTGACTATTATTAAACAGATCATCTCGATGTACGTCACGATAGCCTGTCGACCTACTACCGCATCCCACGAGAACCTGAGAAGATTTCTGGCTATAGATCCGGGTACACGCATTGAAGGTCGACGTGTACGAAATCGCCGAGAAACAACGCAGCGGGTACTGTGGGCTTTTTTGTCACCGAGGACCATGGCTATATGAAGGTGTGACCTGAGATACGACAGCCGTTTGAAGAGTCTCAATCGGCGGTGTAAACGGTGTAGATATTTGAAAAGGTCTAATACAGAGACGTACCCGACGATGGGTGTTAAAGTGATGAATTACTGGAAACCTTCCTTTCACCCTAGCTGGTGGAAAAGGTATATATCATGCCTCGACCTTAATATTTTAACTCAAACGTGGATGGAATAGTTCATTCTTCTCGGACATTTGTGGCTCTCCAGAGTTTATGGCCGGCGTTGATTTATATTGTGGGTGATTCCTCGCCAAAGCCTCTTTGGTCAGCCAACTCATCCTCCCTTTTGGTTTTGAGGATGGAAGCAAAGAGATTCGATAGCAGGTAACCGAATTGGGAATGCATATGCGATGTTTGCCTTGTAGCCCACCTGGACCAGGTCGCCAAAAGGAAAGGAAGAGAAGATGTGAAGGCCGACCATCGTGCTCGCTCGCTGCCATCTTATTGTTGCCCGGATAGGAATGTGCCTTGCTTTGCCGAGCAGGCCGATAGGATGCGTGAGAGATGCGCGAATATCAGGTATATTATTGGGTTCGATTACTCATGGATGATGAAGTCCATGGTGTGCGAAGAGCCAGGCGGTCGGCCCCATCTCGGCCGGGTTGAGGTCGCCCCCCCCGTCTCTGGTCGAAAACTCTGACAGAAGGAAACTCAGGGACGGAGAGACTCGCTTCCTCCCGGGAGCCAAAAAGAAGCAAAGAAGCAAATAATGATGGCAAAGGCGGGAAGAAGAGGGGGAGTCAAAGAGTTCAGCCGGGTGGGAGGGAGGAGGTTGGGCAGATAGAAGAAAAGGCGGGGCGGGCCGGCGGTCACGTGGTGCTAGAAAGCGAGCTAATTAAGTAGCAATGGCTCCGACGGAGGTGGGAGTCGCCGGCTAATTAGCTGTCTTTATGTCCGCGGGCGGGCCAGGAATAGCTGCTAGTCCCCGCCCCGAACCCTAAAACGGGGGTAAATTACCCCGTATTTAGCCGGGTCTATAATTAGGCATTCCATAATTGCTGCTAATTATGGCCTCGCGCACGTCGTAACCACCCAACAGAAACCAACACGAAAAAACGAAACATGCAGTTCTTTGCTCGCGATCACCATGGCCCTTAGCCTAGCCGGTATTGCTTTTGTCTCCCACTAGCGGGGGGGAAAACATCCTTGCAGGACGCGGCGCTCGAAACTTCGGCAATGAGCAGGCGATGCGATTGGCCTGTCGGTGTGAAATATGCACGTCTAACGGCGTCGTCACATCCAGTGCATGTCGGCCAAGCTCGCTCTGGCGAAGTCACAGTGACCAGCAGCCACCCCAGGCGGCCCTGTGGAGCAAGGCAGAGGGGCGGGAAGCCGGCTCGAGGGCGGAGAGTACTCGGTACCTCCACACAAAATAATGATAATGCGTGATCGCTTCATTCTTCGTCATGCATATCAAATCCCGAGCACACTCCACTCCCCATATCACATCACTCTGCCTCATCATCAGGATGCAGGCCACCCCCAATCACCCGCAAAAAAGGGTCCTTTTATCCACTTGGGGCCCCTGCGAAGCGAATCACATCCGTCATGTTGCTTGGCGCTGTCTCTCGAGGGCAACCTCTTGACCGAATCATCTCAAAGACCACTGTCTGTTTTCTGTTGGCCGCTCGTCACATTGACGGATCAGCCACCGAGCGAGCACGGCTCCTGACTGTCTTCCCTGCTGGGAATAGTGCGGTCCAGGGTGTTCGCGCTGAGGCTGCACCTTTGATGTGCCTGGTTGGATTGGCAACAGATACCGATTATCTCGTTAACGATCCTGTCCATATACGAGCTTCCTTCATCCCAAGTGTTACTTTACTCCGTTCCCGGGATAGACTGTACAGTCAGCAAGCATGATAATAATGCTGACCGGTCGATTCCTAAATGCTAGTCCATAATCTGCAGGGTCTTATCGCACGGAGAGTGGGAGGTTACTCAGTTGTACTTCGTGCAGACATAGATACCTCCGTTATTGCCGCAACCCTTTCCCGCCCTCCTTTTTTACAGGCGCGAAAGGACACTGGTCATCTGCCCGTCTCTCGAAGGCGAGATATCAGGAGTTGGTCTCTCGCCACCTCAACTAGCAACACTAGCTAGAGCCGACGCGACATTCCTTGCCCAAAGTGCTACCTTATTGGGGATAGTCGGTATTGAATGCCATCTGCAGGGAAGTCACTTCTGCAACCTGATTCGTCAAAGACGATATGGAGTCACTCTTTATGCTGCACCTCTCGGAGAGAGTCCAGCCTATCCCATGAGGATTCACACCCCCTTGAGTGACGCACACCCCCGCCATATCCATAGACCCTTGTCACTCTGGCGAGCAGCATGCTTGTGCGCAAACTAGATTCGACCGGGGCGGCTCGCAAAAATAGGACTGGCTGGTTACTCTTGCCAAGCTGACTTCCTTGCATAACCCTTGAGCTTCTCAGTGGGTTTGTTGCTATTTTGAGTTTTGGATCTCCCAGCACTCGCTCTGGTGGTTCAAAAATAGAAGCATCTGTTAGACGGTTAGCGCAACTCGATCTCGTTATTAAAGCTCGCCCGGAGCATTAATCTTTTTTGTCGAACATAATTAATCCCTTTTTTCCCTCAAAGGCTTCTTGCTGTCGCTAGCACATTCTTTTCGATCAATCTCCCTGCCGGTCAGGACCTGAGATTGTCTTCTATTCACCAGTGACACGTCTTCTATTCACAGGGCAGAGCCTTCTTTCTAATCTTCTTCTTATTATTCTTCATTTTCTCGGTGCAGTCTGATCTAATAATTACCGCCAACTTCAAAATGTCTTTCGCTACCATCGCCCCGTCTCCCAACCCTTCAGCCTCGTCTCCAGACCTGGCTGGCTCAGTAGGTCCTTTCAAAGGCTTCAAGTCCTCAAAGAAGTTACGCAAGCCCGTTGGAAGGTCATCTTCAAGCTCCTCAACTCAGGAAAATGCCGGTGTCCAGAAAGCTGAGAAGCAACACCGAAGGTCCCGCTCTGGTAAGGAACAAGCAACTTCACTCGTTCAAAAGGCAGATGATTCTAACAACTGAGAATAGGCTGCTTCACTTGCCGCCTCAGACGCAAAAAGTGTGATGAAGCCCATCCGCATTGCAAAGCTTGTAAAAACCTGAAGCTGAGGTGTGAGTATGAGCGCCCGATGTGGTGGGGCAACAACGAACAGAGAAAGTCGCAAAAGGAGTACATCAAGGACCTCATCAAGAGTACCAAGATGAACGAAAAGACTGTTCCATGTCCTCCTCAGCCTCGCTGCACATTCAGCCCTCCTAGCCTTTCACACTCAGCCCCAACCCCTGAAGCATACCAGGAGCCAACGGTAGAGACTCGCGACAACTCTTTGGAGCCGCCTCAATACCTCGACGGAGAGTCAAGTCAAGTTCATATCCAGGATATTTACGAGCCATATGCCTCTCAAGAGCAGGCCCCTCAGATGGACTCAACCGGTTACTGGCCAGCTCCCGCGACCTATGAAGTTGATGTGAAGACTGAAAGCGAACTGTTCATTAATGACATTCCCACTCGTCGGGACTCTTCAACCTCAACTTATAACATGTTCCAGCCTCCAATTGCCCATACCATGCTACCTTCCTTTGTTGAGGACGATTGGGCGCAACGCATGGCTTTTGAACCCAGCATCGTTCCTGATCATAACTGCTTCGAGTTTACCCATGGGCTTGCCGGTGTGCCTTCTATCCATGTTGAAGATATGGACCGTCCTTTACTGGATCACTTTTTCGAACATGTTGCGGGCAAGATATTTCCTATCCTGGAGACGAGGAAACGCGGAGGAGTTCTTACGGATGTCATTATTCCTGCCATCGAGTCAAACAAATGCTACCTGCACTGCTGTCTAAGTATAGCGGCTGTCCACCTGAAGTCGACGCAGCAAGTCTGCAACGATTTCGTCGACAACGACGTTCTCAAGCATCGGTACCAAGCAATCTCAGAGCTTTGTTTTTCGCTTAATCAAGATACGGACCACCTTCAGATCCTCGAGGGAACACTCAGTTTGGCGTTCTTCCAGTGTGCCGTTGGCCGCGCCAACGATACACTGCCTGATGTCCCGTGGCACCAGCACTTTCAAGCAGCCACTAGTTTGATACACAAACTAGAGCTTCCACATCGCCTTATCGAGTCTGACCATGGAACAATCCACCCACCGTTCAGCATGAGCCTAGCTGCCTGGATTGACATCTTGGGCTCGACGATGCTTGGTCAGATGCCACAGTTTGCGCACACCTACAGGACTAAACTTTTCGGCGGAACCAGCGCTGGATTGGCCGAGCTCATGGGATGCGAAGACCGAGTGATGTACTTGATTGCAGAGATCTCATGTCTTGACAATCTCTGCATCGAAGGCCGAATCGACCACACTAGTCTCTGTGGCCACATCACCAACCTCGCCCAGCAGCTCGATCACACTGAGCCCCCACAGGGTACGCTAGTCAGCCCATACTCAGAGGATGGAAGCTTGGACCCTCGACAGCTTTCAAAGAACATTACCGCGCTTTTCCGAGTGGCTGCTAGAGTCTACCTTTGCAACCTTGTTCCTGAATCCCGACGAAGTGAGCCGGGTACCGTGAGCCTGATCTCCTACGCCGCCGAACTTCTCGATATTATTCCTACTGGGCCCGGTGGCTTTGATAGCTCACTTGTTTGGCCTCTACTTATCTGTGGCTCGCTTTCCGCTCCTGGCGACACATTCCGCAACACACTAGGCAACCGCATCGAGCAACTTGGTGCACAGGCCGAAGTAGGTAGCTTTGGCCGCATGATGTGTGTGCTTCGCGAAGTATGGCGCCTTGCGGACGAAAAAACAGCAGTTGAAGCTCAACAACCTCCAAATACCTGTCTTCCGAGCCGTAAAATCCACTGGCGGGATGTTATGCAACAAAACGGCTGGGAATTCCTCTTGATCTGATCTGTGACTGACACTATCCACGGGAAGACGTTTTACGATAATTAGCCTTGTGAGGGTTTGATACCCTCAAAAAATAGAGGAGCTGGAACTCCTCTTCACGATCACTACAACGATACAGAATTACATCCAGTTGATCTGGAACAACGCCTATACTTACCTGAAGGTATCATGATGGATCCTTCGATATACATAATTTTTATTACTATACCCCCTTCCAGCTTCGCGATTACGCGCAATCCCAGCACCGGTCTGGACACCACTACTTTTCACTTTAGCGTTTGAAACGGTCGAAATGACCTCACCGGCGGCTAGCGCTCCCATTGCATTAATTTGGGGGCTATTTCTGATCAGCAAGGGCCAAGACCCTTTTTCTTTAGAGGGGGCCGATGATCAACCCTGTTCTGCTTTGCATTGCATAGCGATGGGCGCACTTAGAGCAAGTGGAGCACCATCTTTTTTCCTTTTTTTCATTTCTTTCACCTTGTGAGATCTACCGCCCGCTTGCTTATTTTGCCTATTACTCAATGTACCTTTGACCTGAGCCACCTTTATGCATTATTTTGGTTATCGGTGATAGACATATGCGGGCTTAGATCATGCACAAGGCTGTTGGAGAGGGGTAATATTTCCCTTACTTCGCTTACAGTTAGTTAGCCCAAGCCTTCAATGGCGAACAATAGAAGCAACATTACAGAGTATCGACCCTATCCTCCACGTAAGCCTTGTCTCATGTCTGCGAGTAGATCTTAGGGTGGTAAAACACCATACTGAGGTGTTATTGGTGTTCTATCTCCCTTCGTGTGCGCCCACCAATCAACGTCGAATCCGAGACTTTGCTGTCGAATACGTTACCCCATCCCCTACTCCGTATTCACAACGCTCTATCAAATCCGTAGAATCGTACAGAGTTGCATGATTTGGAAGGTGGGTCTACCGAAGTGCGATTGATATTGCTATTTTTTGTACCCTAACTACTACCTCGATCGACTGGCCCAGTGGTTAAGGCGTCCGCTTTACAGACAAAGTTACGCGGAAAATCGCAGGTTCGATCCCTGCGTCGATCAGCCAAAATTATTATGATTATTTTTTTGGAATTTTCATTTAGACCGGGGATCTTGTTACCATCTCTTCTTAGGTGTTGTTACTTCGTCTCTGACACACGTAGGTACATGGTTCTTCAGCCATCTCTCGTCGTTGTGCTTTTTTTGGTAATGGCACTATTTTCTAAGTGAAGGCAATACCGGTCTGCATCAAGCCTCGATATACTTGATCGAGCACGTCTCTCTTCCGTTTTCTTTCCTCGTTCTCTTCGTCGTCTTCGGCCTCTAACATTTCGTCCTCTGGTGTTCGAGAAGCCCACGTTCTAATGGTGCCATCTCCATGGGCTGAAAACAGTTCCACCCCTTCTCCTGAAGCACCATTCCCTCTCCAGGCGATCGCGTTAATCCTCGCAGCACTTAGAGCGGTCGGCCTTCCACGCAATTTTTCCCTTGATAATAAGCCAGGTACACGTAACTGTTTGATCAAGGACCCATCACGGATCTCGAACATGAAGATTTCCCCTCTATCGTCTTGATCATTGTAATTCGGCCAGAGGAGCGCTTCACGGCCTGGTGCGAGTGATCCTAAGCTGTTGCTTTCGGGAAGGGCTAGGGGCGCCCGCTCAGCGAGATGCATGGAAGCACTGTTACGGATCCGGGGACCAAAGTGAACCAGTGTATTGGCACCGGTGGAAGCATCCCAGACGCGAATCCGCGAGTCTTGACCAGCGCTTAGCAGATGGCTTCCGTTTGATGTCCACCTGATCCCGGTTACTGTACCGTTGTGAGCACGAGAGCTACGGTTGTATGGCTTCATGGGCTCAGAGGTTCTCGCGGTTTGAGGTGATGTGACGCCCGTTGCGTCATCCATATCGAGAGATGCGATTGCCGCATTGCGCCCTCCCCGTCGAACATCAAAAATGATTGCTCGATTGTCCTTTGAAGCTGACGCAACCAAGTGGGGATTATGAGGTGCCCAGGCTACAGAGACAACAGCTCCTGTGTGGCCGGTGAGAGCATGGGTTGACAGTCCAGATCGTAGGTCTAACAACCGTACAGAGCTTTCCGACGTCCCCGCCGCGATGAGGAGATGAGATGCCTGGTGAGCTGACAGGGAGTGGGAGTATGGCGTTGAGTGGAGGTCGAAAGTGTGGACTGGAGTGATCTCGGACTGTCCCAAGCTTGATAATTTTAGAGTTGTGTCGTGCGATGTACTGAGTATTGTAGATGGCGTGGGATCAAATGGGTATATTGAGAGGGACGTCAGTGCGTGAGTATGAGTCGACGGATTAGTTTGTCTGAAAATTGATAATGATGAGCCGAGTGGAATGGCAGAGATGGTTTGGCTGGTGAGATTTACTTCGAGACGGAAGAGACGGGTTTATGAAGGTAGCTTAGTTCAGTCCCTCGGCCTTCTAAGTCCCATAGATGAACAGATGTATCCGCACCGCCAGAAACCATGCTAGATTTGCAATTTTCAGTTCCATTCTCAAGGTACGTGATGAATA
This sequence comes from Onygena corvina, assembly GCA_000812245.1. NCBI lineage: Eukaryota > Fungi > Ascomycota > Eurotiomycetes > Onygenales > Onygenaceae > Onygena > Onygena corvina. The sequence goes on along the minus strand of JWPT01000116.1, from coordinate 89,652 downwards.
TGGGATTAAAGATCCGGATTAGGAGCTGTGATTCCACATACTAGCGTTTGTCATACTGATCAATGGCCAGAACGTTAACCCCAGCTTTATGTGCCCAAACCTCCTCTGCACCTAGCCCCTGTGAATCTTCAAATGGGATATTTTCGGCTGGATCTGCGGATGCTGGCCGGGCATGTTGCTTGCTGGAGGAGAACCGTATCCCGGGAGCCGGCTCGAGGGCATGAACGAGACGAAGATACTGTGCACGATGAAACTGGGACGGGTAAATAGACCCTTGGGATCTGTTGAAGATATACGAATTCATTCATTAGAATGAGCCTGTTTACGTGGGCGTAGTGCACGGTGATTACGATGAAGAGAGATTCATCTCTGGTCCTTGCGGCAAATAACCACCTAACTAGCGCACCCTAAACGCGCGGCCGTCGATTTGAAGCTGCTGACAAAGAGAAGGTAAGGATTGAAGGAGCAACATTTCTACTGTCTACCTACACTTCTGGTTATATTGTTGGGCCATGGATACAGAAGTGGACCATTCGCCAGAGGCGGAGAAGGCTGAGGATGCCAGTCTGAATAGGAAGCTTAAGCTACGGCATGCCAATGTTTATGATGCCGTTGCAGGTACACACCTCATCTCATAGGGCATCTCTCAGTCCAGGTTTAACGTCACTCTCTGCATAGGGCGCATCTCAAGCGAAACATCCCGTAATAAATCCTCGCTACTCACGAACGACTACTCCGGTATCTCGTCGACCCGAATATTCCCTGCCGTGCCTCCAGAAGAGGTCCTGTTTCGAAGACAAAATGCTCCTGTAAGATACATGGAGGATGACTTCTACTTTGCCAACGAGGAGATCCCTGAAGATCAACCTCTGCCAGACTCCGACTTGCTCAAGGCCATCCACACGTACGCCTCGGATCTGTATTCGAATACGATGGCTGACCGCGGTCGATCGGCCTGGCGCACCATGGACGAGACTGCACTGATAGCCCTTGGGTTCTTGCTAGAAGAGGCCGCCGTAGAGGCCCTCGAGGAGACCGGGGACCTGGTTCTTGTGGAGGGAGAGCCTATCAGTGACTCTGAATCCGTTGGGCGGGTGTCTCGAGGGAGGTCTCGTCAGACCTCAGTTTCTGCCTTGAGCACGCAATCTAGGGTCGACGGATACAGTAGCGGTGGCGGCCTTGAAGATGGAATGTCATCCCAGAGGAGGAAACGTAAGCGACGTCGTCTGAACAGTCTGTCGACTAGGAGATCTGTCTCTGAAAGATCGGTTCCTTGAGAGCCAACAGGACGAACCTATCAACGCAGTGTTCAATACCCGCTTGGCGTGTAAAATGTAATCACGCACAGTCCATTGGGATACCAGAGAAATTGCTTGACCGCCCTTAAAACCTACTGGCGGTTGTCTAAGAACCCGCAGAGACCGTGAGTGTTTGATAGCATATATCATTGGCTACACTGCGCAACACTCACGGAGCCGCTTGAGCAACATGAGGTCCGTCCATTGCTCCTCAACGGAGGCATATAGATGTCTATACCCTTTATCTAGCTTCCGATCTGTTACATAGATCGTCAGGATATACAAGGAGTGTATCTGCCCTTAGTAGCATTAGGCTTTAAGAGTTCTCCCAAAAGGGAAGCCCGCCAAAGCAACCGCGCGCCGCCTCCAAGTTGCGCCCTTCAACCCTCCAAGGACAACAGAGCATCAGAAGTTCTCCGATCAAGTCCAAACTAGAGCTGAATCCCGCTTTCATCCTTCTAGGTAGACGTCCAGTATGGTTGGTGCTCCCACCCATGCATTACCCCGAGGAAATACGCCCTTGGCTATGAGGTCAAGCCGCGTTTACCAACACTGTATGGCTACCTAGGCACCCAAAGCCGGCGTATCCGCCGCAGAGAAGCAACGTCGCATACTCGCCTACCTTCGAGCATCGCGAACATGTCATACCCTTAAGGACCTGGAGAAGACGCTCCCAGCGGTCGCGTCCATCAACGGCATGCAGGTTAAGGATCATATACAAGCGCTGACTGATGAAAACCAACTTCATGTTGAGAAAATCGGAAGTGGGAACTGGTATTGGTCTTGGGGCGGAGAAGACAAAAAGGCTCGCGAGCAAAATATGGATAACCTGGCCAAAGAGGCAGAAAAGATACAGAGATCTACAGAAGAACTTGAGGAGAAGATCAGGGCCCTCAAGGAAGAGCAGCTTCGCGAGGAGAAAAATAACCTGGGCGGTTCTCGAGAGGACAACGAGAGGGAGAGAGCGGCATTAGCCTACAAGAGAGACCAGATCGAATCAGAGATTGCGCGCCTGGAAGCCGAGATCAAGCAGCATCTCCAGGGGAACGGGGCGGCGTCCATCGCGCAGCGGGAGACTGAAACTGCGGAATGGAAAAGGGAAGCTCAGATGTGGACTGACAACATCTATATACTGGAGGAGTACTTGAAGAAGCTCACATGCGGTGACAGGGAGGTCCTCGACGCTGTGAGGAGAGAATGCTACGGCCCGGCATACGTCGAGGGCGAGGGGTTAGCCGAGCTTGAATTCTGATTGCCCTGCACCTTGTATTCCTTCAGCGTCTCATGCACCCCGTATCCGTTCAGCATCTCATGCACCTTCTATTCCTTTCAACTTCTATCATGTACGATCCCTAATTATATCACGGTCCTCCAATCTGCCGTCCTGGAGCCATACACGTGATAAATGCCAAGGACTGTTTATTCCAATCCAGTTTGTGTACATTTTGACCACCGGCGTCAAGGTCGACTTGCTGCGACCTTTACAGAGCACCCTATCTGCGCTGTTATACTATTAAAAGAGCGTGCCGGCCAGCAGTGCAGGGTCCACAGCTATAATGATGCTGAAGCAGCCGTGCTTCGGCCCAATGGCGCGATCTCGAACCATTTCAACACTCCGATCCCACATAACAGGCAAACCTCTGGCCTCGTCTCCTCTACGATTGGGCTCTCGCAAAGCCTCTACCGCTAGCGACCCTGCTGTAAATACGTTGGTCGACGCGTCACGACCAAAACGAAGGTCTGGAGGGGTTGTGTGGACGACGCTCCTCGCGCTTGGTTTGGGTGTGGGCTATATTTATATCACCGACACAAGGGCGGGAGTGCATCGATGGCTGGTGCCGCCTATGATGCGATGGTTTTATCCAGATGCGGAAGACGCTCATCACTTCGGAGTCGACATGCTCAAGTCGCTATACCGATACGGGCTACACCCGCGTGAAAGAGGAAACCCTGACGGGGACGGGCAGTTGGTGACTAAGGTCAGCCTATGTCATGGCGCGGTTTGGAGGGGATTCAAGTGATTGTTTCAATTCGATTAATCTTTTATCCTTCTTTCATAGGTCTTTGGCTATACACTATGCAACCCGATTGGTATTTCCGGTGGACTTGATAAAGACGCGGAGATCCCATCTCAGCTATTCGAGCTTGGTCCAGCGATTGTTGAGGTGGGAGGGACTACACCTCTCCCGCAGCCGGGCAATCCGAGACCGCGGGTGTTCCGTATCCCTTCCCAGAACGCGCTTATAAACCGGTACGGGCTCAATTCGAAAGGCGCGGACAATATGGCCTTGCTCCTCAAACAGCGAGTTCGTGACTTTGCGTACTCCCAGGGCTATGGCTCTGGTGATGCGGCAGAACAGAGAGTGCTTGACGGGGAGGTCGGTGTCCCTCCAGGAAGTTTAACAGATGGCAAGCTGCTTGCGGTCCAAATCGCGAAAAACAAGACCACCCCTGACGGTGACATCGAGGCTATCAGGCGAGACTATGTCTACTGCGTGGATCGATTGGCGAAATACGCCGACATATTGGTCGTGAATGTATCCAGCCCCAACACTCCGGGCCTGAGGGACTTGCAGCGCGTCGAACCCCTGACGAAGATATTGACTGGTGTCGTTCAGGCCGCAAAGCGAGCTGATCGCCAGGTCAAGCCGTATGTGATGGTCAAGGTCAGCCCCGACGAAAACTCAGATGAACAAATCACCGGGATCTGTGACGCCGTGACTAGCGCCGGAGTCGATGGGGTCATTGTTGGAAACACAACAAATCGAAGACCTGAAGCACTTCCTAGGGGCTATTCTATGTCTAACACGGAGCTAAACACGCTTCACGAAACCGGTGGGTTTTCCGGGCCGCAGTTGATAAACGGAACAGTGGCGTTGGTCGCAAAGTACCGGAAGGAACTTGACCAACGTGGAGCCGCGAAATCTCCGGCGGTCCACGAAGAGAGCGTGCCATCCGTCGATCCCGCGGTCAGCCCTAACATGATCCCTGCTACCGAGCCTCGAAAGGTCATCTTTGCTTCTGGTGGTATTACAAATGGAGAGCAAGCCCAGGCGGCGATCAGTGCTGGCGCCGACGTTGCTATGCTGTACACCGGACTGGTATATGGCGGCAGCGGAACGATCACGAGGATGAAGGAAGAGATGCGGGCCGCCAAAAGATCTCTCTGAAATTGAACATTCCTTACATTAAAGTCGTCCCTCACAGGCGTGGATCATAACAGGGATCAAGCATGGATTAGACAGGGATATAGAGCGAAGGGGAAACATAGGACATTAATAAATAAACACCGCCGATATATACACTGGAATTGCTGGACAAGGAGAAACCGACTCATTTGCGGCTAGCAGGTATCGAAATTGTCGCTAGTCGAATGCCGGTGCATGGAAGGTAACGAGTAGTAGGTGTGTTATCGAGAAAAGGCGAGGGCCAAAAGAGTGCCCAAAAATAATAAATACCACGAGCAGAACGATTATCTGGACTCGCCGAACTTTGCTTCATACTCTCCAATGGCCTTCACTTTCTCCGCGCTGGCACTCGACTCGTCGAATCGGTATGTCAGCCAGTCTCCAACCAGCTTCTTCGCCAGCTCGATGCCAATGACCCTCTGGCCAAAGCACAGGACCTGTGCATTGTTGCTTAAGACGGCTCTCTCGACGCTGAATGGATCGTGAGCGGTCACGGCCCTGATACCAGCAACCTTGTTTGCAGCAATGGCAACCCCTAGTCCGGTGCCGCAGATCAAGAGGGCACGGTCGACTTTCCCATCCTTGACCAGGTGAGCGGCCTCGACGGCCACATGGGGGTACGCTTTCTTATCGGTTGGGGCGGGCACACCAACGTCGATTATCGAGGCGACAAGTGGGTTTTTTTGCAGATGGGCTTTGATGGCTTCCTTGTAGGAGTGGCCGGCATCATCGCAGGCGACGGCAAGGCGAAGAGGAGGGAGAGTCGTGGCCATTTTCCTTATCTTATATTGTACAAGATTGGTGCCTGGGGTATATTGTTCGAGCTTTGATGGTGGAAGGGCGTGTGGATAGACCGGGGTGTCTGCTATGAGCTGTGTATTGTACTAAAAGGGCAGTGGATTTTGTGACGGGGGAGAACGCAGTATACTTATATGTCTGGCACCGGCGCATCCCCGGGCCCAGGAGTTCAACCGCCAGTGGTTTCTCGGATTGCGGGATAAGCCGCTTTCGTCTCCATATAGAATCGCCGTCTACTCCGACATCTGGGTCCCTACTTAGATGTGTGCTGGTGGTGGAGTGATATGGAGAACTATAGACAGTGCATCTCCACCCTGTTGAAATGTGATCGGAGGGCGCACGAGTCATAGCTCGCTCCTTCAGCTTAGTATCCATCCATAGAGCCAAACAGATACCGGTGATGAGACGCCTCCTTGCTTCACGCTACGGAGACGTGCCTGGTACTACACCGTGGCACGAACAGCGACCGGTATCACGGAGCGGTGTAACCCCCACCAGTCGACCGACAGCCCGACCCAACCGCCACGACTCCATAGCACTCTGCCCAGAAGCAGGACTGCTGGCTGTTGGCTGGCTAAGTTACTGCTGTGGCCGGTTAGAATTGATAGTTCGGCGGGAGATGGGAGAGCTCGCGGCCGGAACTGCCGGATCCGGCAAACCCGCCTATCGATAAGCTAGCCCACCGGAGCGGCGCCGATGGGGATTTGGCCGACGTATGTAAAGAGAGGCGAAGGTCTCTCGGACTTCTGGCAGTATCTTCGGCTTCATGTTCAAGAGGAGGAAATCTCAAGCTTGAGCGAGAGCAGTTATGGCCAGTTCAACGGAGTCAGGGGTGAGATACCCGGCTCTCCCTGAGACGCTCCTGATAATCTCCCTGAAGATGTACTTTACGCCTGCGCGGACCCTGGAATACCTACGCGCACTCCTGGAGCCTCAGAACCAGATCGTGTGTGCGAAAAACAGATCTAAGCTGCTACTGGCCCTTATACCTGACTTCCTGACGATATACCCGTGCTCGGAGATTATCAGGGAGTTCGAGACTCAGCTCGACACACCTCCAGCGGAAGAGCCGACCCCTGGATCGTCAACACCGCTGTCACTGCCCCCTCCTTTCCTGCTGGGCGCCCAGGACTGCTTCTGGGAAGCGCTGGGCCCGTACACAGGGGAAGTCTCTCCCTCGTGCCTGCGGTCGATGAATGTTTCGATAGTGGAGCTAGGCCACGCCGAACGAAGGGCCATCTTCAAGGAGACGGACGAGCAGGTGGGCAGAAAGGCTGCTGCGGTGAGCGCACAGGGCATGGTTCCGCTGGTGTGCGTGGGCGAGATACCGGTCCCTGGGCCGGTGATGTCAGAGACGGTCGGCGTGGCGGTGCGGGAATGTGAGGTCCAGGTCACGGCGGTGCTCGACGCCGTACCGCGAGATGCGCCCGTCATCTTTGCCTACGAGCCAGTGTGGGCGATCGGGCAGCCGGTGCCCGCCGGCGTCGACCACATTGCGGCGGTGGTCGGGGGCATACGCGCGACGATCGGCAGGATCCGCGGGCAGGACAGGAGCAGCAATGTGAGGGTGATATACGGAGGGAGCGCGGGGCCCGGGCTCTGGGGGCCGGGAGGCTTAGGACGGGCGGTCGACGGGATGTTCCTGGGGCGATTCGCGCACGAGATCGGGGGAGTGCAGAAGGTCGTCCGCGAGGTCGAGGGCGTTGAATAGTGACGCCAGTAGTGACCGTCAGTAGATGGACACTCTCCCAAGGTGGTCGGTATAACGGCGATAGGGTTAAGTCCGAGGCACGGGACAACCTCGGCCCGGCCTGACTAATCCGCGGCTTCGACCTGCTTCTTTCGGGGTCTCGGGCCAGCGCGGGCGGCAGCGGTGGACGCAGTCGGGGAGGGCAGAAGAGCTGGATAACGCTTCACTAGATCTATTCTTACTCTCACTGTGGCGCTTAGTATATCTGGCGTGATGCTCGCTTGACTCCTCTGCTGTGCCGTATCTAGCGCCTTCTCCGACTGACACACGATCAGCTCATCACAGCGACACGCGATAATGGCCTACGAGCTCAAGGCGAGAGGCAACGAGCGGTACAAAGAAGGAGACTACGAGGCCGCGGAGGAGCTGTATTCTCAGGCGTAAGCCACTCCTCAGCGTGGTGCGCTGGCAAGGGGATCGTGCTAACAGCAAACCGCCCTGGCGCAGCATCCAGAAGAACGCCAGCGACCCCGCCTTCTTCAACAATCGCGCGCTGGTCAGGATAAAGCTCGGGCAGTGGGAGGGCGCCGAGCACGACTCGCGCATCGCCGTCGGTCTCTACGGCCCAAAGAACTCGGCGGCGGCGGTCAAGTCGAACTATTACCTCTCGCAGGCGCTGCTGGGGCTGCAGCGCCCGACGGAGGCACTGGAGGTTGCTCACCATGCGTATAGGAATAGCTTAGAGACCAAGAGTCCCAACTCAGAGCCCCTGTCGAAGATCATACTTCGCGCGAAGCAGAAGATCTGGGCGGCGAGGGAGACGCACCGGCTCAGAGAGCGCAACGAGACCCTGAAGCACGTCGAGCTGCTGATGGAGGCGGACTGTAACGCCGAGGTCGCGCGGCTGCAGGAGGCCTTCCACCGTGGAGAGATGGGCCAGGTAGGATTCGAGGAGGACAAGAAGGTGCTGGAGGAGGAATATGCGAAGAAGCTACGGAGCGTGCGCGAAGCATTTGCTTCGGTCAACCCGGAGCTGCAGGAAAGGGTATTCTCCTCCTCCTTTTTTTTGTCTTTTTCTTCCTTTTCTGATGTTATGCATTATCTATCCGCCCAGGGTTGTCAGCTAACTAAGCGATCCCTGTCCATAGAGCATGCCCGAGCATCTGATCGACGGCATCAGCTTCGAGGTCATGCATGACCCGGTGGTGACCCCCTCCGGCCAGTCGTTCGAGAGAACGAGCATCCTGAAGCACATCCAGCGCACCGAGTGTGATCCCATAACGCGAGTGCCGATGACCGAAAGCGACCTCCGGCCCAACTACGCTCTCAAGGCAGCCTGCGCGGACTTCCTCGAGAAGAACGGCTGGGCGGTCGACTGGTAACGACTCGTCTATTCATCTCTTTTCCTATCTACTGTACTTCTCTGGATATGTATGCCCTAGATCTGGCCGGCTCATGATATGATGACTTGCATCTTGTTGGTTGGAGTCTGTTGGTCCTTGATATTAGCACTTTGGTCTTGAAACCCGCCGGGTCCCCTTCCCAGTTATTAGCCTCATTATACTCCTCTGCCTGCATCCAACCCCCCTCTTTCTCGCTTCCCACGTCTCCTGATGCATGCGAGAAAATCACGCAGCCAACGGCGACGCTGCATGCCGTTCGTAAGGACTGCCGTTCCCAGGGGACCTGAGGCCACCGTGTTCCGGCATGGCCATCCCTGCCGCTATGACGCAACGGGGAGCCCCTCGCGGGATACTTCCAGGTACCTCGTCTGCGCCGCGCAGCCCCCGTAGGCCGCATGTACTCTCCAGGTCACTGGCGTAAACTCCGGCAGAGCGAACTCTGCGCTAGGTCAACAATCCCCGTGATCAGGGCAGCGAAAGCATCTAAATAAAAAGGGCGGCCCCTCCCCCACCAACTTGCGCGAAGCGAAGGATAAGGGCCAGGAACAGCAGCAGAAGAATCGAATCTCCTACCGGTATGTCGGTGGTCGCAAGGCCTCCCCTTAGCCCTCCTTTGCCTTCGAGCGTCGTGCTGACACAGCGGCCTTGACGGACAGCCTTTGCTTCAACAGCCTCTCCAAGCCCGATCCCCAGGTACAGATACCACCCGTCGACCATCAGAACACCCTACAGAAATCAAATAAAACAGATCGCCATGTCTTCCGCGTTTGATGCTGCCGCTGAAGCCAGCCGGAAACTCCTCGCCAAGCCGACTGACGATGAACTCTTGACTGTATGACCGCGTTCTTCCTTTCCAAAGGGCCAATCGTGTCATATCACGAGCGTCCGTGGACACGGGGATGATTGTATCTGACAATGACAGCTCTACGCTCTATTCAAGCAAGGAAAGCAGGATCCTCCATTCGAGAAGGCTACCGCCCCGGGAATGTTCGATTTCAAGGTATACTCGGCTGACCAACCATCCCATCCATCCCATCTCCTGCCCGGATGCATCGCGAAACTAACCATTGCACCTCTCTCGATGACAGGGAAAATACAAGTATGCCAAGTGGAAGGAAGTTGTTGACGAGGGTGTCACCCCGGAGCAGGCCCGGGAGAAGTACATCGCGCTCGTTGAGAACCTGAAGGCCAAGTACGGCTACGACGAGTCTAAGGAGCCGGAGCCGGTCGGTGCCCAGTAGTCGCAAGCTAAGCATATACACGATGGAGTCCAAGGGGGGTTCGCGGGGAACCCAGAAAATAAAGTGATCGAGAGATCATCCCTGGGTACCTAAGGTCATGCATGGGAGGTGGGAGGTGATATCAGTGTCATTGAATGTCTATAATGGGAATCACGACAGCGGTGGTGTTCTCTGGATATAAGTTGTTGTCTATTTTTTGCCCCCTTTCTCCAACCTCAAAAGGCTAAACAGGAATGATACAGTCGGTGGACAGAAGTGATCGTACAGCCCCACCCACCAGTATATGCACCAAAGTATATAGGCAACCTATATTAATTAATAACTTAACGAGTAAATGTCCAATTATAATGAAACCAGGCGTATTAGATAGAGGGAGAGCATAGTAATATATAGATAGAAAGAAATATTAAAAAAGAAGGCTCCTTAGTACTTAGTTTACTATCCCCTAGTATTAATTACTACTTAAACTCGATATAGTATACTATTAACTAAAGTATATAAAAACTTATCTAGTATAGCCTCCTAAGTATCCTAGATAGCCTTAAATATTATAGCCTTAGTTGCCTCGCTATCTTTTAGTAGTAAGAGGAGGTCTAGGTATTATAAATAGACTAATTCCTTAAGTCTTTTCTAGATATATTCAATAGGGTTTAAGTTAGAACTATAGAGTAGCTAAGATAGTATTATAAGTTAATAAGATTATATCTAATCTTTAACTACCCTAGCTATATAGATAGAGGCGCTATCCTATATAAATATAAGGTCCTCCTTATAGAAATCTAGTAGGTATTTATTAAGTACCTATAGATATAACCTTAAAGTCATACTCTACCTAGGTAAGAGAGAATTAGATAGTATTCTAGCTACTTTAGACCGTATAGTGCTATAGAAGATACCCTAGACTATTACTCTAGTCTCCTTACTACTCCTATATATAGTTATTTTATCTACCTACTACTATTCTTTAGCCTTTCTAAATATCTATTCCCTTAGCCTTTCTTTTCCTCTTTCGACCAAGTATTTATTTAACTATATAATCTTATTCTACTCCTCTACTATCTAATTAACGCGTTTGAGATACTAGGCTAGCTATTTCTATATATAGGTAGCTATTAGATAGGGCCTCCTTTTAGCTAGATAGTTAGTAATATCTATATTCTTAAGGTACCTATATATAGTCCTCCTTAAGACCTTATTATAGAGATTAAGGGCTAGCTATTTATAGGTAATAAAGGGATTATGTCTTATTTAATATATAATTAACCTAATAGTCTAATCTAATAAGAGCTTAGGTCTACTAGGCTAGGGGGGGGTAATACCCTAAGATCGAAGTTCATATAGTTAAATAGTATTAGCTATAGTTATATAAGGAATACCTAATACCTTACTAATTTAGGTATATAAGGTACTACTATCTCTATAACTATAAATTAAGCCGTAAATATATAGAGAGAGCTCCTTCCTCCTTTAATTGCTATTAATTTTAGCTAAAACAGCGCGTTGTGGCATGATTTATCGCGTAAATGAGTGGAAGATGAGTATAGGTGGTACTTTTGTTGAGGTACATGGGGTGTGGAGCTGTACGATCACTTCTGTCCTAGTACTGTACTTTGTTTGAGTCTTTTTAGAATTTGAGTGACTGAGAAATTGCTCCGTCTCCGCATTATCCCATGTCCCCTTTCCCCTGTGAAATTCTAAATAACTGTATTATTTATCAGCATCGGCAGGGATATAGGTATGCAATTGAACAACAAATATGCGGGGTTAAACATTGGATTCTGATATTGTGTAGAAGCCCTAGTTCCCATCCCACGTCCGACCTAGCCAATCGGCCTCCTGGTGCGCCGCTGTGGCACACCAGGGAACCTCTTGATGGCTATATGGAACAAGTGGAAGGTCGTACGGCATGCGCAGTCCAATCCTGGTAGGATTCGTGGCGCCTGAATGCGAAGTAGAATTTGTGGGGTCGATCCCTTGGAGTGGCTTTTCATCTGGAGTATCGCTTTTGAAGCAAGGGATCATCTCAACAGGGCCGTTCGAACCGCCTTCGCCTGTGTCCGTCCTGTCGCGAAAAAGACCCGGCCATACCAACACCCCGACCTCCCAACTGCATATCCTCACGTCTCCCTGGGCGTTGGCACCGGCTCCCCAAGCCTGAGTCGATAAGTTTGCGGACGTCACCATGGCCCAGTCAACGGTTGTCATTCCGGAGTTCGAATACCGAACGTAGGTCTTAATATGAGGCGCAGCCCTCCTTCTTCCCGCTTCGCGGACACGCGTTAGGTCTGTGTCGGCCTGAGCGGCAGCCTCGGGATCCCTGGAGCTTCTGCCATCCCCTGCCCAGTGGCACAGGTATTTGCGCAGGTAGGCTAGCTGCTTTCGTTGAGAGGCGCTTTGGATTTTTGTATGGATCGACCCCCCAGATGCATATCCGTCCAGAGACCTCCGAATTTCGTCCGGGGTAGGGAAGATAATCGAAAATTTAGTATTTGATGTGTCTTGAGGACACAGTGTTTTAAAGAATGTATCTGTTAGCCATTTATCCGTTTGCCCGAGCGTGGCTATCGATGATATCTGTGGGTGTTAAAAAAATTGCACATCCAGATTTCCCTGCTCGTCCTCGCAATGAGACACTTACCTGAACGACTATATGAGGGTTTGCTTTCTGTGTCCGTTGGTTCGCTATAGGAACTGAACTAATGGCATCCCGGAGCGCGGGCCAGCCCCAGAGCGTCTTTCTCCGAGAGTCCAGTTTTGTAACAGCCTGCCTTGACGGAACACTGGCAATCAGTGCAGCTCTGACTTCCCCAAAGTCAAACCTCTTCAGCTGGTCTATGAGAAGTCCAATCTTCTTCTCTCTATACGCGTCTAAATATGCAAGCAGATCCCTTTTGAAGCGAGTGCCACTTCCAAAATTTCCACTAGCATCTTCTTCAGGGGATGGGAGTAGTGGAAGTAACGGTGATCTCCAAACCGCTTGCGTCATGTTCCCCCAATCCCGCGGGATCATGTTCGCGGTGTGTATTACGACTCTGACAGCATCCGTCTCAGCGTTATGATTTAGCCCAGATTAATACTAAGGTGTTTCTCACTGTGCTAAGTTATCATGCCGGAGTATAATCATCATTTTAGAATGATGAGTACCAAAAGGCTCAGGCATATAGGCCACAATTGCCTCAACGTTTGGGTATCGCTTACATGCATCCTTCCCTGGAGTAAGCTGTCAAGTTCAATGATGGGAGTAACTCCGAAGCTTTCATACTTACATCAATGGCTATTTTGTTAGAGGACTCCCTCTTCCAAGAACCATGCACTATCTTCACCTGGACGAGTCCCCTCACATCCGCGTCGAGGTGGCTCATTATAAAGTCAACATCGAGGAGGAAGTTAAACTGCCAGCATTCTTTGATCAATGGGTCTCCAAGTATGTCTCGTAGCTTGACGCAGGTTTCATTATATCCCGTTGATTCCGCTATATCCCGGATATAGGTAAGCTGGAACGGGGAAGGTATCATATTCGTCTTAGGTAGCGGGCCAGGTTCCCGCCCGACAGACTGTGGTTTAGGAGTTGCCCGTCGGGACTGGCTAGCCCGAGATAGTGGTGGAGTTATACTCCTATCCAACGATCGAAGTGTCCTTTGTACATTTCCTGGTGAGCCGGGGAGCGTTGCGTGGAAATCATCCCTAGATGTTTTGAGCCTCTTTGAGGGACGAGAGCTTTCGGCGTCCATATCTAGCAGATGAAGCAAGAATATAGATAGCGTCCTTCATGTGGTATCCATCGCAGCTTCAAGTCGTGCTAAGTTGTTACTGTTCTGTCTGTCGCGATGGCGAAGAGCCTGGCTTATGTAATCTCCCTCAAACAACAGCCGCCTTGCTTTTTCCAACATGCCACGACGGAGTGAAGCAACATTCGATCCGCATTATTACAGTGCAGCCTTGGGACTTGATGCACTTGACGGATATGCATCTAATATTGGTCTGTAAAAGCTGAAAGAACGTGTTTATCCTTTATCTCTCCTTGAACTCAAGTTCCTGAGAGGCTTGGTTGACACTAACAGACGCGCTCATCTCCTGCGGCAGCTCATAAATGGGAATTCTGATTTGGACCAGCCGGGATCTGTACATCCCAGAGTTTCCGGAACTCCGTATGCGCGGAATTCCGCAGAAGTAGCGAAAATATGGCACTCGATATCAGCCACCATTCCTCGGAAACGGAATTGAATGACGCAGTGGTTATGGCTTGTTTCTGTGCTAGGGGAGGACACAGACTATTCCATACCATTGACGCTGTATTTCACTGCATAGATTCTAGCTATCGCTAGCTACCGCCACATTATGTATGAGGTACATACAGGTGGCTGAAAGCACCTGGGGTACCCAGCACTGACCGGGCAATCTATACCTTGTCAGTGGGAAGGTCACGCAGCCCACCCACTCGCACAGGGCATCAAGAAAGGTCGTTGATATCAAGTTTGAATCGCCAGTTTGCAGCAGTCATTTATTACTGTCCTGCGACCGCCGAACCTCTCTATCTTGGCCCTTCGAGACCGGCTTATTCTCGCACTCGCTCCTGAGTCACCATGACCCCAAATAAATCTCAAGGGTTCGACTCTCAACCAACTTCGGAAAATCCTGGCGGCTACGTACAAGTCCGGCAGGATGGACTGGACGCTGATGAGCGTGTGCTCGTCTCTCTTGGATATAAACAGGAATTCAAACGCGAGTTCTCCCTATGGACCACATTTTGTGTCAGCTTCTCGATACTGGGACTGCTACCTTCATACGCTAGTACTATGAGCTATGGTATGCATCTTCCATGCCTTTTAACCTTTTCAAGATCGACCACGGGTCTAAGTTGAGGCTATAGGAATGGGCTATGCTGGCACGTCCATGGTCTGGGGCTGGTTAATCGCCATGGCCTTTCTTCAATGCGTTGCTATGTCTATGGCTGAGTTATGCTCCTCCATGCCCACAAGGTATGACGCAGGAGGTCGTAACTATAACGTTTTCATCCTTGAAACATCAACCACTCAAACTTTGGCTGACATCGTTTTGTTAGTGGAGGGCTCTACTATGCCGCTGCGGTGCTCGCCCCGGTGGGATGGGGTCCATTTGCTGCATGGGTGACGGGCTGGTCCAACTGGATGGCCCAGGTGACAGCAGCGCCTTCTGTCAACTATGGGATAGCCGGAATGATTCTGGCGGCATCATCAGTGATGAATCCGGGTTACGTTCCCCAGCCGTACCATACATTTCTTTTAACGACATTACTCATGATCATCCATGGCGTGATGAGCAGTCTGTCAACCAAGGCACTTGCGACACTGAACTCGTACGGATCGACTTTCAACATTATTTGCTTGATATTTGTCATCGTCGCTATTCCGGTAGGCACGAGCAACGTGCCTAAATTCAATTCCTCCGCAGAAGTTTGGGGGACAATACACAATCGCACGTCATATCCTGATGGGTTTGCCGTGCTCATGTCTTTCTTGAGCGTCATCTGGATTATGTCGGGGTACGATTCTCCATTTCATCTCAGTGAAGAATGCTCCAATGCAAACATCGCCTCTCCAAGAGCAATCGTAATGACTTCCGGTATCGGCGGCATTATGGGCTGGTTTCTTCAACTGGTGGTTGCATATACGGTTAGGGACATAGACGAGGTAATAGACTCTGAAATTGGACAGCCGTGGGCTGCATACCTATTTCAAGTAATGCCGAAAAATCTCGCTCTTGCTATGCTTGCCGGCACCGTCGTATGCGGCTTTTCGATGGGCCAAGCCTGTATGATATCCGCTTCCCGCGTGACCTACGCCTATTCTCGTGATGAATGCTTTCCCTTCTCCAACATCTGGAAGAAGGTCAATTCCTATACCCAAACTCCCGTCAATGCAGTATGGTTCAACTGTGTTCTGGGCATTCTGTCCACCCTTCTGATTTTTGCAGGGGATGTGGCCATGGGTGCGCTGTTTTCCATAGGTGGAATTTCGGCACTGATAGCTTTCTCGATTCCCATCGCCATTCGTGTTTTGTTCGTGAGTGATCGGTTTCGTGCCGGACCATGGAACTTAGGGCAGTATACCTACGCTATAGGCATATCTGGAGTGCTATTTGCTATCTTGATGTTGCCTATCGTGTGTTTTCCTCAGCACGCTGGCTCTGAACTAAAGTATGTATATTCTATCCACATTGAGGATGGATTTACTGACAGGCTATGGATCTAGACTGTCAGAAATGAACTGGACTTGTGTCGTCTACGGTGGGCCTATGTCTGTAGTCATCATCTGGTGGTTTGTTGACGCGAGGAAGTGGTTCAAAGGTCCCAAAGTTAACCTGGAACATTCCATGCTGGTCACCGGTGACAGTGAAAGTAGTGCCTGTCACCTAATAAGGTCAGAATGCTAAGGGGGGGACAAGTCTCAGATCCACTCGATTATCGGTAAGAATGCTAAGAATAATACATCATTATAAACATTTTTCATTATATATATACTAGATCAAATATGTGCAATGTATACCACCTTGTATCCAAGTTCTAATGCCCGGCAGTATGACATGTGTAACGATATGATTATATGTGCTCACGCTTTTCAGTCAACAAGTCGCTCCTAACGATGCCACTCCGCTCACACATCCCTCTAAATATTCCATTTTGTTCCCATAGATTCAATGGGGTGTCCATTTCAGCGATGGTCCCCTGGTCCATCACGCAGATACGGTCGTAATTAATAATAGTGCGCAGTCGATGCGCGATGCAAAGAAGGGTTTTACCCTTGAAACCCACGGCCATTGTCTCCTGGATCTTGTGGTCTGTTTCAAAATCAACCGAAGAGGTAGCCTCGTCGCAGACGATGATGCGTGAACCCCGAACCAAGGCTCTCGCGAGAGCCATTAGCTGTCTTTGTCCAAGTGAGAAATTCAATCCCTCTTCCTCAACAGCTGTATCGAGGTGAATTTTCTGCTGTGCCTGCTGTTGCTGCGGGTGGTTGTCGGGCAGGGCGTCCTTTTCATTCCCGACGCCGTCTATGTCGCTGGAGCTCTCCTTTTCGGCGCCGACAAGATGCGACTGCCGCAAGGCAGACCAGAGCTCGAGGTCGGTATGCTCGTTGAACGGATCCAGGTTTGAGCGTACGGTTCCTCGGAAAAGAGCAGGGTCCTGTGGGATGATGGCCAACCGGCTACGGAGGTCATGCAGTCCGATAGTGGAGATGTCTATGTCGTCGACCTTGATAGATCCGCCGGAAAGCTCCGTCAGTCTGAAGAGGGCGGACATGATACTGGATTTACCGGCTCCGGTGCGTCCTACGATTCCGAGTCTCTCTCCTCCCTTGATGGTCAGATTAAGTCCACGAAGCACAAGCGGTAGGCCGGCACGATATCTCATTTCGACGTCTGTGAAGGTGATCTGGCCCGACTGTGGCCAGCTCTCGTCCATGTCGCGCAGATGTAGAGGCGCCTCTTCTTCCAGCTGTGTGCCATAGTAATGCACTCGCTCCGTTGCGTTCATACTGTTTTCCACTTCGGCAAGCTGACGAACGGTAAATTGCAGGAGCTGTGAGATCGATAGAATAAACGAAAGCACCAGACCAGAGATACTCGGATCCACGTCGAATCTAGACGTGACGACCAAGATACTTGTGACCAAGACCATCAGCCATCCAACGGCGTCCAGTCTCACGGTTAGCCAGCGCTGGTTGGAGAAGGTCAAGAAATACGCGCTGTCCATGTTGTCGACGGCCTTTTGGAGCCGGCGCGTAAAGTAATCCTGAAGACCATATGCTCTGATCGACGCCGTCCCCGATATGGCCTCGGTGAACTGGGAGAAGACCTCGGATCGAAGGACGGCTTCGTGGCGTTTGAGTTCTCTCGCCGACGCTCTATAGAAGTTCGCAGTAAAAAGAAATATGACGAGCAGCGGAATAAGAGCAACGGCGAACTAGGTAAATTTAGAACCTTGGTCAGTTTCTTTTTTCTTTGAGGCACAAAGAACTATTCTAGAAGGGTGGGAGGTGGTGGTGACTTACATATGGAAAGTATACAATGATCAAGGCAACCACAGCGATGATCAGGCCAAAAGTCAGATAAAAGGTGCGCATTGCGTCAGTGAGATCGTTATCCATAGTGTTGATATCTTTCGAAAACCTGTTCGTCATTCGTCCTAAGGGGGTGGTGTCGAAGAACGACATGGGCGCTCGCAGGACCTTATTGATGGCACGGGAAAGCATTGCTTTACTCGCGTTTGTTCCGCTGATGGTCAAGGTGGTAGAGAAGATGAACAGGAAGATAGCCTGAGCGGCGCCCAGGGCGACATATACACCGATGTACGCGCCAGTGGAGAGGTCGTATTTGTTGGATACCCAGTAGGACAGCCAGAGGGCGTTGACGATGGTGCCGCCGTTTGCGAGCAGCAGGCCCAGGACGATGATGGGGAGATTGATGGGCCAGCCGAAATTCGAGATATAGGCTTTCCAAACAGCCCAGCTCACGGAGTTGACAGCCCTCTCTTCCTTTTGCATCAGAGCAGCCGCAGGCGCCTTTGGTGCTTCGTCGTCCTTCGCGTCAGCCTTTCCAGCCTGTTTGGAGGCGCCGTTGGCTTCTTGGCCAGGTATATTTTCGTTGTCGTCCTCGTCTTCCTCCTGGATGGTCGTGGACATGAGTTTCTTGAAGCTTTCGCTGTGGTGCATCAGGTTGTCGAACGTGTCGATGGCGTCGATGCGGCCGTTATCCATCACGATGATCCGATCGCACCGGCTCAGAACGTGGAGCTGGTGCGTGGCTAGGATGCGGCACTTGTCCTTGAGGAGGCCGCATATGGCGTTGTCCATGATATGGCGTCCGACGTGGGCATCGACGGCCGAGAGCGGATCGTCCAGGAGGACCAAGGAGCTGTTGAAATAGATGGCACGGGCGATGTTCAGGCGCTGCTTCTGGCCTCCGGATATGGTGATGCCTCGTTCTCCGATCTCCGTCTGGTCGCCGTGGGGGAGCATCTGCAGGTCGGCGCGCAGGGCACAGGCGTCGATGACCTCGTTGTACCAGGCCTCGTCGTATTCTTTGCCGAAGAGGATGTTTTCCTTGACGGTCGCGTTCTGGATCCAGGCGTACTGGGGGCAGAAAGCGCGGGAGGCGCCCATGGCGGCGTGGCCGCCGGTCATCCGCATGTCCCCGGCGAGAGCGGCCAGAAGGGAACTCTTACCGCAGCCGACGGTGCCGATGACGGCGACGAGCTCGTTTCGGCCAACGGTAAAGGACAGGTCCGTGAGCTGGAAGGGCTCGGATGGGCTCTCGAGGCCCGAACCAGGGTCCAGCTGAGGAGCAGCTTTGGCAGCTGCCCCCTTACCCTTCTTCTTGGGGGCGTCGTCTTCGTTCGTGGGCAGACGCTCCCAGGTGAAGGAGGCATTGCTGATCTCAAGGGCGTTCCCGAGGGACTCGTCCCGCACGATGTCGTCTTTCTGCTCCTCGGCAAGGAGGAACTCCTGGATTCGATTGAGGGCGGTCCAGGCGTCGGTGACCTGGCCGAGAACGAGAGGCATCATGTTCAGGGGCAGGCGGAGGGTGTTGAAGAGGGCCAGGGAGGAGAAGACGGGGGCGGGGCTCAGCGGATGCTTGGTGAGCGAGAAGGTGATGAAGGACAGCATGGAGGCGAAGACGGGCAGCGACAGGGCGATGCAGAGGAGGACGTTGCGGATGGCGAGGACGACCTGGATGGCGCGGACCTCGCGCCTGCGCAGCTCCTTGAGGCGCTGCAGGAAGCTCTGCTCCCAGCCGAAGAACTTGACGAAGCGGACGGCCTGCAGGATCTCCTGGGTCAGGGAGACACGCTGGTCGGTGATCTTGTTGATCTTCTTGCGGCGGCGGATCAGGGACTTGATGGCGTGGGTGAGCAGGGGCACGCCGGCCATGAGAAGGGCGTAGCCGGCGAGGGCGCTGTAGCCGATGTTGACGAGCAGCAGGACGAGACAGAGGATAATGATGATGGGCGAGGTCCAGAGCAGGTGGAAGAGCCCGAGGGCCTTGTCGATGCGGTCTGTATCAACGCTCATGAGGGTCACGATGCGGCCGTTGCTCCAGCCGGTGCCGTCGCCTTGCACGCCGGCCACCGCGGGCTGATTCTTCTTCTCCTTCTTCTTGAAAATAGAGGCCAGGATGCCGTCACGGGCCTTCTGAAGCTCAACGGTCCCGCCCTCGGCCTTCCCCCCGGCTCGCGCCCGCCCCGACAGCCGGGTGGCTTTGGCAAAGATCATGCTGACCAGGACGGCGCGGGCCTGGCCGCCGACCATCATGCCGCGGAAGAAGAACTGGCTGGTGGTGACGCTCTGGACGACCTGCATGCAGGTGATGCCGATGGCGATGCCGATGCCGTTGCGGATGTGCGGGCCGGGCACGCGGTGGTGTTTGGCGATGTAGGCCTCCATGGCGAAGGCGATCAGGTACTTGGTGGTGTAGGGGGTGAGCACCTGCAGGACGCAGGCGACCATCTGGCAGCAGGCCCCGATCCAGATCTCGCGCCTGAAGGTCTCGTAGCCGGCGCCGAGCAGGGGATAGCGGTCCCCGCGGGCGACTCTCCGGGCGAAAGAGGCCTCGAGGCGGACGGCGAGGCCCTCGACGGCGCGGTCGGGGTTGACCAGCCAGATGTCCTCGAGCTGCAGCGGGCGCAGGTAGCCGGTCTAGCACCGTCAGTACGGAATTCTACCAGGTGGACGGGGAGACAGACCAGCATCAGCGAGTGCATCCATTGGAAGGTGATGACGCTGAGCAGGCCGGCGCCATGCTCCTTGGAGACCGCGCGCTGTGCAGGCACCGGCGGCGGCGTCTGCAGTCTGAGCGGGTTGAGGCGCCGATGCCACTGGAGCGGGCGTGCATCTTCACCGTCACTCGTTCTCACGCCGGACTGCGACATGCTCGGTGGTGTGCGATGGAGGACTCATCCTGCGGTCCGTCCTATGTATATACATCTTGAAGACTGAGCAGTCTCTTCCTCCGTCTCAACCGGACGAAACGGAGATTACTAATTGCTGGGGCACTCGGACTTCCTCGGCCAACAGTCGGCAGAGTTAACTCCGGCGGATATTCTACGATACGGGGGCAGACGAGGACTACGGAGGACGGGGTTCTGGGAGGTGTGGATGAGAGGTTGAGAACAGACGTTGCTACATCTATGCGGCCAGGGTATAACGCAGAAAGACACAAGAGCCCATCCCTTTAGATCTTCCCTTAGATCTTCCTAGATCCTCCCTCCAGAGATGCCCCGATGCATGCATGCTTTTGAGAAGAAACGCTACGAAGAGTACGACGGCAGCTCGCGCAGGGCGTCCGCGATGATCTGGACCGACCGCCGGATCTGCTCCTCGCTGATGACCAGCGGCGGCGCGAAGCGGATGATGTTCTGGTGCGTCGGTTTGGCCTGGCCTGTCAGCATAGCAAGAGAAATAGAGGACGGGGAGACGTACCAGGAGGCCCTTCGCCTTCATGAGCATGCAGAGGTCCCAGGCAGAGCGGCCGCCGGTCTTGGACTCGTCGACGACGACGGCGTTGAGCAGGCCGCGGCCGCGCACGGTCTGCACGATCGGCGAGCCGATGGCGCTGACGCCGTCGCGGAACTGCTGGCCGAGCGTCAGGGCGCGCTGCACCATGTCCTCGTCGCGGATCAGCTCGAGGGCGCGGATGGCCACCGCGCAGCCGAGCGGGTTGCCGCCGTACGTCGAGCCGTGCGTGCCCGGCTCGACGGTGAGCATCACGTCGCGGCGGCCCAGCACGCACGACACCGGGTACATGCCGCCGGAGATGGCCTTGCCCAGCAGCACCAGGTCGGCCTTGACGCCGGACCACTCCTGGCAGAGCAGCTTGCCGGTGCGCGCGATGCCGGTCTGCACCTCGTCGCAGATGAGCAGGGCGTTGTGCTGCTCGCACAGCGCCTTGGCCTCGCGCAGGTAGTCCTCGTCGGGCACGACGATGCCGGCCTCGCCCTGGATGGGCTCGAGCAGGAAGGCCGCGATGCGCGGGCCGGCCGCCTCGAAGGCCTGGCGCAGCGCCTGCTTGTCGTTGTAGCGGATGGGGATGTCGGTGCCGGGGACCACGCTGCCGATGTTCGGGAGGTAGGGCCCGTAGTTCTCGCGCGACTCGGGGTCCGTCGACATGGAGATCGCGGCGAACTGACGGTTAGTTAGCATTAGTCTACAGCGCTGGATACAGAATACGTA
Source organism: Onygena corvina (assembly GCA_000812245.1). NCBI lineage: Eukaryota > Fungi > Ascomycota > Eurotiomycetes > Onygenales > Onygenaceae > Onygena > Onygena corvina. The sequence goes on along the minus strand of JWPT01000116.1, from coordinate 67,828 downwards.
CTGTCCTCCCGTGGAAGTTGTCCTGGACGCCGAGGACGAGGGCCTCGTTGGCGGGGATGCCCTTGGTCTTGTACCCCCACTTGCGGGCGATCTTGATGGCCGTCTCGACGGCCTCCGCGCCGGTGTTCATGGGCAGCACCATGTCGTAGCCGAAGAACTCGGTGACGAAGCGGGCGAAGCGCGGGAAGACGTCGTTGTAGAAGGCCCGCGAGGACAGGGTGAGGGTGCCGGCCTGCTCGGCCAGCGTCTTGACCAGCTCCGGGTGGCAGTGGCCCTGGTTGACGGCCGAGTAGGCGGACAGGAAGTCGAGGTACTCGCGGCCCTCGGGGTCCCAGACGGAGCAGCCGGATGCGCGCGCGAAGACGACCGGCAGCGGGTGGTAGTTGTGCGCGGCGTAGGTGGCCTCGTCCTCGATGGCCTGCGCCGTGGACTGGGCGTGCATTCTCGACATCTTGATTTTTGAGGCTGGTGGTGATCTTAAGATGTTTGGGTATCTGTCTGGCAGGGTATCTTAAGTTCGTCGGTATAATAAGGCAGGCTATAGGCGTTCGCGGTGCTCCCTGAAGCCATCTAGAGTCTCCCCGGCGCGATACTTATAGCACTGCGAAAAAGCCGACGCTAGCCAGAAAAAGAAAAAGCCGAGGGTCACGTGTCCACGCCCTTTTGCCGACGCGCTTCTTCATGACATCAACATGCAAGGATACGAGAGAGAGAGACAGACACCATCGACGGTATGGACAGCCTGCTGCTGCTGGTCGGCCTGCGCGTGGCCAACGCCCTGCTGGTGCGCACCTTCTTCCAGCCCGACGAGTTCTTCCAGGCCCTCGAGCCCGCCTGGCAGCTCGCCTTCGGCCCGCACAGCGGCGCCTGGACGACCTGGGTACGTCTGGCACCGTCATAAAAGAGGAGAAACGAGGCTAAGGGACAGGAATGGGAACACGCGCTGCGCTCCTCGCTGCACCCGCTGCTCTTCGCCGCCGTCTACCGTGCCGCCGCTGCCGCCGCCGCCGCGCTGGCCCTCTCGCCCGCCGCCCGCGACGCTCTGCTGCTCGCCGCCCCCAAGGCCGTCCAGGGCCTCGTTGCCGGCGTGGGGGACTTCTACGCCCTGCGTCTCGCCCAGACCGTCTATCCCGGCCCCGAGCGCCGGTGGGTGGTGCGTGTGCCATCTCTACGCTACGCTATGCATGCGGTGCTGACGGAAGTAGCTCGCGTTGACTCTGCTGAGTCCGTGGCAGTGGTTCTGCTCGACCAGGACCCTGTCCAACAGCCTCGAGACCACGCTGACCGTGGCCGCGCTGTCCTTCTGGCCGTGGCGGTCCGAGGTCGTCGACGTTCCCCGGTATGTCTCTACCTGCATGTATGGAGTTATATACTGACGGAGATAGACTGAGGAAGAGCCTGGTGCTGGCCGCCCTGGCATGCATCCTGCGGCCGACCAACGCCGTCGTCTGGCTCTGTCTGGCGTCCTTCCTGGCCTACTCTTCTGTTAAGGCGGGAAGCAGGTCCCTCAGCCTGCTCGTCCGCGAGTCTCTGCTCTGCGGGTGCGTCTGCTCTATATGGACACCTCCATACAGGATACAACTGATGTAGGTATATATATAGATCTGCTGTCCTGGCTGCCTCCCTCCTGGCAGACCGGGCGTACTACGGCTTCTGGACGCTGCCCGCCCTCAATTTCCTCTACTTCAACCTCGTCCAGTCTCTCGCCGTCTTCTACGGCCGCAACCCCTGGCACTACTATCTCTCCCAGGGCTATCCCCTCCTGCTCACCACCGCCCTGCCCTTCGCCCTCCTGGGCCTCTACCAGTCCCTCTCCCCCCCGTCATGGGCCTCACGGTCTCTCGCACCCACCATCAAGCGCCAGCTGGCGGTCGTCTGCATCGCCATGCCCGCCGTGCTCTCCCTCGTCCCCCACAAGGAAGTCCGCTTCATCTACCCTCTCCTCCCCTGCCTGCACATCCTGGCCGCCTCCCCGCTCGCCCGCTTCTTCTCGCCCGCCGTCGTCCGCTCACCCACCCCCTTCACCCACAGCCCCAGGCGGCTGCTCCTCCTGTTCCTCATCCTCGTCAACGTCGTCATCGCCGCCTACACCACGCTCATCCACGGCTCCGGCGTCATCGACGTCCTATCCTACCTGCGCGCCCAGCAACGTGCGTCCCCCGCCCCTCGGACCCTTTCCGTCGGCTTCCTCATGCCCTGCCACAGCACCCCTTGGCGCTCGCACCTGATATCCCCGGACATCCGCGCCTGGGCACTCTCCTGCGACCCACCAGTCAACCTCGCGCCCGCCGAGAAGGAAGTCTACCTTGACGAGGCGGATCTTTTCTACCAGAACCCCGCCCGCTTCCTCTCAACCCACCTCTCGCACTCCCCCGCGAGCGCGAAGCACGAGTGGCCGGACTACCTCGTGTTCTTCGCCGCGCTCGAGCCCGTGCTGCGCTCGTCCGTCCGCTCGTCGTCCTACGCCGAGTGTTATCGGACATTCAACTCGGCGTGGCACGATGATCCGCGGCGGAGGGGGGACGTGGTCGTCTGGTGCCGCGATGCTGCTGTGCAGCGGGAGTGGCGGGCGAAGTCGAAGCGCGCCAGGGACGCCGAGAGCTCGCAGCAGCGACACTTCGACCGCATGATGGATGTGCTTGTTCGCGAGCGGGACGCCACTCCCAAACATACGCCTTTCTGGAGTAGACTGTCGCCGTTCAGGCAGGAGAAGAAGAAGAGCGTCTTCTCGTGGGAGACGAAGCGGGACCTGTTCTCGTCCTCGTCCTGGTCGTGGCCGTGGAAGAAGCGTAAGTCGATGCTGGACGCTGCTGTAGATAGGGTTAGGGACTGGTACGGCTCTGTGGTTGGCACGAACGACGTCCAGCGGAACCTGTGGTCGTAGCGTTATACTATTACTATTTGGATCTGTCACTTGTACTTTCTACCATAAGAGTTACTTTTGGATATACTGCTGTATAATACGCAACGCTCATCGTAGATCTAGGACTATGTAGCGCACATCATGGAAAGAAAAGAAAAGCCGAATGGTGCATTATACAAAGAAGAGCAGGAAGCGAGTGTGCCGCGTATTTCCAATATATCCGTCCATGCAGAGCCCAAAATGACAAAGGAATAGGGAGATGAAGATGAAGGAAGATAAGGAAGATCAAGAGAAGAAGAAGAGTAAAGAAGAATAAAGAAGTTAAAGAAGATGAAGAGAAGAAGAGAAAGGTTAGTATCTGGCGCTCAGGCTGGCGAAGATGTCAGGCGAGTGTCGACCGCTCTGGGCCTGGCGGATGTCGATGCTCTCCTGGCTCATGTGGGTGCGAGTGTAGCCGGGGTTCGCGGCGGGAGGGGCAGTCTGGTTTGCGAAGAAGGGGTTGGTCTGGGCCGCTGGGCTGTGGTATGGGTTTGTAGAGGTAGGTTGGATCTGTGTCTGTGGCTGTGGCTGTGTCTGGGGTTGTTCCATGATGGTAGGCGGGGGCTGGGAGAAGTTGTAGAGGGCCAAGATGCTGGACTTGTCCAGTCTCGGCTGGTAGGGTTGTTGCTGCTGCTGTTGCTGCTGCTGCTGTTGGAACGTAGGTTGCTGGAAGGGTTGCTGTTGGAAAGGTTGCTGCTGGAAGGGTTGCTGCTGGAACATAGGTTGCTGCTGCTGAAAGGGTTGTTGCTGCTGCTGCTGGATAGAAGACATGTAGGTGGCCGGGAGAGAGGGCATGGTGTTGTGGTGCTGGAGGTACTGGTGCGGGCTGCTCATGTGCTGTGCGGACTGGGAGAAGAAGGGGTTCGTGGGGGAGAGCCCGGAGTTGGGAGTGGAGGTAGACGTGCCGGTAGACTGCGGCAGAAAGGGATTCGTGCTACCGTTGCCCACGCCGAAGGTGTTGCCCTGGGGATAGCTCTGGAAGGTGTTCTGTGGCGACTGGACGGGGGGCGTGACGGACTGCTGGGGCCGGAGAGGCTGGACGGGGCCCTGGCTCGGGTATCCGCCGGTCATGTTGGGGAACAGCGGCTGGGAGACCTGCAGGGACTGGAAGGACTGGACGAGGGAGCTTTCAAATGGATTGTTGCTGGCAGTCTTGGTCAGGGGGGTGCCACCGGTGGTGTTGGCAGTCCTGTTCAGGGGGGTACTGCCATTGGTGGCGTTGGCAGTCCTATTCAGGGAGATGCCTATGGGGGTGGAGGTAGCTGGCGGCCTGTCGAACGGGTTGGAGGAGGTAGAGGGCGGCGTGAAGGCGTCGGTGGAACCCGAGGAGGTCCTGTAGGGCGAGGAGGTAGAGGTGGGCGACCTCGTGCCGGCAGCCACACCGGCAGAAGAAGAAGCAGACGACTTCTCACCGAGCCGGGTCAGGGTGTCGATGGCACGCTCGAGGTCGCCGTTGAGCCCCTTGAGGATGGTGGCGTTGCGTTTGTGGTCGCGGAAGCCCATGTCGCGGAGCATGTCGAGCTTCGGCTCGAGGGGCCCGTTGCGGTCGGCGATGGAGGCGCCGAGGGTGCGGGACTGCTTGTTGCTGGGCAGCGGGAGGGCGTGGGCGGGCACCTCGACGCTCTCGCGGCGGCGCGAGGACGCGGAGAGCGAGGAGGACGAGATGGAGCGGAGGCCGAAGCCGAAGCGGGCTCTGGACTTTGCCTTGGGAGCAGGGGCGTCGACAGCTGCGGTCGTAGCAGAGTGATGCTCCGGGGGTTTGACGGTGTAGCTGGGGTCGAGCCTGCTGGGGGGCTTCGGCTTGCCGTCCTCGAGGGCCCTGAGCTCGTACTTCTTGCGCAGGAAGCGCTCCATGGCGGCGTCGACCTCGTCGACGTCGACGGGGATGGCGGGCTTGACGTTGCGCGGGTTGTAGACCTTGTTGACGGCCACATTGCCGTTCGTCCTCATGGTCTGCCTACTCAGTATCGTATGGAAAAGAAGGGGAGATATCAAGTAGGAAAAGGGAGTACCTCGACCTGGTCGGCGGACCAGCTGTCCATGGTGAGCGACTTGACCTTGGAGATGTGGGTGCCCAGCTTGCGGTGCAGGGTCGCGCAGCGCATGCAGAGGAAGATGCCCAGCTGGACGGTCAGCGGGGACTGCAGCAGAGACGGAGGAGACTTACGTTCCAGCTTCCCCATCCTGCGGGCGTCAGCGGCATCTACAGCGAAGGGATCTTGGAGGCTTACCTGGGTTGCGGGCGTGGCAGTCGGCGCAGCGGTCGTTGCCGGGGACGGCGACGATGAGGTCCTGCAGCGTGCGCTCGTTGCGCGCCTGCTGCCTCTTGCTGAGAGCAGACATCTTGTCGTCTGTCTGTCTGTCTGTCTATGTGGCTATTGTCAGTCGTCTGCGGAGACTACTGCTCTCTTAGGTGCCTTATGTGCAGAGTCGATGCTGCAGCATGGTCCGGCAGACAGCGCGACAGTAGACAGCGAGGACACGGAGGACACAGAGGCTCAATGGATCTGTCGGTTCGATACTGCCGCTGCTCGCCTGCTCGTCGACTGCGTGCTGATGCTGCTGATGCTGCTGCTGCTGGCGACGCGGGAGAATAAAAGATGAAGTCGCGGCTCCACCGGGCGCGGCAGCCAACCAGACGAGACCCGAAACGAGGAGATGGACAGAGTGAGAGAGTAAGAGAGAGACAGTGAGAGAGCGACAAGAGCAGAAGAGAAAGATAGTAGAAGGACAGTAAAGAGAGAGTAAAGAGAAGAGAAGAGAAGACAGACCCCTATCCCGGTCGAGTCCGTGTCCCGTATGCACTGTAACATCTTAGGGATCTCACCACTCTTCCACCCTACTCTTCCCTCCTCCACCACACCACATACTCTTCTCTTCTCCCTACTCATCTCTTCTCTTCTCTTCTCCTTACTCTACTCTTCTCCTTACTCTACTCTATTCTCTACTTCCTACTCTACCTACTCTACTCTTCCTACTCTCCTCCATAGGTAGGCCTTACTAAGCTGACTCAGCGCCCGGAATAGACCGCGCTAGCCGCATTGGGTCTTTCTGCTGCTTCTGCTTCTTTTGTCTCTTCTTCTTCTCCTTCGACTTCGACCTCAACTCGACTCGCTCGACCACGACCACTCCACGCCCACGCCCACGCCATCCCTTGCACCATCACGTCTTGCATCGCCGTCTCTCTACCTGCACCGTCTCTCTATACCTCTGCACGTCGGCACGCCGACTGCACACTCCAGGCGACAGACAGGCGACAGACAGCAGTCCACGGACCACGACGACGGACCACGACGAAGGACCACGACGGACCACGACGAGCCAGCGAGCAGGCTGACGGGCCGACCAGAGCTCCTCTTGCAGTGCTGAAATCCTCGGAGGAGGTATGCTGTCAGATTATGACAGATACCTCCTCGACCGCGCTCCCGCTCCCCACGGCCGCCTCTCCTCCCTTCCTCGCCCCGGCCGCCCTCTCGCCCTCGCCCTCGCTCGCCCAGCGCTCCAACGGCGCCCCGGCTGCTGCTGCTCCCAGAGACCGCCCGGACGCCTCTAACGGACATGACGAGGCCCTGCCCGAGGACCCCGAGCTGGACGACGACGAGGAGCCCTACACCATCAAGTGCATCTGCGCCTTCGAGGACGACGACGGCAGCACCGTCCTGTGCGAGCGCTGCGACACCTGGCAGCACATCGCCTGCTACTACATCGACAAGCGCCACGTCCCCGACATCCACAACTGCGTCGACTGCGAGCCTCGCAACCTCGATGGCAAGCGCGCCACCGAGCGCCAGCGCAAGCTGCGCGACCAGTCCGACGCCCACCAGTCGAGCACCGCTGCCGCTGCTCATGCCGCCGCCGCTGCTGCTGCTGCCGACGACCAGAGGAAAGGCCGCCGCTCGACGGGCGCCCCCAAGGCCCAGCGCGCTAGCAGGAAGCCCAAGGAGAAGGATCTAGGCTCACCCGCCGCCGACCAGCAGCGCAACGGCTGGGCCCACGAGCGCAGTGCCTCCAGCAGCAGCAACCAGCCCCCGGCCAAGAAGCAGCGCACCGCCGCCCACCGCGCCTCGAATTCCGTGAGCTCTCTCGCCGGGGACGCGCGCGCCGCCCAGAAGCGCGGCAATGGCGGCGGGAAACAGCTGCTGCCCCAGATCCCGCTGTACTCGCCCGAGTTCCTCCGCCTCTACGACAACGACAACGCCAGCCTCGACATGCAGGGCAACCTCTTCCGCTCCATCGGCCTCACCAACGACCTGGCCTCCTGGGTCAAGGACCCCCTCGCCCTCGCCCACGTCGCCAACGGCCGCAGCCCCCGCGACGTCTTCCACCACACCGACCACCCGCTCGACCCGGCCGCCTGGCCGCCGCTCTCCAAGCAGACCGTCGTCGACAGCGCCGTCGACTTCGACGGCCGCCACCCCACCTGGCAGTTCCTGCGCGTCCAGAGCCCCGTGCGTAAGGACGAGATCGTCGGCGAGGTCCGGGGCAAGGTCGGCCACCTCAGGGACTACTGCCACGACCCCGACAGCCGCTGGCAGGAGCTCCGCCACCCGGAGCCCTTCGTCTTCTTCCACCCCCAGCTGCCCATCTACATCGACAGCCGCGAGGAGGGCACCGTGCTGCGCTACATCCGCCGCTCCTGTCGCCCCAACGTCACCATGCGCACCTACATCACCAACCAGGTCGAGTACCACTTCTGCTTCGTCGCCAACCAGGACATCCCCGTCGACGCCGAGATCTCCACCACCTGGTACCTCGACCCCAAGATGTTCCCCTCCAACGGCCTCGCCGCCGGCGGCGACAGCCTGCCCGACGACCAGGCCGCCGTCTCCATCAGCAACGTACTCGCCCACTTCGGCGGCTGCGCCTGCGACGACTCCCTCAAGCCCTGCCTGCTCGCCAACATCGACTGCCGCGTCAAGCCCAAGCAGCCCGACTCCGGCTCCGGCGGCTCCGGCGGCGCCACTAAACAGCAGGCCAACGGACGGCGCAAGAAGGCGGCCAAGGCGAAGAGCGCCGCCTCTCCCGACAGCAGCGCCGGCTACGTCGCCGCCCACAGCCGGTCCGGCAGCGAGCTCGTGCGCAACCAGGACGACGACGACCACGCCGACGCCCGCTCGACCTCCGGCTCGCTGAAGGACCACCCGGCCAATCGGGACCTGACGCCCGGCTCGCTCGGGCGGGACACCGGCGAGCTGTCCGCGCGGGAGAAGCGCAAGATCGCTGCCGCCGAGAAGAAGTTCGAGCAGCTCGAGCACGACCAGCACCATCCCAAGAAGAAGAAGCGCGTCAATCCGCGTGGCCAGAGCCCGAACCTCGTACGTCTTTTTTCTTACTGAGACATTTTACTGTTTTCATACTGTTTCCGAGACAATTGACATTTGATGTACCGTTCTAATCCTTTTTCTAGAAATCCGCCAAACCTCCACACCTGGACATCCCCCAGTCCCGCCGCTCCTCGCACTCGCCGGCCAAGATGTCCCCTGAGTCCGCGTCCCGCCGCGACGGCCCCTTCTCGGCAACCGTCTCCAAGGCCTCCGCCACCAGCACGCCGCGCATCGTCTCCCCGCTCACCAGGCCCCTCTACGTCGACTGCTCCGTCCAGACCGACCCGGACGAAAACGACCCCCACTTCGTCCCGCAGAAGTCCTTCAACAACGCCCCCCGCTTCATGACCCTCACCCAGCGCCTGCTCAAGCGGTGCCACGAAGACCGCATCAAGATGGAAGAGACCGGCCGTGATGTTCTACCTGTCGTTGCATCTCCTTCCTCGCTGCCTGTCCTTGCATCGCCTTCCTCGTCTCCGCCGGATGTCGTTCCGGGCACCATGCTGCCGCCTTCGACGCCCGTGAGCGCCAGACCCGCGTCGTCGGCGGACGTCGAGATGAAGGATGCAGACTCGTCGATGACGCCGCCGGGCACCAGTCCGACATCGCACTCGCCGCCTCCGCCCCGGCCGCTCTTCCACCTCCCTTCCACCGTTGCACATAATATGCCGAGCCCGCTGAAGGTCAAACCTGTTCTTCTGCCGCCTCCTCCAGCCCTGTCACAGCCGGGGATACAGCCAGACATCCCACAGTCAGAGATCCCCCAGCCAGAGATACAGCAAGAGGTACAGCAAGAGGTACCAGAGGTACCAGAGGTACCAGATGCACAGCCAGAGACACCACAGGAGCCATCCCAGCCAGAGGTCAAGTCAGAGGTCAAGTTACCGTCAGAGCCATCGCAGCCAGAGGTCAAGTTACCGTCAGAGCCATCGCAGCCAGAGATCAAGTTACCTCCAGAGGTACAGCTACCAGAGAAGTTACCGCCAGAGGTACAGCTACCGCCAGAGAAGTCACCGCCAGAGGAGTCACCGTCAGAGGTGAGGCCACAGCCAGTGTCGCCCGACTCGGCGAAGCCGGCGCTGAGCAAGCCCGCGCAGCCCAAGCTGCAGACGTCCACAGCTGCGGCGCTGACGGCGCCCAGCCCCGTGAAGAAGAAGCTCAGCCTCAACGACTACATGAGCCGGCGCGGCACGCTGACGACGCCCACGACGGAAAAGGCACCCAACCCCTTTCTGCCGTCCAGTACCAGCCCGGCACCCTCCCCCTCGACCGGCAGCGCCGACCCCTCGCCGACGACGCAGTTCCCCATCACCAAGCTCGAGCCCGACGTCGTGATGAAGGACTCCCTGACCCTCTTCCCCGACCCTAACAGCACAAACAGCAACAGCAATACCACTAATACACACAATCTCTCGCGAGACCCCCGCCTCCTCGACCGCGGCTGATCTTATCTTCCACCGCGGCCGTTCTTATCTTTCCACCCTCTTATCTTTCCAACCCTGCTCCCCGCGAGCAGGCTGGCTGTATTTTTCCACTTTTTTCTCCTTTACATCTTTTACTATCTATATATCCAGCCTCCCATCCTTATTCCTTATCCTTTTTGGAGACGAGTGTTTGTTTCCTCTGCAGTTTCGGTTCGACGCGACGGGCTGGGATTAAATCTAAAAGGGCGTTCTGTTCTGTTCTGCCGCGTTGTAGTAGTGTTGTGCTATGTTTAATGGAGCGAACGCGCTAGCTGCTGGTGCTGGTGCTGGTCCTGGTCTATCTTTTGTATCTGGTTATTATCTATCATCTATTTTCTGTTGTAGTTCTTCAATGCCTTACAGTAGAATTGGAAGTCCTTGTAATGCACGTGACTGACGAGTTAAACCTCGTGGAACACGCGTGAGAGAGTAACCAGACAACATGGAGGACGCCGGCCGGCCGTCCAAGCGCCGACGGACGCAGAGTACTGCTCCTGGCAATGCAGAGACGAGTGTTGGCCGACGCAGCGCGCGGATCGCGGTGGTGGGCAACTCGGTGGTGAGCACGAGTGCCGGGCCACCGCGGCCGAGGACGACGACGACAGACGCGATACCAGGCGCGGAGACGAGGCCGACGCTGAGGAGGCCAAGACGGATCAAGGCGGACAAAGAGAGAAAAGCAAGAGAAGAGGGAAGAGAAGAGGGAAGAGAAGTGCCAGGGTCTACACAGCTTTCCACAGAAGAGGCACAGCTACAGCTACAAGAAGAGCTCAAGACAGAAGGACTCAAAGAGTCAGAAGAGCTCAAACAGACAGAAGAGCAGACAGAAGACCAGAGAGAAGAGCAGACAGAACTCAAAGAGACAGAGATACCATCATATGCAGCCGCGTTCTCGGCGTTTGTCTCCCGCGAGGGCCTGGAGGAGGAGCTGACCGAGCTCTGCCGGTTCGTGGGCGAGAAGCTCACGGGCAGACGGCCCATCCCCCTCTGCGGGCTGGAGAAGGAGTACCAGACGGTGCACCAGCTGCTGGAGCAGACGGTGGTAGCAGGCGAGGGCAACTCGCTGCTGCTGATCGGGGCGCGGGGCAGCGGCAAGCGCGCGGTGGTCGACGCGGCGCTGTCGGCGCTGGCCCAGAGCCACAGGGACGACTTCGTGGTGGTGCGGCTGAACGGGTTCCTGCACACGGACGACAAGATCGCGCTGCGGGAGATATGGCGGCAGCTGGACAGCAGCCCCGTGGAGAAGGCGAGCTACGCGGACACGATGGCGTCGCTGCTCGCCCTGCTCTCGCACCCGGACGAGCTCGGGCTGGGAGGAGGTGACGGTAACGAGGGGAGGGTGTCGGCGGCGGTGGTGGTGGTGCTGGAGGAGTTCGAGCAGTTCACGCAGCACGGGCGGCAGACGCTGCTGTACGTGCTGCTGGACGTCGCGCAGGCGAAGAAGGCGCCGGTGGCGGTGGTGGGCCTGACGACGCGGGTGGACGTGACGGACGGGCTGGAGAAGCGGGTGAAGAGCCGGTTCAGCCACCGCAGCGTGTTCCTGGGGCGGCCGTCGTGGGCGGCGTTTGCAGAGGCCTGCCGGGCGGCCCTGCGCGGGCCAGATTTGCGACTCAGCGCGGCCTGGGATGAATTCCTGGAGGTATCCTTCTCTTCTCTTACTCTATACTACTCTCCTTACCCTCTCTCCCTTACCCTCCTCTCTCTACTCTTACTCTTACTCTTACTCTTACTCTTACTCTTACTCCTTACCCCCTTCACCTACTTCCTCTCTATTCTCCTCCTTTCCTCTTTTACCCTACTACTCCCCCTTTCTACTACTCTCCCTTTCTACTACTCTCCCTTTCTACTACTCTCCCTTTCTACTACTCCCTCTACTACTCTCCTTACACTCCTCTCTCTTACTCTACTCCTACTACTCTCCTCTACTACTCTCCTTACCCTCTCTTACTCTTTACTCTATACTACTCCCTCCACTACTCTCCTACTTTACTCCTCTTACTTACTATGTAGGGCCTCTTCCGGGAAGACGCGGTGGAGCGACACCTGCGGGCGGTGTACAGCCGCAGCCGCAGCGTGGCAGACTTCCTGCGCAGCGCGCTGGTGCCGGTGGGCGAGCTGGCGGCGTCGGGACGGCCGCCGGGCGCGCGGGCGTTCGGCGCGGACTCGCTGGGATGTCCGGACCCGGGCGGACTGCCGTTCACGACGACGGGCGGCGGACTGGCGACGGGGCTGCTGCTGACGGCGGAGGGGCTGGCGGCGCAGGGCGAGGAGCGGGCGGGCTTCGAGCGGACGTACGCGGAGTACGTGCGGCTGCTGGGGCAGGCGAAGGGCAGCGCGGCGGCGGCGGGCGCGGCGGCGACGCCGGGGCGGGTGTGGGGGAGGGCGACGGCGCGCGAGGCGTGGGAGCGGCTGCAGGGCTGGGGGGTGCTGGGGGAGGCGGACGTCACGACCTTGGGGAGCAGCAGCCTGGGGGGGAGTCTCGGGCGGTGGTGGAGGTAGTACTGTATGAGAGGGCCTTCACAGTCCGAGGGTCTCTCTGTCTTGTCTACTCTAACTACTACTCAGTCACTCTGCTGTCTTACTTTCAGGAGATCCACCTCCACGTGGAAGGCCAGCCCCTTTTCTTCTTCTTCCTTTTCCTTCTTCCTTCTGTCTGTCTGTGTACTCCGTACTCTCTCTATGTACTCTTCCCTCTACTGTCTCCTCTCTTACACTGTGTCTTGTAGTCTAACTGTAGTCTTACTCTCTACTCTCTCTTCTCTTTCTTCTACTCTCTCTACTGTCCACTCTCGCTAGTCATCCTTCAACACGCCACGTGTGGGCGCCCACGTGTGACAGGCGGCCAGGGCGAGCCGGGGGCAGACTAGCGTACCGTACGGTATTACACCAGTAGAGAGTAAGAGTAAGAGTAAGGAGATGACAGTAGGAGGGAGTACTGTAAGAGAGGATAGTAAGGGAGAGTAAGGGGAACAGAGGGAGGGAGGAGGGAGGAGAGACTACTCTTGCAGACAGACACTACGTACTCTTCAAACACACTCTCAGACACTCAGACAAGTATAGACAGAAGATACACTTGTATACGCAGACACATAGATACAGATACAGATACGCCACGTTTCAACCCTGCTAACAACCTTCGGGCTAACCTTCTCTTCTCTTCTCTTCTTCTTCTCTTCTCTGCCTCCTGCAAGACTCAACCATCACCACCACGCAGACACGACATGACGGTGGACTCCTTCCAGCGCTCCTATCTGCCGCTCGACGACAAGCCGCGCGCCCTGCACCATCCCTCCCGCGCCGCCCGCCGCTCGCTCGCCGCCATCCACCGCTCCGCCCTCTTCCACCACCACCAGGACCCCTTCCACCACCGTCAGGACCCCTTCCGCGACCCCGACCCTCTCTCTACCCCCCCGGACATGTCCCAGTCCTCCAAGATGCACCAGACCTCCTCCCGCCTGCTGCGCATGACCGCCGACGACCGCCCCTTCACCCGCGACTTCAAGGACCTCTTCTCCACCCTCATGGTCTCCCTCAAGCTCGAGACGCACCGCGTCCGCTTCTCCAAGTTCGAGCACTCCTTCACCGCCGAGGAGGCCATCAACAACCTGGGCTCCCTCAAGTTCTCCCAGTCCAACCGCATGCCCGACCCCAAGGACCCGTCTAGAATAGTCACCACGACCACCACGACCACCTTCTCCATGGCCAAGGAGATGGCCCGCTCCGTCTGCCAGCGCTTCGTCGACGCCCGCTTCATCGAGTCCGTCGACGCCCGCTTCTCCGCCCAGTTCCCCCTCAAGGGCGCCCTCTACCAGCTCACCCCCAAGGGCATCAACATCCTGCACCGCTTCTGCCAGCGCAACGGCATCACCGCCCGCCACATCATGGACATCATCGACTCCCCCCGCAACACCATGCAGCTCGTCATCCTCGAGCGCGACTCCGTCTCCGACCAGATCTCCAACGACAAGGGCACCATCGAGGTCATCTTCCGCCGCTTCGCCGGCCAGGACGGGCCCAACCTCAAGTCCTCCACCTCCTCCTCCGACTCCGACTCCCTCTCCGACTACTCCACCGGCGTCGTCGGCGTCAAGATGGCCCGCGAGCGCAAGCTCGCCGACAACAAGCTCTACCCCAACACCTTCACCGGCAAGGCCGCCATCGAGTGGCTGATGGACTGCTGCACCATCATCGACCGCCGCGAGGCCGTCGAGATCGCCTCCCTCTTCGTCCGCTACGGCCTGATCCATTCCTTCCAGGATGATTCTGCCCTCTTCCAGCCCTCCAAGTCCGCCATCTACGGCATCTCCGAGCACGGCCAGCGCGTCTGCGGCTGGATCGCCCGCGAGCGGCCCCAGAACTCGTCCGCCAACTCCTCGTCCACCGCCAACAGCGGCTCCGCGCCGCCGCCCCGCGACTCCAACAACGCACGCCTGCACCACATCATCCAGGACCCGGCCCTGCGCCTGCTCTTCCGCGAGTTCCTGCGCTACTCCCTGTGCGAGGAGAACATGTCCTTCTACCTCGACGTCTCCGACTTCACCGCCAACTACCGCCGCGCCGAGAAGGCCGGCGCCTTCGCCAAGATGGACTCCGTCAGAGAGACCCTCGCCAGTGCATACGGTGCGTCCTCTCTTCTCTATCTAACTATCTCTCTACTTGACCCTATCTAATACAAGTAGGTTTGTATAATGCGTTCCTCGCCCCCGGCTCGCCGTGCGAGCTGAACATCGACCACGCCCTGCGCAACAGCCTCGCCAGCCGGATGACCCGCGCCGTCGGCGACGACGCCTCCATGGTCAAGTCGCTCACCGACGTCGTCCAGCTCTTCGAGGCCGCCCAGCTCTCCGTTTTCAAGCTGATGTCTTCAGTAAGTTCAACTTCAGCAAATGGCTGTACCTAATCCTAGCCCTCCCTCTGTAAATGCGTACTAAACTGTCAGGACTCCGTGCCGAAGTTCGCCCGCGACCCGAAGTACGCAACCGTGCTGCAGGAGCACGACTTCGACCTGAATCCCACCGCCAGCGGCCGCGCCTACTCGCCCACCCTGCTACCCGAGCGCTCCATGAGCCGGGGGCGCTAACAAAAGCTTTCATCCTCTCTCTTCTCTCCTCTCTTCTTTTCATTATATCCATAGACTAGCGGTTGGTCGCTGTTTCGTTTACAGGCTGGAGGTTTCTTGAGATGCACATGCATGGCTGGCGTCTTCTTCTCTTCTATTTCTTCTATTTCTTTCATCTTTCTGCCATTTCCTCCTATTTCTTTGACCATTTCTCTAGGTGCACAGTAATTAATAATGTTCTGCACATCTCTGATCAGCGAGGCGATCTCGGCACTTGCGCCGCTCTCGTCTGCCGGTATCCTCCCACTGTATGTGTACGTATCCTGCTGTAATGCGCATCCCTGCTGGCTTCCCAGGGATAGCCATGTGGTCGCCGTGGTCGCCGTGACGAATGGCTCGCGCATGTACAGACAGTAGCGGTGAGATACGAGCCGGTCGCCCGGTGAGGCAAATCGTGCCGTCGGAGCGCCGCGATACGAGCCTGAGGGATTGGATACGGAAAAAGAAACGTCGCGCCGTCACCACATGGGGATCCGCCGCGCTGGTACCTCTCGGCGTTTCAATGGTTTCTCGTCGTGTTTATCTCGTCGTTTCGTCTCGTCTCAGGAGGTCTTACATGTGGTATTACTAGGGTATAGTGGGAGTATTATTGTGTCGGTATCGACTGAGAATTATTGTAGTAGTAGGATAGTATTGAGTATTATTGTAGTGGTAGGATAGTATTGAGTGTAGTATTGTGGTAGTAGAGTATAGTACTGTGAGTACGGTAGTGGTAGGATGGTACTGTTGTTGTAGTAGTAGGATACTACTGAGAGATGCATTATTGTAGTAGGGTATAGTACAGAAAGTATTGTGGTAGGATAGTACTGAGTATGTAGTGGGAGTATGGAGTAGTGAGTGAGGTACTCCGTAGAGTGTGCACAGAGACCTTAGGTAGTCTGCAGAGGTTGTCACTTCCACCCCCTCGCCCGCATGCCCTCCTCGATGGCCGACCAGATGCCCTCGACCACGCCGCGGTCCCGCCAGCGCGCGCTGCCAGACGCTCCTCCGCCGCCGCCCGCCGCGCCGCCCTTCTCGTCCCACCGGTCGATCGCGAAGCTGCGCACCCCCCGTCCCCACCCCTTCACCTCGCGCGGCGCCTCCTCCCCCCTCCACCCGACGTGTATCCCCGTCGCGTGCTTGAACAGCTCCTGCGGCGCAGACCACTTGTACGACTTGAACTGCCACGTCTGCCCCGTCGTGAACACCGCCACCACCCGGTTCCAGTAGTCCGGCTTGAAGTCCGCCGTGCTGTCCACCAGGATGAACAGCGTCGGCTTCCTGCTGCCGCTGCCGCCGCCGCCGCCGCCGCCGGCCACAGCGCCGGTCGACGACGACGCCGGCGGCTGCGCGGAGGCCGAGCGCGAGCTGCTCTCGGGGATGGTCTGCAGGGTGCGGGAGAGGTGCAGCAGGTTGGAGCCCGTCGACTTGCTGAGGGACGGGTGGTCGGGCGGGATGTAGAGGCCCTCGGCGAGGAACGGCTTGATGTTGGACATGCGCAGCAGCGACGAGGCCGAGGGCGAGACGAGGATGATCGGGTTGGGCCGGCGCGTCGAGGAGTCGCTGGGGAGTTTCTTGCCCAGCGGCTGGGACGCGGAGGGAGTAGGCGTGGTGGTCGCGAGCGGTTTGGCGCCTGGTTTGGCGGGGAGCGGCCGTCTGTTGCGGCCTAGGAAGAGCTCCGCCGTCTTGCGGATGTGCGAGAAGTCCTAGGAACTTATCAGCATCTCTCGTCATGCCGTTAAAAGGGGGGTGTACCTACGGTCGGCCGTATCCCCCGCAGGACCGTGTTTCTGTCCCCCAGCTTGCGCTCGCCGTTATATATAGCCTGCAGCCGCGCATCCACGCCCTTCCTCCCCACGGCCGCAGCAGCAGCGGCCGCACTCTTCACGCCATCCGCATCCATGGCATCGCCCGCCGCTACACCCGCCGCAGCCCCGGCAGCCACCCCCTCCAGCGGCTTGATGTACTCGCTCTCGTCCGACGCACCCTCCAGCCAACTGATCAGATCCACCTTCTCGACAAACACCAGGTTCAGCACCTTGCTCCCGGCCGGCTCCAGCACGCCGTTCACCTCCTGCGCCGCCGCGATGTACTCCGGGATGGCCACATCCTTCTTCAGCCAGGCAAAGTAGATGCTGCGCAGGTCGATGGGCTGGCCCGCGGCGGTGGAGATGAAGCGCGTGGGCGCGGAGAGCGCGAAGGTCTGCGGGATGGGCTCGGTCAGGTAGAGGTGCGTGGCCTGCGAGAAGTCGGACGTGGCCTGGTCGGTGGAGAGGTCGGGGGCGGTCGTGAGGACGGGCGCGGTGGACGGGGAGGAGAGCGCGCGTTTGAGCGCGAGCAGGGCGTCCGACAGCGTTGGGTCGGCGGAGGCCATGCTATAGGCCCTCTATCGAGGGTAGTGTAAGGGTATAGACAGCGTCGATAGCTGTTTGTCGAGCTCGTCAAGAGGAAGAAGCTCAAAGGGAGAAAAGTCGCCCGGATGGATCACGTGATGGTGCAGCTTGGTGTAGTGATACCTATAGGTCACAGTCAATGGATGCAATTGAAGGTAGATGGTGTAGATAGTTAGTTAAGGTTAATTGATGGTAGTAGATGGTGTAGATGGTACTTGATGGTAGTGGTCGTTGTGTTGTCTGCGTGTGTTGCTGCCCTTGTCTGCCTGTAGTGACTCTGCTGTCGAGACATCTCAGACTGTGCCCATACGGGATGTCCGTACTAACACACCGGCAGAGGTACCGAGCCCTACAGGATCAAGACAGTACTAGTGATCCTCCGATCCTTGTGTCCTCAGCTGTCCGCCTAGTCTGTACTTAGTGTCCGACAGCCGCAGTCGGGCCTCGGCCGGTCGTACTTAAGTATGCACCTTAGATGCCCACAGTCCTAGACGCCGCAGTAGATGCACCATCCCTAGGTAGACAGACGCCCATCAACTGCGCTCAGCATGGCGGACCCCGCGCAGTTCTCAGAGCGGATGGCCGAGGTCTTCGACGCCGTCTTCACCAACAGAGCCAACAAGGTGAGTCCCCTTAACCTAACTACAAGAAGCTCGCTGACCGGACAGGGCTTCGCCTGCGACATCCTCCGCCAACACGTCCGGCTGGGCCCCTCGAGCCCCGGCCCTCCAGCCCGCGTCACCTTCTACACCACCGTCGCGCCCGAGATGTGCAATGGCCTGGGCAACCTGCACGGCGGATGCGCCTCCACGCTCATCGACGTGACCACCTCGACCCTGCTGTGCGCGGTCGGCGGCCACTTCGGCCTGGGCGGCGTCTCGCGCGCGCTGAGCGTCAACTTCCTGCGGCCCGCGCCCGAGGGCGTCGAGATCGCCGTCCATTGCGAGCTGGTGCAGGCCGGCAAGCGGCTTGCGTTGATGCGCGCGGAGATTCGGCGGGTGGACGACGGGCAGCTGCTGGTGCTGGGCGGGCACGACAAGGCCAGCACGCCGCTGGACCTGGAGGCGAAGATATAACCTGCCACTTCTACATGTTACATACCTAGACACTAGACTAGAGAAAACGTACTAGAAGACTAGAAGACCTGATCATAACTGCCGAGCTATGTACAGAGCGCATCCTATGGTACGAGCCGGTGAAAATGCCAATCATCCGCAGGTAGATATCGGGCCAAACAACATGCACATGCACCTGCACCTGAAATCATCATACACATTCGTTCGTCGTCGTGGTACTGCTCTACGTGCTCTGGGGGAACGGCATCCCGCGCGCAAGGTTCCGGCCTGGCTCCAGACGGCTGTCCAGATCTGCATACCGCAGGATAAAGTCGCGCTGCACGTATAAGGGTTAGTTAGGGTATTGTTCGATCAGCAGTCGGCAGCTGGGATCTACTTACTCGGACCTTCTTCCAGGTGTTGGTGTCCCACCAGACGTACACGCCGCGCTCGCTGACGCCTCTCTCCACCTCGATGGGGTTCGAGAACGTGTCGTCGCGGGTCAGCCATGCGCGCTCGATCTTGTGGTACCGCCATTTCCGGCCCATCAGCTCTTCCGCCACGAGCTCCTGCATGATGTCCCTTGGCATGCTGTAGAAGATGTAGAACAGCGTCTCGTCGCTGAAGCTGGGGATGCGGCTCTGGAGCGGCTGGACGTTGGCGACGTTGTAGCACCCGGGGAGCGTGAAGTCGGGCCGCAGCGGGACCGACACGTTGGATGAGATGAAGGGTGATGCAAACGTCTGGTGCAGCGGTCTATGTCTCCATCAGCATTGTACACGTAGGAGTCACAATGAAATATAGGACGTACTCTGGCTGGTTCAGGTCTAAGCCCAGGCTCATCAGATCTTGGCCGATTGCGAGGCTCGCCACGTCCGGACTGTCACTGTGTATCATTCGCAGGAGACCTGCCAGGCCGAACCGGTCGTGCTCGCTCATCTGGGACAGGGGCATCTGCTCGGTGGCCCGGCTGGCCCGTGAAGCATCATGGCCCTGGCCCTCGTCGTCCGTCTGCTGCTGCTGCTGCTGCTGCGACTGCGACTGCTGACGCGAAGACTGCATCTGCTCGATGCCGCGTTGACCGCTCATCATGGATGCTTGAGTGTTGTTGTCCTGGAGGCCGATGAGTTAGCCAGCTAGTCAAAAGTAAAACAGCAACGCGTCCATCTCATAATCCGGGCAAGAGCCAGCGTCAACAAGAGGCCGAATTTACCTCGTGGTCCTGTCCAATCAAACCATTCTGGCCCTGGCCGGGTGGTAACCGTTGCGCTGACGTGCCTTTTTCTTGACCGTGTCAGTATCCAAAGTGAGAGAAGGAGAAAATTTAAAAAAAAAAAAAACACGCGGGTTATCAGACCTGCTGCACCGGCGTCTCCTGGTGAGGCCATCCGCCCTGTATCCTGTTGATTTCCCAGCGAGGAACGCGTCTGAGTCGAGAAACCGGAGAACCCCATGGAGCCAGCGAAACTGCCCACTGCCCCGCTCTGATCGGACTGCTTGCTCAGGGGTGGGAAGTCGTCGACAACGCCGCCGGCTTGCGGCTGGCTGCCACTCAAGATCTGCTGTCCCATGGCCTGCACGCCGTTTCGGAAGTCATCCAGCTGCGTGACGAACTGCGACGTCGACGGGAACTGGTCGTCCAGGGAGCCATGCGACTGGGACTGCGACTGCTGGGACTGGATCTGTAAGTCTCGCGAGGGCGCCTGTGGCGGTACGGGTGCCTGCTGCTGCTGCTGCTGCTGCTGCTGTCTCTGTCCAAGGCTCTGTTGTATTGTGCGCTGGCCGGCACTGCCCCAGATAGCTTGTCCGGGAGCCGGGGTGACGCTCTGCTGCGGTCCGCCGGAGAGGGAAGGGAACTCGCTAAGAGACGTAACGTCGAGAGTCAGCACTTTCTCCACGGCCAGGTCTTCGAACAGCGGCCCGTCATCCTCGACATTGGTGGCAGTCTTCATGTTGGACAGCCAGGACAGCAGAAGAGATTGCAGCCAGAAGATTGCAGCCAGAAAGATTGCAGCCAGAAAGATTGACAGGCAGAAAGAGATTGGTGAAGAGATATAAAAAGACAGAGAAAGACGTGGGACTCACGATAGATCTAGAGGAGTAGGCTGGGAGCCGCCAACGCTTTGTGCAAATGAGCCCATAGGATTCACCGTCCTCTGCTGGGTGCTTTGTAGCCCTGATGATGCGCCCATGGGCACGCCAAACCCCCAGCTTGCAGATGTGCCACCTAACGCAGACAATCAGTAAAAGGAGCAGCCTGGCCGTAAGTGTCCCATTGTCCTCACCGATCTGGCTGTTCGGTAGCCGTCCGGCCAACAGCGCGCTATTCGCTGAGCGGCTCTGTGTTTGCTGCGGCGTAGGGAAGCCCGACATGCCCCGGATCGGCTGCTGGCCTGGACCTGTAGGCCAGTAACAGTTAGCCGGCTATATCATAAAGAAGTGCTTGGGATCTAGATAGAAGCTATCTGCGACCCAGACGTAGGGATAATGAAGCGTGCAGCAGATATCAGAAGAGCAGCAGCAGCAGCAGTTGGTGATTGCCCACGCCGCCTGCTAGCAATCAATTGCCAGTAGACTGCAGCTAGCAGGTGAACAGGCAGTATAAAGCATAAAGACAGTGCGGCTGGACTATCTTAGAGAGGTATCTCACCTGGCCGATTCATCTTGAAGAGTAGAGCTTCCAAGAGCCTCCCAAGAGTAAAAAAGCTGCTAGAGCAGTGGATATAAAGAAAGCGCTTTATGAGTAGAGGAGACCAGGGTTCTTTGGCAGGTTCAATGGCGGTGTAGTCTGGGGCTGGTCTGGAGCTGTGAAGGGTGTCCTGCAAGCTTGCTGGTGGCGGAGGACAAGTCTGATGCTTCTTTCACTGTCTCTTGTCTCTTGCTGCAACACTTCAAGAAGCGCGAAATGCTAGGATGCACGGACCATCTTCTAATGGCCTTCACTCTGCACTGTGCGGTCTCTACCTACGTCGGGGCCGGCGGTGTAGGACGTGTGCTTGGGCTCGGTCCTACGGCTGGGTTACTCCAGACAAGTCTCTGCTGCCTTGCTTTCGACTGCAGCGAGACCTCAGGCTGATGCGAGTCTCGTGTGCGCAGTGCATATTTTCTACGGATAGTTACTTGACAGAGGTCCTCGCCCAGGTCTGCTCCTACACGTCCACGCACTCGACCCAATGTAATAACTCTATGCAGGACGTCTCCCGTAGCCCCCAGCTATGCAGAACACCCATCGCCGTCCTCTTCTCCCCTCGCGGACGTTGTCCTTTTGCTGCTCGTTCGCTGCGACCGCGATCGAGCAGGGCCCTTGCACGTGACATGTCACATGACACCCTGCTTTTTTAGCGCTGGAAAGTTTTTTCTTCTGTTTAAATTCTCGTCTTCAGCTTCAGAACAACAACAGACCTTGAACAGTCATTTCCACTCGCTGCCATGCGTGCCAGAGTATCAATTGCACAGCTCGCTCGCCAGGGAGGCCTCTCGCTGGCCGAGCTGCCTCCCCCCTTCCTCGCCCCAGCCCTCTACTCCCCCATGATCACCACCACCTCGTCCTCCAAGTTCTCTACCTCCGCCTCTCTCCAAGCACGGAACAAGTCCCGTGGAGTCTCTGCCATCCATCGAAGCGGCACCAGGCATCATCTGAGCGTCAAAAACCTCCCATTGCCTAAGCCTGAGCCGCTGGTGAAGCACGAGGAGCGGGTTCTCAACCCTGACCACGGCCTGTGGGATTTCTTCCTCCCAAGCAAGCAGGATATCCCCACCCCTACCGAAGAGCACGCACACGGTAGGTCACCTCTCCTTTCAATCCATCAATGGCAGCCTGCTGACAAGTTCCAATTGCAGGTCGCTCCTGGACTGTCCAGGAACTACGCCACAAGTCATGGGACGACCTACACTGTCTCTGGTGGGTGTGCGTAAAGGAACGTAACCGAATCGCAACGTCGAACCTCGAGAGAGATCGGCTGAATGCCGGATACGGCGAGTTCGAAGCCTCAGAGCGAGACAAGACCGTAAGGACGCCCCTGTTATCTCCTTCCTCTTCCTCTCTTTATGATGAAAACAATTCACTCGCCGATATGACGAAGGGGCCGCTTAACCCCTTCGGCATGATTCGAAACGATGATTAATTTCTATCTGATCACTGCTTTCCACCCAACTCTGAGAAGTCATATATTGTTGGTAGGCCAATGCTGACTCGTCTCGGACTGCATAGATTGTCACCACCCAACACAGTATCAAACATGTTCTGCGAGAGCGATGGAATGCCTGGTCCGAGGCTCGTGAGCTGTACAACGACGGCTATCGACCTGAGCAGGATCAGTTGCTGGAGACAGCCGAACAGCCACTGGAGAAAGACGACGCGATGCCGAGTGAGGTACCGCTTGAGAACCTGCAGGCTGAAGGAAAGCCTGCTGGCCAACGTCCGACATCTGCGTAGACGATTGGTCATCGTTTCCTGTACGATCCTCGATTTTCAGTGTATTATTATATTAAGCTCTTGGGGTGGTGCACCCATTGGGTGCGAATGGAGTGCCTAGGGTGTTAGGGTGTAAATGGGGTGCAGAGGGTCTCCCCCTTGACCCTACACCTACACCCACATGTATACCCTACTACCTCCTATCCCTTTGGGAGTGCTGGGGACTTCACTGGTTGCTACTATTGTACAACATCTGATGTATATACATGCCTTTATGTATGGTTGGGGCTGGTATAATCACAGTTCCACTACATAAATGTTTTCTATCATCTTGATTATGTCAAACGAGGCTTAATAAAGGCCTCCTTTATAATTAGTTTGACATCTATCTAACAACTCTCCTCATGAAGGCAACACGAGTTCTATCTGGTTGATCTATCATTTCTCGAGCAGGTCGAACCACTCTGGAATCTCTCTGATCAGACTCCACATGTACTTCTCCACCTTGGCTGCACACTTGCTGTACAGCGTGGTTGCGTCGTTATACTGCCGACAGTTACTGAAGATCAGCTTCAGGTCATTGACGAGGTCCTTCGGAGTGGCATAGCAATCCTGCTCCAGCCGCTCCTCCATGGTCGCCAGATCCATCGGTGTGGCGATGACCTCGTAGTAATCCGGGACCTCGTCCTTGTTGACCGGATTGAGGAAGGGCCATGCCTGCTTGTGGTTCTGGATCTGACACAGAAACAGTCGCAGTTCGCCGAAATGCGGCCCACGGCGAGGCTCCCGGGCCAGCTTGTCCATGTCCGGGGACCAGCCCGTTGCTCGAATGGCAGGAATGGAGAGCGGATCGATGGGAGCAAGCACGCCGCTGGCCCATTGCTGGGGCGGCTGATGGACGATGTGGCTCCTGCTCATGGCACGGATCTTGGCCTGCACGGTCTCCTTCTGCTTGAGCAGCATGCGGCTGCCCTCGAGATAGCGGATGCGCGGGAGCATGGAGCACTGCATCAGGGTCCCGCCCTCGTAGTCCTTGATGTAGCCCTTCCAGATGGACCGGTCGAGGGAGATCTCCTTGGTGAAGCCCTGCTTCTGGAAGTAGCCGGTGGCGTAGTTGTCGGCGTACGTCAAGAAGTG
The DNA here is from genome assembly GCA_000812245.1 of Onygena corvina. Taxonomy (NCBI): domain Eukaryota; kingdom Fungi; phylum Ascomycota; class Eurotiomycetes; order Onygenales; family Onygenaceae; genus Onygena; species Onygena corvina. The sequence goes on along the minus strand of JWPT01000116.1, from coordinate 44,042 downwards.
CATCACCGGGGAGGACGCCTTGACGTAGTCCTTGAAATGGGCCATGAGATGCGCCCCGTAGCCCTTGACCTGCTGGTCGGAGGAGACGGCGCAGAAGACGATCTCCGCGAACCTGCGGTCTCGGAACTCGCGGAACGTGATTCCACCGATGACCTCCAGGGGCAGCCTGACGATGGCGATGGACAGATGGGTTCGGTCGTAGACGAGCCGCGCAATGTAGTCCTTGGGCATCTTGGGCAGCTGTTTCTGGAACAGGTTCTTGAGGCCCGTGAGGACGATCCAGCTCTCGCGGGCGTTGTCATTGTTGACGACGCGGAACTGGATGTCTCCGTTGCGCTCTTCTAGGACCACGGGCTTTGCATATTTGGCTTGATTAGAGCGGTGACCCAGCATTTAGTGGATACTCGACGCAGAGGCTTCTAAGTACCTTCTCCGGGAAAGGGATGCCCCTATTGCCCGCGGCGGGCGGAGGCTGGCCGCCGCGGGCGCTCTTGACGCGTTTGGCCCCGGCGGCGGCGCCCAGCTCGTCGGCGGCCACACGCTTGGGGAGGGCATGGTCTGGAGAGTTGCTCATCGGCCCTGGTCGAAGGACTGGAGGTAAAGGTTTATATAGTATAGTCGAAGTCTGCTGGTGCTTACACTCAAGGTTGGGCGGAAAGGCAGAAGGTTTGGGCGCCGGTGGGTGGCAATAGCCGGGGCTTGGCGAGTGACGCCCGCAGCAAAGGCGCAAGTCGCTGTCCACCGCGACATCGTCTCTCCTCTGTTTCTGCCGTCTCCTGTTTCGCCGTCTCATCTGTCTCTCGCCGTCTGCTGCTATCCCATCCGAATCACCGCCCATCATGGAGGAAATGTCCCCCGAGTATGACGTTGTTGTGCTGGGCACTGGTATCGTGGAACCCCCACCTCCGCAGCGATGGTCTTCTTCTCACCCATACTGACTGCTGGCGTCTCCAGGCTTGACGGAGTGTGTGCTCTCGGGGTAAGAAGGCCGTACCGTCTGGCATTGGTCCGCAGGTGCTGATTCGGCGTGCAGTGTTCTGAGTGTCAAGGGCCAGAAGGTCCTCCACATCGACCGCAACGACCACTACGGAGGGTACGTTCGGTCTGTTTTGCGTCTGTCCTGCACACCTACTGACCGATGCGCAGTGAAGCTGCCTCCGTCAACATCGAGAATGTACGTACCTCGAGCATCACTCCCTCACTCACAGGCCCAGCTGACCGAGCTAGCTCTTCCGGAAATTCCGCGATGTCCCCGCGGGGGAGAAGCCCTGGGAGAAGTACGGCAGAGTCAACGACTGGAACGTCGATCTGGTCCCAAAGCTCCTCATGTCGAACGGAGAGCTGACCAACATCCTCGTCTCGACCGAGGTCACCAAGTACCTCGAATTCAGGCAGATTGCCGGCAGCTACGTCCAGCAGGGCAACGGGCCCAAGGCCACCGTTGCCAAGGTCCCCTCGGACGCAGGAGAGGCTCTCCGCTCCTCTCTGATGGGCATTTTCGAGAAGAGACGCGCAAAGTCCTTCCTCGAGTGGGTCGGCGAGTTCAAGGATGACAACCCTTCCACTCACCAGGGTCAGTCGGCCTCCTGAACAGCTTAGGATGTATCTGACAGAAACTAGGACTCAACATGGCCACCTGCACCATGAAGGATGTTTACGACAAGTTTAAGCTCGAGCTCACCACCCGCGACTTCATCGGACATTCCATGGCCCTGTACCAGTCTGACGACTATGTCAACCGGGTCGGAGGCGCCGCCGAGACCATCAACCGCATCCGCCTGTACGTCAACTCCATGGCCCGCTACGGAAAATCCCCCTACATCTACCCCCTCTACGGACTCGGCGAGCTCCCACAGGGCTTTGCCCGCCTATCTGCCATCCACGGCGGAACCTACATGCTCAACACCAACATCGACGAGGTCCTGTACGAGGACGGCAAGGTTGCCGGCATAAAGGCCACCATGAAGGAGCGAGGAGAGCCCGGCGAGGGCTTCTCTTTCACCACCAAGACCAAGAAGATCATCGCCGACCCCTCGTACTTCCCCCACAAGGCCAAGGTCATCGGCCACTTGCTGAAGGCCATTTGCATCTTGACCCATCCCATCGAGAAGACCGACGACAGCGACTCCTTGCAACTGATCATCCCCCAGTCACAGGTTGGACGGAAACACGGTACCTAACGTCTTTCTTTCCGTGCAAAAAGGTGCTTGACTAAATATTCTCCCCCAGACATCTACATCGCCATGGTTTCATCCGCGCACAACGTTTGCCCCAAGGGATACTACATCGCTATTGTCTCGACCATTGCTGAAAACGAAGCGAACCACCACCTCGAACTCAAGCCTGGCTTCGACCGTCTCGGCAAGATCGAAGAGGTGTTCATGGGTGCTCCCATCCCACTGTACGAGCCACTAGAAGATGGCAGAAACGACCACGTCTACATCTCGAAGAGTTACGATTCAACAAGCCACTTCGAGACTACCACCGGTAAGCCGTGCACACTCTTATCAACAGGAAACGTAATTAATCTGATATAGACGATGTCCGGGATATTTACCACCGAGCCGAGGGACACGAACTGGTTGTGGAAGGCCTCAGGGAGGGTGAGACCCTGGTTGGCGAGCAGCAGTAGAGCATTCGATACAAAGAAGGGGGTGGTCGACCTATATACTCCAGCAGCCGCTGAAGTCTCTTAAAAAATTTCCCGCGTTCTATTTGTGCTGATTTCGCCGCATAACAAGACGTCGCATTGGGCATGAGTAGGGTAGCCGATCCTGAAGAAACGCAGGGTTGTTATAGCAATAATAATCGTTTATCTACGACTGTTGGTCTTTACTGATGCTTATGGAGGGGCTGCAGAGGGGTCACGTGGATGATGAGGTCACCTATTTTGATCTAGCCCGAAAGAGACAAAAGTAAATACACCGTCAACACCGCATGTAATGCCCGCCAGGACGGCATAGACAGACGCTCGCTGGGTCTACGCGGCATTAGTACTCTCTTTCACTTAGTTCGCTCTTTTGACAGGATCACAGCCCGAGCCACACGCGGTCCGGATTAGCGAGGCGCTAGCCTAGACGCGATCATGCGGATTGTCGAAGTTATCATCGATGTGAGTGCGCGACGTTGCGGACCAATATTGGCTCACCTGAAAGGAGCTCAATTGACTGATATGCTCTGTTTGAACAGGGATTCAAATCCTATGCGGTCCGAACGGTCATATCGGGATGGTAAGTCGCCTTCACTCGACGGCAAGCGTGCGCACTTGGGCTGACTTGCGCAAACAGGGACGAGTCCTTCAACTCCATCACCGGCCTTAACGGTAGCGGCAAATCCAATATCCTCGATAGCATATGCTTCGTGCTAGGGATCACCAACATGAGCACCGTCCGAGCTCAGAATCTCCAAGATCTTATATATAAGCGAGGGCAGGCGGGAGTCACCAAAGCCAGCGTTACGATCGTTTTTGACAATAGAGACAAGTCGATCTCGCCAATCGGCTTTGAAGAATATGCCACAATCTCAGTCACCAGACAGATAGTACTGGGCGGGACGAGCAAGTATCTGATCAACGGCCATCGCGCACAGCAGCAAACAGTACAGAATCTCTTCCAGAGTGTCCAGCTGAATATAAACAATCCGAACTTTTTGATTATGCAAGGTCGTATAACGAAAGTGCTGAATATGAAGCCTGTTGAAATCTTAGCGATGATTGAAGAGGCCGCGGGGACCCGAATGTTCGAAGATAGGAAGGAGAAAGCGGCGAAGACCATGGCTAAGAAAGAGATGAAAGTGCGCGAGATAGAAGGCCTGTTGCAGGAGGAGATCGAACCTAAGCTGGAGAAGCTACGGGGCGAGAAGAGGGCGTTCCTCGACTTTCAGCAAACTCAGAACGACCTTGAACGGTTGACGAGACTGGTCGTTGCGCATGACTATCTGAAGTACGGGGACCGCTTACGACTGAGTGCGGAAGACGTCGAGAGCAAGAAACAGAAGATTGAAGATTTGGAAGCCAACGCTACAAAGCTGAAAGGAGAGATTGTTAACCTGGAAGAGGATGTCAAGAAGGTCAAGGAGGCCCGCGACAAAGAACTCAGAAAGGGTGGCAGGTTCCAGGCGTTAGAGGACAAAGTGAAGAGCTACTCCCACGAGATGGTACGACTTTCAACTCTTCTTGACCTGAAAAGGACAAGCATGAGTGAGGAGTCCGAGAAGAGAGCCACTGCAGAAAAGGCCCTCGCTGATGTGCAATCCACCTTGAAGGAGAAAAAAGGCATCTATGACAAACTGCAAGCTAAGTACGACGAGGTGAAGGCGGATTTGGATGCCCAGAACGCCGAAGTCGAACAGAAGGAGGAGCTTCTGCAAACACTGCAGACCGGGGTTGCCTCAAAGGAGGGACATGAAAATGGCTACCAGGGACAACTCCAGGATGCCAGAACCCGCGCCAGCGCCGCAGCCACCGAACAGGAACAAGCGAAGCTTAAGATAACACACCTTGAGAAACGCATCAAGGAAGAGGAACCGCGGGCGAAGAAAGCTGCAGAGCAAAATAAGGGTCTGTTGAAAGATCTCGAGTCCTTGAAAAAACAAGCTCAACGGCTGGAGGCAGAGCTTGCAAAGCAAGGATTTGAGCCCGGGAAGGAAGAAAAAATGTACGAGCAAGAGTCAAGTCTTCAGAAGGATATACGAGAACTCCGAGGTGAAGCCGACGGTCTGAAGCGGAGAGTCGCAAACATCGATTTCAACTACACCGACCCGACCCCTAACTTCGACAGATCTAAGGTCAAAGGTCTGGTTGCTCAGCTTTTTACTCTCGATAGTAATCATTCCCAGGCAGCAACCGCCCTGGAAATATGTGCCGGCGGCCGTCTCTACAACGTTGTTGTTGATAGCGCAGAAACTGGAACAGCACTTCTGCAGAACGGGAAACTACGAAAGCGAGTTACAATCATTCCACTAAACAAAATCTCTGCATTCCAAGCATCGGCCGAAAAGATAGGGGCGGCTGCCAATTTGGCTCCTGGAAAGGTAGACCTCGCCCTTTCGCTAATAGGATATGAGGAGGAAATTACTGCGGCCATGCAATATGTTTTTGGATCTACTTTGATCTGCCATGACGCAGCGACTGCTAAGAAAGTCACATTCGACCCTTCAGTGCGCTTAAAGAGTGTGACTCTCGAAGGAGACGTCTACGATCCTTCGGGAACGTTGTCTGGTGGAAGTGCACCAAACTCAAGTGGTGTTCTCCTTATTCTGCAGAAGTTGAATGGGATAGTGATGGAATTGAAAGCCAAAGAGAAGAGCCTTCACATACTACAGGATACCATGGCCAGGGAAAAGAAGAAGATGGACCTAGCGCATTCAACGAAACAAGAACTTGACCTAAAGCTGCACGAAGTCAAGCTCACGGAGGAGCAGATAAATGGAAACTCATCATCATCTGTGAGTCATTATTTTTTCTTTCGTCATTATATACAGTTATAATCCAGAAACTAACCCCATCTAGATTATTCATGCCTTAGAGGAGATGAGAGAGAATATAATACAGCTGAAAAACGATATCACGGAAGCTAAAACCCGCTATGGTGAAGCCACCAAAGACATCAAGCGGATCGAAAAGGACATGAGTGAATTCAGCAACAACAAGGACAGTAAGCTGGCCGAACTCGAGAGCTCGCTCGATTCATTGAAGAAAACACTCAGCAAAAATACTATCTCCGTGAAGACCCTCCAGAAAGAACTCCAACTATCGCGGCTCGAGTCTGAGCAGGCTGGCAGTGATCTTTCATCAGCCGAAGAGCAGCTGGCCGAGGCCGACCAGGCCTTAAAAGCCCAGATGGAGGAGATGAAAGACATCGACAAGGAGCAAGCGCAGGTCAAGGAAAACCATGACACCGCTCAAGCCCAACTTGAAGATGAGCAGGCCCAGCTCACTAGATTCGACGACGAGCTTAGAGACCTAGACGCAGCTAAGCAGCAAAAATCCGCTCGCATAACGGAAGAAGCCCTCGAGTTGCAGAAGCTCGGCCACAAGCTTGACAAGCTGTTTAAGGACCAGCAGGGTGCAGCCCAGCTCGTGACGAACATGGAAAGCGAGTACGAATGGATCGCTGAAGAGAAAGATAACTTCGGTCGTCCAGGCACGCCGTACGATTTCAAGAACCAGAACATCGCCGAGTGCAAATCCTCTCTGCGCAACGTGACCGAGCGGTTCCAGGGGATGAAGAAGAAGATCAACCCCAAAGTAATGAATATGATTGACAGTGTTGAGAAGAAAGAGGCATCGCTCAAGAACATGATGAAAACAGTTATCCGGGATAAGCGAAAGATCGAGGAAACCATCATCAGCCTGGATGAATATAAAAAGGAGGCTCTGCATAAGACCTGGTCTAAAGTCACTGCGGACTTTGGCCAGATTTTCTCGGAACTCCTTCCTGGCAGTTTCGCCAAACTCGACCCTCCAGAGGGGAAGGAAATCAGCGACGGCCTCGAGGTCAAGGTTAGCTTGGGCAAGGTATGGAAGCAGAGCTTGACAGAGCTAAGCGGTGGCCAGCGGTACGTCTTTATCTATGTTGTGTCGTCGATTCTAGCTACAGTGCTGATGGATCCTAGATCACTTATTGCTCTCTCGCTCATCATGGCACTCTTGCAATTCAAGCCAGCACCAATGTATATCCTGGACGAAGTCGACGCCGCATTAGATTTATCTCACACGCAGAACATCGGCCGACTGATCAAGACGCGCTTCAAGGGATCGCAGTTCATCGTTGTCAGTCTGAAAGATGGCATGTTCCAGAATGCCAACCGGATATTCAGAACCAGGTTCAGTGAAGGCACCAGTATGGTACAGGCGCTCACTCCGGCAGATCTAAAATAATGAGGCCCGTCTTATCTTGCATTGTTTTCTTTTTTTTCTCTCAGGATATCAGTGAGTATATATGCGAGGGCAGGTTGGGAGTTCGCCGGTTGGCTGCATTTGTGACTTGCGCACGGAGTGACGAGGCTGTGGGGCACATCTAGCAAGCACCCCTTGATGAAATGAATCTCCTTCTAGTTGTATATGCATAGATCCAGGAGTTAATACATGACCATACTCGGCGTCTTCTTCCTCTGGCTCCATCCAAGCGCGGAACTCTAAAGGCGGCCTGTTTGTCCCGCGAGATTTCCCCAACACATCGACCAAGAAACGCCACCAGCGAAACGCAACCCCGAACGGCCCGAACAATCACCTCCAGTCTCTCGCAAAGATACCCGTCCAAGAGGATAGATAGCCTTCACTCTCGCAGCTGCTACCTCGCCCAAGTCATCATCCGCCCTTTCAGCTTCATATCGAACTGCAAGACCGTCGCGCGTGACCCCTTAAACCTCCCGCGGCGACTCGGAAGGCCAGTCTGCGACTTTCTAGAGCAGGCAGATACGGTCACTGCTAGCGCTCGTATCCGCCCATGTCCTCCTCTATGGCCGACGGCGAGGCGTCCCTCAACATCCCCTCAATCATCACCTTCGCCGTCGTCTCTTTCTTTGTCCTCCGGTGGCTATTCTCGTCGCGCACATCATCAACCTCCAGTGACAATGCGCAGAGCGGAAGAGCCGGTCCTCCAAGGGTCGATACGGTGCAATTAGACCACCTAGCACAGATGTTTCCGCAGCTGACTAGGAGAGAACTCTTGTGGGATCTACAACGGAATGGTGGAAGCGTGGCGGCCACCACAGAGAGGGTCCTGACAGGCAGAGGACTGGAAAGTGTGAGTTTCAATAACACCACTCCACTTCGTGCAGATTTATCATATAACACTGATTTCTCCTAACCAACTGACGTCCTATAGCCACCTCCGACCTTCCAGCCTAATCTACCAGCATCGTCGACTCCGGTGGAAACCCCTCGACGGGCCGCGAAGCCGGCAAGGGGCAACCTCATTTCGCGTTACAATCTCCAGTCGAGGATAGAGGAGACGTCAACGGGTGCGGCTACGGAGCCCGTTACTGATGATTTGGCGGCTCTTCGGAAAGATAGTGCCTGGTCGCGTGACAAGCTTGAGAGGCAGAGGTTGATGCAGAAGCGCCGGGACGACATGATCCTGAGTGCAAGGAGGAAGATGCTAGAGAAGGATAAGGCGTCGAAACAGCAGCAGCAGCAGCCGCAGCAGTAATAGTAGCTGTATGATGTTCTTTTTTTACCTTTTTGAAAAATTTCCCTTCGCGATAGGATGACTGCTCTTTATTTCTACTTTTCTAGCGGCATTGGAAGCGTTTTATTGCATCTATCACAGCTGCTGGATGTGTGGCAGAGGCCATTTCCCGAGAGCAAAATTCTCAGATTGCAAAGTTGAAGGGTGCGAGGACTGGTTGTCTAGATAGTCGCCTTTTGGATATGCCTATCTACTCAATTACTTTGTATAAAAACCCGTGCATGGGGGGTTACAAGAATAAACCGGAGGAATTAAAGCACGTCTTTAGTATAAGAAGGAGCTTATTTCATGGAAATGCTCGTAATCATCTTCGGTCAAATGTATCTACCGAGATTTTCCTCCGCGGAATCCGCGGACTTGTCTTGAGTATCGGCAAGAAAAGACGTTTAATGCGTAGTCCCCTGATGCTCGCCACAAGCGTTGCAACACTTTTGCTCCCAAGTTCACTTTACAGTCTAGCGCTTGAAATTCGTTGCGTAACGTAACGTGTATCCAAGGGAAGATGAGCCGGGTGGCGGCGGAAATCGATTTTTGACTGGCATATTCAATCGATATCGATTAAGCGCGACGGTGATTGTCGGTGCTTTCTTCGGGTATCATTCAACCATCAGTCGTCAACATGTTCAGAGATTGAACACATCGTTTACGTGAATTCTCTCCATTTGGCGGCGATCCACACAATGCTCGAGAAAAGCGAGCAGGCGGCCGAATAGGAGTTTATAGCTCCACGTCCATGTCGTTATCGTAATCATTTTCTCCCTGGAACTGGATGTCTTCGCCTTCATCAGCTGTTCTCTGTTCCCTGATAGCTTCCTCTCTCGAGGCCCCAAGCTGCCTATATATCCTGGTTAGAATATGCCAGCCGAGCACATGATCGCACGGGCTTACCTCAAAACCTCTGCTGCGCCCGCTATGAACCCTCTAGCCTCGCCAATTTCCATGGCTCCCACGCCTGTCAATGCTAAGCCATCTCCTCCGCCGACAGCGGTGGCATCGAGTCCTTCCATCAGCGTGCGCATCTTGGACATTCGCACCTCGCGTATGTCCCGTATGCATCGGCGGACTAGGTCAGGTTCCTGGACATCATCACTCGCCACCTCCAGAAACATAGTCGCGAACTCGAGCCAGTGATATGGTAATGATCGTACGGGTTCGCCGTCTTGCTCTACCTCCACGATGTTCTGGAGTAAAAACGGCGGTGACGGAGTGTACTTTTTCCCATCTGTGTCGTAGCGCGTGCGAGAGGGCTGGTAGGCGTGTCTGTGCTGTCTACTAGCCGGGCTCCCATCCTGGGCAGGGAACTCGAGTGATGGGGGTAGACAAAACCGGTCCTTTTGGCTAGTTTCAAAGTCGAGGATTGATGATAGCGAGTCCAGTTCAAGCCACGTCGGCGGTATTATGTTGGCACGGCGTTGGCGCTTCAGCAAGAGGGCAAGCCAGAATGGTAGCGTGCATCTGCGGGGTGGTATCATTGCCTCTGTTGGTCCCTGGCGGGGTTGGATATCGAATTAGCAACCCGTCGTGATATGACAACGTTCAGGTACGGAGATTGGTATCAACTGCCATTAAGATGTGTTATAAAGGTAGATTTACCGGTAGGATGCCGTTTCACCTCAGTCGTACGTGATGGAGGAGTCGGGGTCTCAACTCACTCCGAGCAATTCCAGGCTCTCCAGCCGCTGTCGAGGAACGACGGTCACCATTTCCATTTCACAGAGAAAGGCGATCTCGGGAGACGTGATCCCCCGTGGCAGCGGAAAAGCCATTGGGCTAGTATGTCCTTCAACATTCACTCCTGCGATCAAGCATCGTTCGCTGGCTCGCAAAATACTCCGAGTCGCGTTGTGATGTCCGCTTTTATTTTGGTCACGTGTATGTAGTTAACCTGGCCCTTCGCTGTTGATTGACAATTGACGACGGACAGATTGTACGGATTGCACCGCTTCTCAGGATGCCTTGACTGTCTTCAAGTGACTCCAGTCAGCAATGGGCCATGTCACTCCCGCGGTGGCCACTGCATTGCTCGCAGCAGGGCTGATGCTCTGCTGGTTCGGGAAGACGAACAGCATCCTTCCAGAGCCCTACCTAGACGAAGTCTTCCATGTCAGACAGACGCAGGCCTACTGGGCTCATCGATGGCGGCAATGGGATCCCAAAATTACCACACCTCCAGGACTATACCTTGTCTCCTACGCTCTCGCATCAGTCTCATTCAAACTGCTTGGCGAACCCGTGGACCTCTCGGCTTCTGTTCTACGGGCTATCAACGGGCTGGTGGTGTTTAATGCCCTACAGTTTACTCTGAGAAGATTCTTTAACTCGAGACAGGAGGCATTGTCAGTGAAGGGTGATCTCAGAACGAATCCATGGGATCTGAACCTAAGCATCCTGAACATCTGCCTTTTCCCGCCAATATTCTTCTTCTCTGGTCTTTACTACACGGACTTGGCTTCATTGGTCGTTGTTCTGGAGGCATACAATATCTATCTTGCACGACGCTGCTCGAGAAACAGCAGTAGAATGGGATATCTTCAAGTGCTCATATCTGGTCTAGTAACTCTTCTTTTTCGGCAGACAAATATCTTCTGGGTCGCTGTCTTCCTTGGTGGCTTAGAGGCAGTCGACATCCTACATTCTAGGTCCACACGATGTAATTCTTCCGACATGTGGAGGATTGCAAGGAGTAGTTGGGAAATGAATCAGCTATACGACCCGCCAGCTAGCGAGGCGTGCCTCGAAGGTGATACTCATATCTCCCCCTATCTGCCCAGCTCAATCTAGACTAACGAGGATTGATTTATCATATCAAGATTATCTAAAAGTCGGAATTTCCTTGGCCATTTCAGTCGTAGCAAATCTGCCGGCTATTCTCCTAGGAGTGTTACCCTACGTAGTCATTCTTGGGTGCTTTGGGTTATTCGTCGTGATTAACGGGAGCGTTGTCTTAGGCAAGTGATGCAATCCATTTAATCCAGGATCTCTGTACGTCAACTAACACTCTGTATATACAGGCCACAAAGAGTTTCACAGTGCAGGACTACATCTTCCTCAAATGCTTTACATCTGGCCGTATTTCATGTTCTTCTCTTGGCCCGTGATTCTCCATCCGTGGGCAATGGATGCCTGGAGCCACTTCAAGCATCGGAATACCGGCCAACTCCTGAGAAAGCTGCCGCGTCCGGGCGTGCTCATCGCATTCCTGGCCGTGATGGCTGCAATCGTCCACCTAAACACGATTGTGCATCCGTTCACCCTAGCGGATAATCGCCACTATGTGTTTTATGTTTTCCGCCTCCTGCTCCGACACCCAATCATCAAGTACGCAGTCACGCCGGTCTATATTTTATGTGGATGGGCGACCATTGCAGCCTTCGGTACACGTTCGCTCGATAGGGCTTCAAAGTCAGATGCATCACTCCGCACCAAGCAAGGCAAAAGCCTGGCAGCCGATGAATCCTCCACGAAGACCAGTTTTGTTCTGATATGGCTCATAGCGACTTCTCTCTCGTTGATTACTGCTCCATTGGTGGAGCCTCGCTATTTTATCATCCCATGGGTGGTCTGGCGCCTCCATATCACCCCGTTGACGCGCAAGAGCAAAGAGGCCGCCAGCTGTCTTGCTCTGCTGACCGAAACTGGCTGGTACTTGCTTGTAAATTTCGTGACCGCATATGTTTTTCTGTATAGGGGTTTCGAGTGGCCCCAGGAGCCGGGGAAGATCCAGCGATTCATGTGGTAGAGAGTTGTATGCAAGGGTATATATTACATAGACAGGAAGAAAAGTGCAACAGTCTACCGTCCGGCAACGGGTACGTAGACCCTCTCGAATATCTTCTGAATGGGCTTGGCGGCCTGAGGCGAGAGTCAGTGGACGTACCAGGCGCAAAGGAATGGGACAGAATGAAAATGCCTTACGTCAATGAAGCGCTCGAGGTCCTGGTCCAAGCTGGCCAAATCGTCCTTCCTCTTCTTATTTTCGGCGATCAGGGCCTGTTTCTTCTTCAGCAGCTCCTGACGGGCCTGCTCTAGCGCTTCCCTCTCGACATGTTCATGGTTTATGCGGGCAATGGTGAGCTCATGCTGGTTTGAGTTAGCATACTCGGGATGCAGGGCGATAAACTCGTCGGCGGGGATCAACGGCAACAACATGTGGCTATGACTGTGCAGCACTCGTCAGCAGCTGGCTTCACTTTGCGTTGGGACACAGTAGGGAGCCTACTCGTAAGCCTCACAGGCCGCGATCTCGCCGCTCAGATGGCGCTGTTCGTAGTAGAGGTTCTGCAGCTGCAGGTGCAGCCTGTCTATCTCCTGGCGGGCCTCCGCGGTGGCCTGCTTGGTCGACCGGACGTTCATGATGGCCTCGCGGTTGAGCCCCCGCAGCTGGGCCAGGAGCGAATACACGTGTCTCTGCTGCCTGTAGGCACCTTGCAGCGCATCGTTGGGGTCGGCCGGGGGCTTCTGGATGGTCTGCTCGAGCAGGTCGATCAGCTGGTGCGCCTGGTCCAGGGTGTCCGCGCACGTTGTCAGCGCCGGGATGAGCGCGGGGTCGGTGACGATGCGCTCGACAGCCATCTTGCGGCCCGGGTGACTTCGTATCTGCGACGGTCGACGATTGCTGGCTCGTTCTCGCTTGATTCTTTGATTTCTGTGACGGCGGGAAAAAGGACGCCGTATCGAAAAGTCGTCACGGGCGGTAAGCGTACCGGAACAACCGCGGCCCCGCGCGAGCGTCAGGGGTAGGCGGCGGGTAACTTTGGTAACGCAGATACGCGACTCCGGCTCTTGGGCGAATGACGGGCAGAACCAACTCCACGCGCGGGCAAAGCTGCATCACCTCCTCCGCTGGCTGTCTGGGATTGCGCTCGATAGCGGCCTCGCACTATACCGCGCAGCCTCGGGATGCCAGCGACTCGCCCATGACCCCCTTCGCACGCACCCGCCAAGAAGCGCCTGCAATTTGCTCGCCCGTTCTCCACCCGGACAGACTAGTTATCCCTGGGGGCAAAGAAAGACGGAACTTCTCCCTCGCCCGCAGCCCCTCCTCGTCTCTTCTTCTCCTCTCCTCCAGGCTGTTCAAGCGTCGTCGACATCGTCTCCCACCGTCTGGCTAGCAGCAGGCCACCCGCAGGTCACCGTCAGAGCCAGGGAGCACGGCATGGCGTAGTCTCGTCACCGAGATCCCCAGACAGATACCGAGCATATTCCCGGCTAATTTCCTGCACGGACGCCCTCTGTTCCAGCAGAGTACCCAGAGCGATTCCACAGGACAGAACGTCTTCAGACAATGGCGTCCGTCACGATGGAGAGCCGGTCTGGCACTCCGTCGAGCACGGCATCCGGGTTTCTTTCACCCACCAACGAATTGAGCGGCCTGTTGAAGAGCAGAATACGGAGACACTCGTTCCATACATCCAGACGACTGTCCTGCGAATATGACGAGGATGCTGTCTATCTCAAGGTAACGAATGCTGCACACCATCATGCCCTCGAAAATAATTCCCTAACACTGCTTTTTTATCAAGGTCGAGCTTTTTCTTGCGGAACTCGAAAGACGGTTACAATGGCTGGAAGACTACCGGCAGTCACACATGTTTCACATTGACTCCGGCCTGAAGAGTGCGTACGCTGCTCTCATCGCTGTCCGAGACGCTTGTTCTCATGCCTCTGGGGAGCTGATGGGTGGCGGCCGCCGTCGAGCCCGCATCGCCGTCGAGACTCTTGAATCTCGCTACAAGGAAGCAATCGCTACCAAGGAAACGCTTGAACAGAAAGCCCAAGCCAGCATGCGATTGATGGAAGATTTTCTCTCGCAGCTCGAGGCCCGCGTCCACGATGTGCGAGACCGTGGCCTGTACGGTGCCATCGACGAGGGTCTCCGGGCCGTCGACTCCAGCATAACGCACGCTCGCGTCATCCTAGACGAGGGCTACGAGCGTGCCGTGCACGCAAAGGCTGCCCTTCGTGAGAGCATCGATCGAGCCATAGTATTGGCTCAGGAGAAACGCCTGATCCACTACACCGACCTGCCTCAGCCATGGAGGGTCAACCCTCACATCCACAAGGGGTACCGCTTCACTGCCTCCTGGATCGATTGCGTGGCCTCGGTCTTCTCCTTTTCCAACGAGATGGTCAACATCTGGTCCCATCTCATCGGCCTGATCATCGTCCTTTCCGTGGCGTTCTACTTCTACCCCTTGAGCCCGAACTTCCACCTCAGCACCAAAACTGACGTCACCATTGCATTTGTCTTCTTCATTGCCGCGTGCAAATGTCTCGTGTGCAGCACCATGTGGCATACCATGAACAGCATCGCTAACCTGCCTCTCATGGAACGCTTTGCTTGCGTCGACTACACCGGCATCTCCTTGCTCGTTGCCGCTTCCATCGTCACCACGGAGTACACTGCCTTCTACTGTGAACCGTTTTCCCGTTGGACCTATATCCTCATGACCTCCGTTCTGGGTATCGCTGGCGTTATCCTCCCCTGGCATCCTCGCTTCAACGGCCCACACATGGCTTGGGCCCGCGTCTGTTTCTACGTTACCCTTGCCTTGACTGGATTTGCCCCTATCGTCCAGCTAAGTCTGACCCGCGGCATAGAGTGGTCTCTCTACTTCTACGCTCCCGTTGTGAAAAGCATTCTAGTTTACTTTTGCGGTGCATGTATATACGCTTCCCAGATTCCCGAGCGTTGGCTCCCAGGCTTTTTCGACTACGCTGGCGCCAGCCACAATATCTGGCACATCGCTGTTTTGGGTGGCATCCTCTTTCATTATTTGGCTATGCAAGATCTATTTGCCGGTGCATTTTTGCGAGCGAAGGGTGAGTGTCCTTGTCTTACTTCCTAGGACCAGAGTTGTGTGCATAATCTCTTTGATTTACTCTTCATATCACTTCATTGTCTTGTGATCTTGGCTCATTGGATATGAATGCCGATCAACATCTTGTCACATCTTATAATATTTATAATTAGAGCCCATGGGAAGAGTCATTTTCACTTATTTCCTTATCATTCACCATATACTTCCGTACACAATTTTTAATTCCCTCAGCCCATCGGTTCCGCCGACGATGAGTTATTTCCTTCTATCGTCCAATTCAGGGGATAGGAGACCATCCCTTATGCAGACTCTTCGTGCATTATCTTCTCTTTGACCACGTCTGAATCAATGCCGGTTCCGCGAAGGTTTGCTTCGATCTGCATGATACGCTTTTGTTCTTCGTGGGCTTCGGTGTCGCCAAAGGCAATGTCCATCTCTTCTAGAGTCTGGTGATAGAGTTATAAAGGTTAGCCAACAGAAGTTTAGATATAGAACCCGGAATATATCCATACCTTTCCTCTCGTCTCGGGAACAAAGAGATATGTGAAAACGAATGCGAGGAGACAGAACGCTGCAAAGAATATGTAGGTTCCCCAGCCAATTTGTTCGAGCATGTCAGGTGTCACCAACCCGATTATACTGTTGAATAGGTGTTAGTGTTTCGTAAGCTAATAGAGTCCAGATTTGCCGTATACTTACAAGTTGCACATCCATGTAGTTGAAGTAGTGATGGAGATGGCCTTTGATCGGATGGAGAGATGAAAGATTTCGGATGGAAGCACCCATCCAACAGGGGCTATAACTCCTCGTTAGTTCTCGACTTGAATCGATTTGCGGTCACAGAAACGTACCAAAAGAGTAGGAGAAATTGACATCGTATATATAGATGAAAACAACTCCCACCCATCCAGCGGCAGCGTGGTCTTTAAGATGAGAGCCAAATGCGCCAATGATAGAGCCAACGATAACAAGTGAAACAAACGTTCCGGTCGCACCGCACATCAGGAGCACTCGTCGGCCTACTTTATCTATCCAAAACAAGGCAGGGAGGGTGCTGATACAGTTGATAATGCCGTACACACCTGTTGCCAGGAGTGATGCCTAAATTATATTAGCATATACTCAAGGATAGGACTAGAGTAGCCTTACCGTGTTTCCGTCTAGGCCTAACTGTTTGAAGACAGTTGGCGCATAGTAAATCATAGCTATTGTCACGTTAGTATAAAGGGCTTACTTGACTTAGGCTCTACCAGAGAAGATGCTACCAACCATTGCAGCCCATGAATTGCTGGAAGAACATAACACAACACCCAATTGCAAGTCTTCTAAACCGAGACCAAGTACTGATAAGCGAATAATACTATAAGAAATAAACTTATCAGTAACAGGAGGATGTCTCTAGTTTGCAATTCATACGTACCTGGGCGGCGTGGAGCTTAAATCCGGACAAGCCCGAGAACTTCTCCTTCGCATATGTATTTTCAAGAATCACAGAGGCCTTGATCTCAAGAAATTCGGTCTCAATGGTAGGATGGTCTTCAGATATTTGCCGTAAGGTAGCTAGCGACTTCCGCCCCTCTTCTTCACGGTCCTTCATAAAAAGCCATCTCGGGGATTCTGGGAAGAAGCTCATCCCTATTCCTAGAATAAGGGCTGGAAAGATTTGGAAAGCCAAAGGGATTCTCCACGAAGCTTGTGATTGCCCGCTGCAGCCGTTTGGTCCAACGTCTCTGTAGGGGTCAAAAGTACGTTCTCCGGAATTTCCACCTGTGTAGGGCATATCAGGGGCACATCGAGTACCTCCGATATAGTTCGTTCCGTAGTCGAGCCAGTAGCTTATAAGGATCCCTATAGTAATCGACACTGTTGTGACTTAATATTAGCGGTGCTATACACAAGAACATGTCTTTTTATACACCTACGTTGTTGTAATACAACGAGTCCTCCTCGAATGTCCGGTAAAGACACCTTATTTAGATATTAGCAACCCTCTAGTTTTATGGCAGTTCAGGTAATGGGGCTTCATACTTCGGAAATATAAAGAGGAACCACCATAGTTAGTTGGCCAATAGCCAGACCTGCAATGGCACGACCTTGCAGAATTTTTAGTCACAATAGTTCATAACGTCCAGTAGGGATATAGAAACAAAACACACCTGTAAAGAGCATCGGAATGCTTACCGCACCCGCTTGGATAGCAGATCCAATGACGAAAATGACAACAGCCGTCATCACACACATCTTTCTGCCAATGTGATCTGCGAGCGGGCCATTGACAAGTGACCCAAACCAAGCAGCTGGTGTACCTTGTTAATACTCCATCACTCAATTCCAGAGTAGATGTCAATGGCTTACCGAGAAGCAATGTAGAAACAAACCACCCTTTAAATCCGCTATCACTATAAATGCGAGGAAATTTCGCACCAAAGGATTCCATCGTCAGGACCCCGGAAACAACTCCTTGATCGTAGCCGAAAAGAAAGCCGCCGAGAGTTGAAAACTAAGACAGAGCCATATAATGAGGTCCAATTCAAGCTGAGGGATGCCTGCTCATTCTTACCAGTGCAACGCCAAAGATGAAAGGGTTTTTGGCAACATTTTGGGACCATCCAGAGCTCTTTGCCAGAGTTGTAGCCATAACGGCCTGTTGGTCTGCGGTTTGAGCCATACTGAGGAAGCTCCCTATGTGAGGCAGCGCAGGCCAATCTGGAGAACAAGAACCCTGGAGTAATTGGAGAATTCCTGGGGCCCCAGGATATTTGTACAGTTATGGGTATTGGAGAATCCCACTAAAACGTGGAAATCTGCCTCTCAATCTCCCTTCTAGTTATGTCATGCGGTGTAAGGGTTCGGTTCGTTCGGAGTGGGTAGCTACTGGGTTCTCGACAAGCTAGAACGGGATTCCGTAGCTCAAATGCCGCCCGAAAGCCTCTGCCGGCCTCATAACCGAAGAGGTAAATCGGAATAGCGCCCATCTGGAACGAAGGCCGAACGTCCGGAACGAATGATGCCCCGCGGGATGGATATGTTGCACTCGATAGGGTTGATTCTGTGGAGAATGGGTGTCACCCAAACTCCGGCGTTGGCTCCAGGGGAAGAGTGGCGATTGGATACCAGTGTAGTCGACCCAGACATGCTGGGATGCACACGCGAGCAGAAGGGTACAGTATGTATATACAGAATTGAATTTGGATGTTGAGTAATGATTTGGAGAATGAAGGTCCAACGCCGGAGACTTCCTCTAATATATGTTTCGAATATCTATGTAGAAATAGCAGAGACCTATCAAAACGAACTCGCTCGGGTTTGTGCGATTCACTTGTCTCCGGGATGATGGGATTTAAAGACCGTCGCCCAATTATGTAGACGACCAGGATCTATAATGAATGTGATAGCCTGGTTATCTATCGTTATTTATTCCCTTCAGACCCTATTGATCAGACGTGGATCTGGAGATAATTGTTTGTTCACTAAAGAAGGGGTAATCCTGTAGATTAAAGGGAACTTTTCCCCATATTATGGGGCAGCCTTGCTTGCTTCATCGGCTGCGACAGTACTTTCGGGAACAAAGGAAGGAATTCGCTTCCTAAATCGTCCCTGTAGCCAGCAACGATGCATCTTCAGCTTTCTCTGACGGTTGACGATTAATCGACGATCGAGATCCATATTGAGGATTTCAAACCCGGTGTTAGATGAGCTGTCGAGAGTGGTCGTAGTGTTCCCGTCAACCCCATCCTTAAATTCTGGTATGCCGCCGTCAGGGGTCCATTTACCCCAGATGTGAGATATTTCTTCTTTTTCGAAGAAATACACTCTTGTGCCATCTCCTCTAACATAAAAATTGTCCTCCATCCAGCGGCCCTTCTTAAATCGCACTTGAGCAAGGTCACCTCGGCCATAATCTCGAAACAGTACATAGCCTCCGGGCTTTAAAACTTGATGTATGTTTGAAACTGCCTGTTCCCATTCTTTTGGAGATAGGGCAGAAAATATGAAAACCAAAATAACAACGTCCACTGAATCCTTTTCCAGGCCTGGAGGCAGTGAATTCTCGCCTTTCGCTGTGACGTCCCAAACATCTGCGCGCATATATTTCTCATCATAGTTTTCACTTGCTCGCATAACGTTAACGGCAGTTGAGGAGTAATCGTATGCATGAACCATCAGCTTCTCATTTTCGTTATTCGTGAGAATCGGAAAAGCGGTGTTGCCTGCGCCCGCCCCGACTTCGAGAACCACTTTAGGGCCTGCGTCTGCTACAGTCATTTCACTTAGAATTGGGAACTCCTGCTTCAACCATTTGCGGTTCTTGAAGAAATTTCCTGTGTTATTCTTGTAGAAGAGATTCCACCATTTGGCTGGCTGAGTATTGAACCGACCGCGATCAAAGTCGGAAACTGGAGCTGCCCGTTGTCGCGCGTACTGTAATTCGGCATATTCATAGTACTCTGGATCTGCTTCCACATGATCCCAAGCATTGAATTCGAAAACATCGTCACCCTCCTCGAGAAAACGGGAGCCGAATTGGAACGGATCAGTTCGTTTTTGGTTGTTGGCGGGGTCGTGGGATCGGTGCGCTGGAATAGGGACTGGCTCGACAAGCTGAGCGACGGCCACGTAGTCCTTGCAAGCTGCATAAGGGGAATTAGATTCTTCTGCCATTGTATGCAGGCTCTATATTGATACGAGTAGAAAAAGATACGGGCTGTTCTGCAGCAATTTAAAAATCTCGATGGCCCTGACAACTCTTTCTTTCGCCGTTAAGAATTCAATTCGGATGATTATTTTTCCCTTGGATTAAAAATAGAACCAATCGGAACGATTATATATTCTCCGCTGTGGTCTCTTTATGTGATTTGCCAATGGTGGCAGTTACCGTACAGGACGTAATATATTACGGGCTAGCCCGCTGAGCCGCAGCAGCCACGTGACCCAGCCGCAGCCCGCCCTTCGAGGGGACAAAGCGTCCGCTGTTTTGTGTCAACCTCCGCCAGCCTTGTACATCTTTGCCGGATGATTGCGATGTCTGGCAATCGGGGACTGGGGGCTTAGTTCTTTGAGAAGGCCGGACTTCCTAAAACCTCCAGTCTGAGGGGTCTTGTGTGTAATCAGTCGGCTTTCTTTTCTTCAAACCGGCATATCTGGCCGCTGACGACGCTCGTTCCATTGTTGGAGGCACCCACAGCCTCGCTCTACGCCGCCTCAAATGGCTTTCTTCGCTAGTCTCTGTTCATGTTATTCTTCAAGGGGTAGAAAGGCACACAAAGAATCAGATTGTTACCCTCCACCCCACCCAGATATACAGCCGCCTCAACCAATCAGTTATTCTCGATATCAACCATTTATCGATGAGAGCGATCCGTACCACTCGAGTCAACCTCTTCCACGGTATACGGCGCGACCGATAAGTATTCAAGAGAAGACCCTAGCCTTCTCTGGACGACAATCCCTATCAGACCGCGACGTCCCGCGAGATGAAAAGGCCCAAGTCGACTTGAACCAAGGCACTCCCAGCAACCCAGCAGAGGAAGATACATCCGATGTATCGTCACAGTTCTCTTTCCCCTGTAGCTTAGGGAACACTTCTACCGCCACTGGTGAAACACCTCCGCCGCCATACTCATCCTACTGTTCGTCCCGAGCTCACTCACACCGATCAATGTCGATATCCCTTTCCGTCACGCATACCGGTATGACTGAAACTGACGCATCTTCGATATTACCGCCTTCTCCAATCGCAACACCTCCACCAGTATTTCATCGAGACCATACTGGCGACTCTCGACGTTCGTTTGAGAGTAGGAGAAGCAGAGATCTGACCCTGCCGGATTATGCGAAGAGTTAGCCGGCTTATTTTCATCCGTTACTTGACGGTTTTCATTAGGCTTCTTGCTTTTACCACGCTTTTTTGTCTTATTGTCGGACAGAGCCTTATAACATGACTCAGAACCTATCCAAGTCTATATTGGAAACAGGAATTTTCCCCGAGTGAGCGTCGTGAATTAGCGTTGTTGTTCTCAGTCTTACTTGCAGCTGCTGGCGACAGAATATCCTAGTTGATACTTGATATTAGACTGTTTCAAGGGTATAGGTAGTGCCGGACACTCTTATTCTCTTACTCACACACTGCCAGTTGATGAATCTGCAGCCCAGCTTCTCATGAGGAAATGTGATGGAACATAGACCCCTTAAGTCAATGCATTTACGCACGCAATAATAGACACAGCGTTAAATTTTCACACATATTAATATAGCCTTAGCCTAAATATGTCAATGTAGATAAATATGACACCTCGGTAAGAGACAACAAAGATTTCGAAGACTTCAACCTCAAAACAAATTAGTACAGTAACAAGATCGATCGAGGAACGAGAGAACACCATTTCGCCAAATGCTTGCTAGTAACCCCGGTTTCCCCTTAAGTTGTTCCCTTCGCCGAGATAAGAAATACCCACTTTGCAAGTAATCAAATGACAAGGAGCCGTTAGAAAGATTAAACGAAAGATAAGTTTGGTACGACAAAGTAGAATGAAAGGCAAGGCTCAAACGGTCAAAGACAATAGACATATTTAGCGAGTTGGGAAATATATCAACGCAAATAACTTAAAAGCGCGTGTAAATCTGTGTAAATGTAGATAGTTGGATGGATTGTGGTTTAAATGCGTGACGAAGACATCGAAAGCTTCGTAGGAAATCAGCGAGATCCGAACTTGGGGTTAGTAGTTGCAATTTATGCATATTCGCCTAGGATCTCAGTATGCTCTGAGCCGCTACCGGCAGGGCCATTTTCATCGTCATCGTAAACGCCAACGCGAGAAGAATCGTCTTGGACTAGCTCTGAGTTGGTATTGGTAGCGTCATCTGCATGAGCTAAGGAAGGCGCTTCCTCAACGGCCTGGGTTGGTTCTTCTATAGCGCCATGGCTTATTTCGCTATCGTTGTAAAGGGAATAGAAGAACTGCCCAGCAAACCCGGCAACTGCGTTTGCAAAATTCCGTTCAAGTGCAACTTCGAACATCTCTAAATCACGCTTATGTTTTTCATCTCGTCTTGCTCGGTCCTCTTCAACACGACGACACGTACCGTCGAGTTCTTTCTCCACATAACAGTTAGGGCAGAGATAATTCAAGTCACAGTATGAACAGGAGCAAGGCGGATTGTTTTCGACGCATTCTTGACAGACATGAACGGAACAGGAGGTGCATTCGTTCAGGATGCTCGTACAACGTTGGCGATGATCTCCGGCCGCACGGAATTGGGGACAGAAAAAAGACTGGCATCCAAGCCACTTCCGAAACGGGGGTGGGGTTTCTCCCAGATAGACGGAATCAGGCGTGGAAATTCTTGAATGATTATTAGATGTAGATGAAGAAACTGCATCCAGACCGCGGCTATCTGCAGTTTTCGTTAAGGTGGTAGTCGAGGACGCCGATTCATTCTGCTGAGGGTTGCTACTCGAAGTTTCGGAAGGCTCCTGTGGGAGCGGCGCGATCGAAGTGGACGTCGACATGAAAGGTACCGCGTCGGAGTTAGTGGATATAACAGGTGCGGCGGAAGGTTGACCCATTGCAAGCTTCTCTAAAAGGAGATCTCGATAGCCACATATTCGAAGCCTTAGCCCGCGCAAATCGTGTTCCATGCAGAGGGGCTTCGAGCAACTCTTACAGTGCACTTTCCACTGAGGCGAGTCGAAACAATCCTGACAAAGGTTTCGAGGACAAGTTGAAGCTTGACAACTTTGTGGGCCCAAAAACCAGCGCATCATCTCACTATGCCCTTCAGCGAGTGTATAGTCGGGCTTTTTGGGGTCTCCGTAGGCGTATTTGGGGAAGTTTTTGTTACATTCGTTTGAAGAATACTCAGGATCTTCCCATCCCTGGCCACGAGGAAGTGGCGCGGCGCGAACACGGTCAACCTCACGACCGGCAGCGCCGAGGCTTATCCCGCCGCCGCCGGTGAACATTGGTTCGGTACAGCACCAATGAAGCTTGAGATTTGGATAAATTGAGGAGGGGTGGGCTCCATTTTGGTTGTTGTTCTGTAGGTTGTTCTGGGTGTTGTTCTGGGTGTTGTTCACGTTATGAAGATTTATTGGCTGGTGATGGAAAGGCTCCTGCATAGCGCAAGGGGAGATCGTTACCCCTGGCGGCCACCAAAAGGGATTTGCGGTAGGTTCACCGGTTGTTGTTGGTTTCCTTCGGGGATATGGGACATCATATGCGCAGCTGTAGCATAGAGTCTTGCGACAACCGACACAATGCATCAGAACACTACACTGCTCGCACCTCTCGTGTATCTTCTCGAGACACGCATCGCACTTTATGTCATCTACAAAACGCTTATGACTCCTGCGGAGGTGGGCTGGGACTGTCTTGCCCTCTCCATGCTCCGGGCTACCACTGGGTCCTAGTGGTTCGCCGCAATGTCCGGTTTCGTCGTGTTCCCAAAGGCGGCCATCCCTCTTGGGCGGTTCACCACTTTCTCCAGTAGCACCAATCCAGTTTTTTGATCTCCACAGCCGGTCGAATACAACCCATACTTCGGGAGCGCCTTGTGGTACTCTCATGGAGACATAACCTCGCCTTCGTAGACAACGTCCAGCTGGAGTAGTGCACCACGCAGTGTCTGTCCATATACCGAGCTTATGGCAAAGAGTCACGAGCTCATGCGTTGGTTCCGAATCAGAGTCCCGCCGGGTGAGAGACGAGGTCAAGTAGGGGCGTCGTCTGTGGTGGCGGCAACGATATGTGTAAAGACTCTTTATCGCAAGTCGTTTGACTTTCGACGGTGGCCCGAGAGGATTAGTGGAGTCAGCGTCGTACTGCAGTCCAAACATGGTCAAGTAAGGAATGATATGATATTTGAGAGAGACATTTTTGCAGCCTCGGACCGAGATATGCTCCAGCGTGTCCCTGCGCGCACTGAGTACGATGGAGATAAGATTTTGACCCGACACCGCGGTGTTGTCTAGATCTAGGCTGCGAAGGGTTGGGCTAAAGGGTACAATAACGTGGAGAAGGAGTTGGTCGAGTGCGTAAGGCCGAGATTGCCGTCCTTGGGCGTCTGAGGGCGTCAGCACGGGCAGTGGACGAACCTGGGTGCTTGATGGTAGAAAGAGACGAAAGGATAGATATTGCCATGCTGTAGGATATGACTTGAGGAAGCTTCGAAGGTATGAGGAGGTTTGATAAAGCTGGAGGATGGACTCGGTAGGTGACTGGAGAAGAACCGATTCAAGGATAGGAGGGCGAGTGGAAAGGACGCGTTCGAAGGTTGAGAGATCTGTATTCCTTTTAGGCAGCGGTTCCCCCTCATCTTTGAGACCCAGGGATAAAGGCGGTGTGGTCAGTTTGCCATCGTCAGATGGGAGTCCAAATATGTCACCCATCCTGGAGAAAAGCAGCTGGTAGTCGATCTGGTGAGATATCTGCGAGAAAACGGAGGGTGTGTGAGCATTATAGAGACGCAGACGCCAGCGGCAGGGCGAAGGTGAAGCGCGAATCGGCACAGCAAGAGTAGGAGAGGGCCAGGTGGTCGCGTTGGCACATCGAAGCTGGCCCGGAGAGTAATTCGCCTTTCGGGGAACAGACAGTAAGTAGCAGGTTAGAACGTGGGAGGCCGCCCGAAATATTCACATCGCAGAAGGGCAGAGGGCTGCCCTGTCCGAGTTTCGGGGCTTGCAGGCGATGGACTCCGTCTTGCTGGTCGCGCGATGGTTCGTTCCTCTGGGCTCTGCGCAGGGTTGAAACGCCGGGCTTCGTTCGCTCGAGATGAGTTTCCACCAGGCGCTTTTTGACGCGCCTTGGGCAGGTCACGTGCGGCGCTCTGTCTTTTGCCGCCGAATACGAGGCCGTGTGATTCTTTGGACAACGGAGTGAATATATGGAGAGACGCAGAGAGAGTGGCCGACGTGGCGAGGAGATGCGCCAGACGGGGAGAAAGTGAGGCGCCAGGGCGAGCTATGTAGATGACTATTTGCACCAAGTGTTTGCTGCAGAGGTTTGCTTTGCTCTATGGAGTAACTAGGTACCTAGGTAGTTCTATCGCCGTTCCTGGTTGTCCCCAGTGCTGTATCCTCGTGCAATGCCAGCGAGCCCTTCGACCATCAGGCTGCCTCGGGGGCCGTCATTGTCCTCCTCATACTCGACTACGAAGTCACTGCCGAGACCCCTCCAGGACCTGCTGGACTTCAGGAACTCGGCGCCGGGAGAGACAACGCCTCCGATCGTGGCAACGTCCGAGTTGAAACGTCTAGCTAGTGAGTTTGTGTGTCTGCCTTCTGGCTCATCCGGGGATTGAGAAGCCGCGGTGCGCGGTGAAGCCTTCATAGGCCGGGTCGTCGATCTTGAGATGTATCTGCCTGTTCGCAGATCGAACTCCGGGGGGGCCGACTCCGACTCGGAGAGATCTTCTTCTTCTTCTTCTTCTCCTTTCTCATCTCCCATCCCTGTACTCGCAGTAGTTGCAGCCTCATGTTCGGCTTTCGAAATGGAAGTTGACGGCTTATCGGTGTGTAGGAGTGGCTGGTAGTCGCTGCTCCACGCTCCGGTCCATACCCTCTCATCGTCGCTCTGTAGGGCAAGTTCTAGCTCATACGGGGTGATGACTGGCCTCCAAAAGTCCCTACTGTCCACGAGTGAGCTCTCCCAACATCCAATGATGACCCACCCTTCTATCTCACTGAAGTTGGCTATCTTAGCCACATTCAGCTTTCCAACCACAAATAGGTAGCTCTTCTTTCCAGCTGCAGAAATGAGTTTTTGAACATGCTGGACGATGTGTAGATAATTCTTGACACTCAGCGTGTTCACCAGAATACCAAAGATCGGCGCCGTGTTGAGAGACGTTAAGATGGCATACCGACGGCGAAGGGAGGTACCGGTTGATGCCACAAGCGCTTTGCCTCCAGAGCCGGGGTGACTGGCCATTTGGCCGGTTGGGAAAATTTGAATCGCGGCTACGCGAGACGATAGGGTCAGAAGTAGCGAGGTTGGCGGGTCCGAGATATGAAAGAGCTGCCAGCCGTTCAACGTCTCTTCGCCACTTTCAACCGACGGCGGAATAGTTCGATTTGGGATTGGTGATGAGGGGTTGTGTACGACTTGTGTTGCAAATATGTTTTTATATCCTTTCTCCTGCGTGAGGATGGATGCGATGGCGTCGATGTGGGCGGTATACGTAACGTCTGCAGCGATTGCGACACGTTCGTCGAGGTCCGGGTATGATTCTTCAAACGCGCGGACCACCGTCTCATAATCGAGTGGCCTACAGGTAAAAACATAAATCACTGGCAATCTTGCCGTGGGGGATAGACAGGATCTCCCATAGTGCACAACAACGTCGGCGTCGACATGTTCTGCCGCAACTTCATCCACGCAGCAGGTTCCGTAGGAGGTATCCGCAAGGATATAGAGCTTGGGAGCTGGGAGAAGAGGTGCCTCGTTCAGATCTAGTCGCCTATCGAGAGAAGTAGCAAGCCCTGCGGTAGCCGCGTCCTCAGCGCCCTCGGGACCGTTGGTTGTCCGCTTGCATTCCTCGTCCTTATTGTCCAAAACGTGGGAATCGAGGCCACGGCTCAGGAGCTGGAACACCCGCGGAGCATCGGGCAACATGTCATCGGGAAATTGCAGTGCGATTCTTCGCCATTTCCCTTGCCTTATTTCTCTGATTGTTCGTTCGATATCATAGGTGATGCGGAAATCATCGTCCGAGACGTTTTCACCTGCAGGTCGAGTGTTTGCTACCGGTTCACTTTCCTCCAAGATCCGGGCATCCGGAGTGGAGAGAACTGGCGCAGCCTTCAGTTCTTCCGTCATTTCACCAAGAACGTCAATTATCTTCTCCTGGCGGCTCCGTTTCACCTCAAGCTGAGATTCTTTTTCTTTTGTCTTGGTGGGATAAATCAGAGATCTTATCTTATCCGCACGTGACACAATCTCTCCGCCAGAACGTCAACGCTTAAGAAAGACAAGATAACAAGGCATTCATGGGCGTTCATGGGAATTTACGGGCATTCAATGGGCTAGATGACCGAATACTGAAGCATATCATCAGCTTTAGATATGCTGAACATATGGCTTTCCACAGAATTCGCCTCCTCTGCCGACCTAGTGGTGGTAACCGCTGATGGAATCTATAGGATCAGTTCTTCTGACGGCATTGGCCTAGCCGCAGTTTTCTTCAGTCAAGATCTTTGAAAGCCATCACATGCTGGCCGCCTGTTCGATCTTTTCCTTTGCCTCTTTTCCTTTTCTTCCTCTTCCTGTCCTCCTTCTCGCTATCCTCGCTCTCTTCCACAGCGCCCTCTTTGTCGCTAGCATCCTCTTCTTCTTCTTCCTCCTCCTCGTCGTCGTCATCCTCGTCGCTGTCTTCAAAATGCCGCTTCGAGGACGCCGTCCCCCGTCTGACCCCGCTCCCCACGGCCTCATGCCATACTTTGACAATTGATCCGCCGCTACTGACCATCCTTCCCCCAACGTCAAACCCGAGTCCTGCTACCCCTTCCACCTCGTCATGCCTTGTTTCGGAGATAATGCTGTTGCTTCCCAGCTGAACGAACTTTAGGCGCCCGTCACTTAGACCGGTAACAACGACTTTGCTACGGCTTATCTCATCTGGAACGTTGGCGAGGACTTCCAGACTCTCCCCTCCAAGCGGAGACCTGTCCACGGTGATTCGTTCGTCCTGGTCGTCCCATGCACCCTTTTCCCAGAGTGTGATAACCCCATTAGCTCCCCCGACCACCAACTTTTCGCCTTTGCTGGTTCCCCCAACCTTCAAGCCCGTGACGTATGTGGAACTGGTCAGCTCCTCGCCCTGGTCCTCACTTCGGACCATTACGCCTCTCCGGAGATCGGTGACCGCAATCGTAGTGCCTCCAGTGGTTATCCACTGTTTGCTGAATCCAGAAGTGCTCATTTCAGACGGCGGCAGCGGCGTAAGTGATGATATGTAATCATCATGAGGGTAGTGTGTCTGTTCCGGGCGCGCGGATACGTCCGTTGACGGGGTCCGAAGATCGAAAATGTGAAGCGCACCGACGTCCGTTGCTAAAAGAATAGTCTGTGGGGAGAGCGCGTGTAGTAAACAGGGCGCATCGATATCAGAGGGTCTGCTAGTTGGAAAAGAAAAGTTACTGCCGTTAACTGGACATCGTTCTATCCTTCGAGGAATGACTCGCCGTACCTCTCCATTGGCTTGGGCACAGCAAATTTCGTCACAACCTTGCCGTTCTCCGACTTTGCAGCCTTCACCCAGCCGTCGGTGCCGGCGGAGTAAAGCAAGGCGCCGTCGGTCCCAAAGGCCAAGCTTCTGCAGCTCCCCTTGTGCCTTCGGGTCTTCCACATGGTGTCAATGTGTCCACGTCCATTCTTATTCTTTGCTGTTTCTGCGCCTTGTTCGGCAGGTAATTTGAACGTCTCGACATGGCCCGAAGATAAGCCAACGGAAACCACTGGCTCCGTAGGGTGGATGGCTTGGGTGAAGATATCTGCCAGTAAAGGATAGCTGCAGACAGTGTCGAACATCGTGACCTCCTGATGGTGTGCCCTTCTTCCAGTAGAGAGCGCGGAGAGCTTAGGGGCTATGTCAAGGCAGAGAGAGCGAGTGTCATCGCATGCCCACAGGTTATAACAAGCGTCCAATTGGAGTATACAGCCTGCTTTTGCTTCCCACTGACAGGGTTGACTTTGTTCTTTGTTTTGGCCTCTGGACTTCACTTCGTGCATAACTGCGGCTTAGTCAGCAGAGTCCTCCGCAACTTCGTCGATGTCCTACAGTCTATCCCGTCCACGTCGTGAATCAAACATGAGCTGACAATGGGCAAGGAAGATTCTTTGCGGGGGGTGCCCCCTGCTGGGAGGCCCGGCGCCCCAATCCCAGACTCAGGCCTCGAAGATGAGCCTGTGCCCAAGTCGGCCGTCCACCGCGCCGCGCCGCCAGAGAAGCCAGAAGGAATCCGGACAAGGTCCCTTATCGTCCTCGCCTTTTGGCTAATTATACTACTTCTTGGGCTTCCTATGTGGTGGAAAACAACTTCTATCTACCGAGCAAAGCTCCCGCTAAGTGATATGGAGAATTGGGCTACAGGAAAGGTATGTAAGATGACCCCTGTATTGAACTAAACAGCACCCTCTAACGTTTTATCTGAAAACAACAGTCATGCAGACCTGTTTTCCCCTTACACATTCACGTTCAGACACCGGGCCTTAACGTACCCGATGCCGAAGCTCTTGTTAAAGCCGCGCAACATGCGCTTGATGACTTGAACGATTTCTCTGCGCATCATCTCCGCCTTCGCCTCACATCAACGAAGGAGAGCCTGAGCTCCGGCTCAAGGGATGAAGCTGTGGCAGACCATGCTCTTACCTTACGACTGGTTCCTCTTGAAAATATTACTGCAGTCTCGTCCAACCTACATCGATACACCGAGCGTCTTGACGTGTTTTACCCGGACGGTCAGGTACAGCCACAGATCACCTCCCATTCGCCTCTAACCACGTTTATAGCCAACGAACTGCGCATGCTATTCTATGAAGAGAAAGCAACACTTGAGTATGTACTCTCAGGAAGCAACAGTGCCTTCTCGCCTTCAAAAAGTGCCATATCAGGAGGGATGGCCTCACAAACCCAGGGATTAGTAGCAACCAATAAGGAGCAACGTGCAAATGCACTGAAACCTGCTACGCCATTGCATCTGGAATCTATCATCAACCGGATGAAGAAATCGTTCAAGTACGCCGAAACTTATCATCTAAGCTTCTCTCTCTTCACCCCAGGCCCCGCCCCATCGTCATGGGAAATTGAATCCGCCTTGAATCAATACCTGGTCCCGCTCCTCGAGTCGTTTTCTCTCATTAGCAAATTCTCTGTGGATTCCCAGGTGCAGGTATATGCAACCTTCTCACCAACTGCGACTCCTCCCGAGTACGATGAGACTATATCTGCTTGGACGCTCAAGAAGGATGATTTGAGTGGCTTCATCAACGCTGCTGAATGGCCACTTAGTCCTAGCATCGGTGGTGGGCCAACGATAAATTTTATCCTCTATGTGCCATCGCCAACTCAATCGCCGTTGGTTATCAAGGAGAATTCCGCTACCAGTTGGCTAATTCCTCAATGGGGAGGGGTGGTCATCCTAAATCCATCGACATCAGCAGACGCTGTGCCACAAAACCCATCCCATCTCCCCCATACTATCCTGAAGCCGGCTATGGACACTTTCGCACACCAACTTCTCACACTGCTCGGCACTCCTACCTCCCCACCATCTTTACCCCTTCGTCTTCACAGTCTGATGCGGATTCATACCGCGTCTCTCCTCCTGTCCGCGTCGTCTACAATGGGTTCCCTTGCCCGCCTGACGCATTCACTACCTAACATACCCATCCCTGCCACAGTGGCAACATCCGTATCACGCACACTATCACATCTCTCCTCTACATGCGATCTACTGCACCAGGGCGCGTTCAAATCCGCGCTTGCCAATGCCAGGGTTGCTGAGAAGGAAGCCGAACGCAGCTTTTTTGAAAAGAGCATGGTTGGTCAGGTCTACTTTCCTGATGAACACAAGGTGGCCGTATATCTTCCGCTTTTGGGTCCAATTGGCGTTCCTCTGCTGCTAAGCTTGGTGAAGGAGATTAAGAGGCTGATTTCGAGCGTGCGATCAAGGCCATAGAATTTTAATACCCAATACTGAAATAGCATAATAGAGAACAGGCATAAATGCGATAGAATGCATTTTTAAGGGGCTGCGATTAAATAGGTCCAAGATATCAAATCTTGTATGACCCGAACAAGTGAGATATGTACATTTATATAATTCCATTTCAACAGCTTCTTATAGTCGAATTCAATGATATTATTATTTTTTCCCGAATTCAGATCACAACACCTTCAGACTCTCTCATATCTGACTTAAATCCGCCTTAGAGGGCTTCCGGCAGAGGCTTTTGACGGTGGGCCAAGTGTATCGGATACCGGATAGCAAGGGCTGCCCCGGCCATTTTGGAACCCTGCCCGCTCCATCATCTCAGTGAAGGTAGTCGGCGGTCTATTGTTGATTGTCAAACCGGGGGGTGGTCTCAGTCTGTCCCCTCCACCAAGATTGCCTGGACTATACACCTTGATGCTTTCCGTGCTTGTTGTTCGCTTTGGATAAGCTGAGCCCGGCGGAGTCGTTGGCACTGGTGGAACAGTCGAAGATTGCTGGTCCGTTAATACCGTGAATTTTGGCGCAAACAAGCTCCTGACCCGATCACTTGTGCGTTGGATGCGAGAGCGGCGGTTATCGTTGCCGTTTTGGCCATAGCAGCTCGATTGTTGTCGAAGGAAGTCGGTTCGGAAGGAATCTTGTGTGGCAGAAGG
This sequence comes from Onygena corvina, assembly GCA_000812245.1. NCBI lineage: Eukaryota > Fungi > Ascomycota > Eurotiomycetes > Onygenales > Onygenaceae > Onygena > Onygena corvina. The sequence continues at coordinate 12,664 of JWPT01000116.1, read as the reverse complement.
TATAGGATCTGATATCGAGATAGAATTACCGTCTAACGTCCTTTGTTGGGAGTGGCCCGCATGATTCTGATGAGGCTGTGATGCGGGCCGCGGAGACCGTCTAAAGGACAAGACTGCAACGCTAGCTATGATCCCAGCAACGAATCCAGGAAAAAAACCTGCAGCTATGGCACCTGGGGGAAAGTCATTGCACTTTTGTTCAGCTTTTGGAGGCGCCGCCGGTGCCCCCGTTGCCGACGGAGTTGATGTCGAGGAAGTGGGCGTCGCAGAGGTCATAGTCGTTGGAGCGATCGAGGTCGAGCTTGAAAGAATGGGCTCGGATGATGGATTGTCGAGTATGCAGCTCTGTCCCTGGCAAGAGAAACCGTGCGGGCAGCACATATTTCCACATTTCGGCAACTCTTCCGTCAACCGCGTGGTCTTTATAGCACTACCCGGATCTATGGCGACGTTCTGAAGACGTACGTCACACGTTATCGGACGAATGGTCTTGCAATCAGCACCCTTCGGGCAGCAGACAACGGTGCGTGCGTTGTCTATGACCTGACAGTCCGCGGTTTCCGGACAGCAAAAGTTTTTTGGTACATTCGGGTTTCCACATTGCCTGAAGCCTTTCTTGGTGCAGGTATCGTCGCGAGGTCTAAGGCTACTCGTGGCGCCCAAAGAGTATAGTAGCGAGAGGCACAGGATGAAAGTCTGCGAACTCAGTCTCACCATCGCGAATGTCTGAGCTCAGCTTCGAGGAGGAGGCAAGGAAATGGTTAAATAATGAAAGTAAGGGTAATTCTGTGCCAGCAGAATTGAAGGTATTAAAGGTGATATTAGTAAATAGAGAGCTACTTTCTTACAGGGAAGAAAGCTGCAAGAAAGCACAGGAGAACAAAACAAAGGAGCAAAAGCGAGGGGACATCTCGGAAGGAAAAAGAAGAAGAGGCGGATCCCCAGGGTTATATGGCTACAACCCCAGCAACGATGCCGCATAGTGTCGCGAAACTGGGCTATTTTGGAATACATCTCAAGGTTTCCACAATGGCCGGGCGGTTAGCAGTATGGGCGCGAGACTCTCCTCCCTCCCCACCCGGCCTTGAAGTAAAAAAAGCATCATCCAGTCGACGCGGTGGCCGGCGCGAAGTCGAAACGGCCCCGTATCCATCTGCAGCAGCCCCGGGGACGGCGGTTGGACAGCAGCCTGCAGAGTTGATGCCGTCTTGCTCCCCTTGAAGCCCGCGACGTCTCGAGTCGCAGCGAAGTAGAGGACGCCTCGCACGCTGATTGGCCCGAAGCTGGGTCCCTGGGCGGCAGCGGATAAACCCTCCGCCGGGCTCGTCCAAAACTTCGTTGAAGCAATCAAGAGAGACAGCGAGAGAGAGACCACATATCGCAGCTCTGTTTTGTCCAATTGCGAGCTAGAGAGCGCGGTTGCGACGGTCGCTTGTTCCCGCCCATGAATTTCCAACGCTCGATACGGCAGCAGGCCGGTCTGTTTGCTTCTTCATCCCGAGTTCGTGGCTCCCGCAAGCTCTCAGTGGTCACCCAGCCGTTAACCAGAACCTGAACCATAGTGCTCCCTCCGCCTGCAGGCCCAGAGACGGGCTTTCCACCGTGTCCCCGACTTAACACACAATGCCCGCTTTAAGCAGGAGGGTGTACCTGGCGTGCTCTCTCCAGAAGGCTACGAGCTGGCGTGGTTACAATACCAGGACTACCTGGTGCAGAAGCTCAATATGCTCACAGGAGGTCGGTCTTCATTGCTCGCCCCTCTAGAATTGGGGGGAATTGCTTGCCTGAAAACATGTAATGCTGACTACATTATGCAGGTACCGCAGATGAAAATGTTGGGCCTGGGGCACTTTTGATCAAATACGCCCGTCAGGCTAATATGGCTTCCCTTTTTAACTATGCCTCTATGGCGCATAATAATCATTTCTTTTTCAACGGCCTAGTACGTTCTCGAGCCTCTCTCCTTACTCGGCCTTAGTCACTGATCAAGACAAAACACAGTCACCCGAACCAGTTCCAATGCCTCAAAATATCGAAGAAGCCATTTCAGAATCGTGCTCCTCCGTCGATTCTCTCAAAGAGGAGTTTATTGCGACCGCCAACGCCATGTTCGGGCCCGGTTTTGTCTGGCTCGTCAAAGTGAGAGACACTGCCCAGCTGAAGATCCTCGCAACCTATATCGCCGGCTCCCCATACCCGCAAGCACATTTCCGACGTCAGCCTGTCGACATGGCGACTCAGACCACCGGAATCACTGGAGGCGAGTCCTTGGAGGCTGTTGGAAAAATTGCATCCCGAACATACGGCTTCATGGGCCAACACTCACACCAACATGTCGCCCCTGGCGGTGTTGATATCCAACCAATTCTTTGCGTGAATACTTGGGAACACGTCTGGCTGCGAGACTGGGGAATTGGCGGCAAGGCTGCCTATCTGGAGGCGTGGTGGGATAAAATAAATTGGGACGGAGTGGCTCAGAGCTACGTGCAGGCCGGTGTTGATATCGGGGCTGACAAGAGGAAAAAACGGAGTCCATCGCGTTTTTGAAAGGCGTACTTAATGTTTTTCTATCCTGTATTATACATTTGTTCCTCTATTTATTTTTAAACAACAGATAGAAACGGATATAGATTTTACCTGTTCTCCTCGCAGGTATCCCAAGCTCCAATCACTCTAATTAAATGCGCTGTCTATATATGCCAGGTTCAGATGCTTTCTCAGGTCAAAGATGAAAAGCGGAGGCCGCATTGCACGAGGACCACCCTCGCACCTTTCACCTCTTGCTCCCGCCCTCGAGCATTCTCCTTTCAAACGCTTCTATCATCAGTCCAGCAACTTGGTCCTCAACTGAAGCCATCACAAGTGCCAAATACGAGCTCTTAATTTGGAACCGAACTGTCAAGTCGACCTTGGTTCGCTCAGAGCCGTTCGTGCCCTTCTTCAACGGTTCCAACTTCCATATTGTATCTAGGTGATCGAATACGGATGTACCCTTGGAGGTCCCCTCAGGTTGTAGCACGGCATCACCACTCCTTGCGCCTACAGACCAGTTCTTCTCATCACATTCGACTTTCGACTCGAATGTTTCGCAAAGCGGTCCGTAGCCAATAGTCAGATATGCGCGAGTAGGATATCCGGTCACCGGATCACGAGCGGTAACTTTCGAGGCCGTGAGAAAGGGTAGAAAGTCTCCATATGACTCGATCGAGGAGATTGTTTGGAAAAGCGGCGTCGGTGGGAAGGGAAGAATCCGCGTTGCGGAGAGATTCCGGGGCTTCGGGTCGGTAGGGTTTTGCGTGAACGGGGAAAATGACGGAAGGCCGAATTGTCGAGACTGACATATTATAGATGTGCCTTTATGCTGTGGCCTGCTGGCCGTACGCATAAGTGGTGTGAGAGATGCTGGTCGCATGGCGTCCTGGCTGACAAGGAGCAGGCGGGCCGGTCACTCTAAGCTCCTAATTCCTAGAACGACGAAATTAATTTAGAGCCAGGACATTTAGCGAGTATGAGTCCAGCAATTACCGTAGTCATCTGTGCCCTTTTCGTTGTAGTTGTGTATACCGCAATGCGAAGCTCCTCAGTATTTATTTTGGCTTTGGACATTTGTTCGCAGTTCGGCTTGTCCCTAAAATAGAGCTTCAACGTCCAAGTTTCTTTCGACGCTCAATAACGAAACATCCTACAGAAAGTGTCTGTGACATGAATTCGTTTTATGTTCTATCTCTTAAATTCTCGATAGCTGATGATTATTTGACCGACTATATATGAAGAATATAATTACTATTCCTAACGTCGAAGAAGTAGGTTATTATATGCCGACGGTTGATACACATTACTAGGCAACAATTTCTGCATTCATGCTCAGCTTACCCTCGCAATTATATATCTTGACTGCTGTGCCTGCGGGCTCATCACTGAGGACAATACGGTATTCCTCGTCCGCGTATATCGGGTTTGTGGCCCTATATTTAATGCGCTCCGGCACTATATATTCGGGTGTTCTGGTCTCTCCCTTTCTTGTTTCTCTCCAGAAGTCCAGCATTGAGATCAGATTCAACGGGCCATGCACAACTATGTTTTTGTGGCCCTCTACCTCCCGGGCCCATGGAACCGAGTAGTGTATCTTGTGAGAGTTGAACGTGAGAGCGGAAAACCGAAAAAGGGCCACTGGTGACTGTTTTAAGGTACGAGTATAGGATCCGTCCGACGGGCAGAATGGGGTCGATAGTGCCGAGACCTTGCTGTGAGAATTCTGATATTGCTGTTTCAAATCCGATTCCTGCTTCATTGAAAGGGAGGCCCCAAGCTCTTTGCGGAATACCCAGTTCCTAGGGGATAGATTAGTGATTAGTTTGACACAGGAGGATCTTGTCGCGTCTGAACCGCCTTAACCCACCGTTTGTCTATCAAGGCAACTCCATCTTCATTTTCAAAGGTTTTCTCCACGCCAACAACCACCATCTCCTCGCCAGTCTTCCTGATAGTCTTAGGTTCCGCGCTGAGAAGTCTTGTTGTCTCCGTCACCATCTGTCCAACCAGAAGCAAATTCGGTCGCCCGTCACGCTCGCTGCGAGGCCAGAGCATTTCTCCACCAGCCCACATTCTTCTTGTGAATGGTGGATCAGGATTAAAGGACACGTCTGTGCCATCTCTTCCAAGGTGCTCTTCTAGAAATTGAGGCGTAAAATACACTAGGTGGTAGCCTGGTGGGATAGGTGTTCCGTCGGGAGGTGCAGATATAGAACGGCCTGTGGGCTGTGTAGGAGGGAGAGCAAGTGAAGGAGACCCAGGGTATAGGTTGTCTTTATTGAGCGTAAGTGAAAGAAGTTGTAGCTGGTTAGCATCTAGAACCTGCGACCGTCTCTGGGGCCCGGTGGCCTTGAACCTGGCTAGAAATCTCTCTGCTATGTCCACCGCGGGGTCGCCTGGGTGGGAGGTAGAATATGGATACACGGATGATTGGGTATCACGTCTGAATACAGGGCCTCTGCGAGCGAGTGACGCCGATGGACGGCAAAAGACGCCGAAATGGAAATGGGACATTGCCTAAAGATCGCTGTACCTACTTTCAAGCGAGTGACGCTGAGACGGGTCATACAGTCCTTATACAGCCCTGAACATGGTCTACTGCGCAGTCTTGACTATAGGGGCACTTTGTTTGTCCGTCTCGGCCATCTGTTCTTCGGCAATACATCCAAGCCTCGGCACGAAGAAGGGCCGAGAGTTACCATTCGCTCTCAATCTCCCGACAGTCTCGAAATGTTTACAAGATCAACAGGGTGTGAGCACGATGTGTCATTCATCATTGTAATGAAGGTTTTTCGAGGTCGCTATCTACATCTGCCGTCACTCATAACTAGTTCACCCCATTTACCAATAGCCGCCGGGGAAGGGCTCGGCCGCTGGTGGCTTCTTCTCGAACTTGTCGATGCTCTGGATTGCCTTTCCATTGAAGTACCGGAACTTGACATCCTTCAGCTCGATACCCTGATCCTGGTCTATAGACAAGGCGTTGATCATGAACATGGCCTCCGCGCCAACCTTTCCCTCGGCGACACAGGTCACCGCGCAGGTCTTGCAGAATCGGTGGTGGATTCTGCCCGTTCCGAACGTATAGTCGCCCAGCTCCTGGACTGTTGCCGGTGTGATGAGTTTCAGATCTTCTGGGTTCACCATCAACAGTGCGTATCCGCGTTTGTAGCAGATGCTGCAGTTGCACCTAGTGGGGGAAATATTCGACGCATCGAGGTTGACTTCGTAACGCGTGGCACCACAGTGGCAGCCACCCGTGTACCATTTCTTCTCGCCCGCTTGCGTCGACATCTCTCAAGTCGTGTGTAAGCGAAACTAGCCCTTTGGGTAGCATCAGTCAGACTCTCATCGGTCATAGTGTACTGGGCGGGTAAGTCAGTTCTTACTTTGGGAAAAGATCTAAATGTTCTGTCGAGGTAAATTGTGAGGCGGCCACGAAGCAGGACTCATTGACCGGAAGGCTTACCGACTTATATATCTGCCTAAGGTCTAGAGAGAACTTTCAGCAATTCTCTACGCTGATTCACGGAGCTTTCAAGAGCTCGGCCTCAGCCCGCTTACGTGATTCTTTCGATGTCATCGAATCAAGTCGCCCCGAGTTAGATGCATGGCCTCGTATTTGAATATCGTTCTTATTATGACCATGATGATACCCCTCCTTATATTTAAAAGGCTCACTCTAAAGGTTTTCGACTCTATATAGAAGCGCGAGCTCGAAGGCCAACCCATGCTCTTTTCAACGGGATGGAACCCATCCTAGGGAATCGTCCTCTGATCTCCCTAGCTAGGCATCAGACCCTTTCGCTCTACTGAGTTCTTTTGCGCAAATCGTAGATAGTCAATCTTGGCGCCTGATTTCATCACGGGTTGGCGTGAACGCATCCGGTAGCGATCGTTCCGTTCTATTGTCATCAGTGAATTAGATTATCGTGTCTCAGGCTGATTACCCGATTTCCTAAAAATGATTTTGGATAAAGGGTGAAGCCACTCCGTACAAAGTCATCATTCAAGCAACATATTGGCCTACAGAGCTCTTCATATCCTTGAACAGAACCGCTGCGACCTTGGTGCACAACAATACTATTAGCATCTCGACATATTCAGCGTCTTGCTAGTTTTTAGAGAACACTCTGAAGACCGGGAACTGTTCTCGAGAGTTTGTTATTTCAGCACCGGGTGTCTTACAGTTGATACCAACAAGACCTCTAACACCTCTAACACCCCTGTCCTTCAGGAATTGAACACAGCTAGGTGGGAGGTCTTTGGCGTCAAGCGCCTTCGAGCAGCAAAGAAATTTTCCCGTGAGTGAAGGGCACGGTGGCCCAAGTTTGAGGACATATGCACAATTCGCTGCCGAAATCATCGATAGAAATACAATATTGATCAACATCCCGATAGTGAGCTCAATTCAAAAGGTTCCTCGATCTGAAGACTATGTAGCAGCTCCTAAGAAATGACTGAAATGTTACTAGGTCAATGATGTGATTTATATAGGCAAAATAGCATGCATCATCTCTATGACACCTAGGATACCACATGCAAGACATCTACGGCATCAAGCAGATTCGTGTCACACTATATTTGATGAAAACAAAATGCCTTGCTGTATCATTATTGTGACACTCCTTTTTATTTTTACTAACCATGAATTACAACACTGTAGTTATTACAAAAAGCAACTAGGTCGATTATATTATATTATTGAATAACCCTTAAGTAGGTGTCCTTAATATTTAGTGCTCTATTAATAAAGTTTATAATAAAATATAACAGCAGTCTAGTAATACTCTTTGGACGTTAAGGAAGAGAGCATCTATATGATCAACCCCTTCTTTCTCATAAAGAAATTGCATACTTATAGATTTTAAAAATGATACTTTAACGCTCAAAAAAAAGGGCATTTCCTGGCGGATCAACCGTCCATAGTACAGTAAATGAAAGCGCACAATGTTAGGAAAAAGAATAGGAAAAAAAAAAAGGAAAAGGTACATCCATCATGAGTTAATACATGTAAGAGGCAAAATTAAGGGGTATAGTACCTCTATTTCAACCCGTCCATCTCCGTCCATCTATAAGTCGTAGCCCTGTCATCCAATTCTATCGTAAGCCTGCCATTATCGCAAATCTTTAAAAAAATAAAAGAAAGAAAGAAAAACAGCAACAACAACAAAACAAAAGAGAACTTGTAAAGAAACGTAGAGAATCAAATTACCGTTCTGCGTTCTGTAACAGATGCGGCACAAAAAAAGCTCCAAGATTAGAAGTATCCTAGTCGAGTCCCTTCTTGTCTTAGACCTTGATGTATATTGATCAATGTCGGGAATTCCGACTCTAAGCTCCGAAGGACACGTTCACTTCGATCCTTTTTAGATAAGATCAAGCTACTTTCGAGCCTGCGAATCTCATCTTGAAGAAGCCTGTGAGAACTGTACAACGAGAGAGACAGTAGCTCGTCGGAGTATTGACGAAGCCGAAGGAGTTGCGTCTCAAGTGTAGGTATGTGGTTTGAAGAAGGCGCGGGAATATCGACATTTGAAGGTAAGGCCGATGAAGATGGATTTGGCGCCAAAGTGGATGCCGGCATGATAGATGGTCTACCGAGGAAAAGGCTACCTGCACCACTTACAGAATGGCGGTGGGCAGGGTATTGTTTGGAGACGGGGAAATTCCTGGATGACGGAGGCATCGGCTGCGACTGTGTTTCTGTTTGAATGTATGATGGAGTAGAATAGTGCAGCAGGTGATGTGATAGTGAATGTGGCATTAGAGCCATAGTGTCACTATTATCATCGCCCCTATGTTCTCTATCACACCGGGAGGCGTCACTGATGGTGCTGCTACCAGTCATCGAGACAGGCTCCTTTTCCCTGAAGCCAGCGACAGTGGCCAGCGTAGCCATGCCATCACCGTTTGATGTCTGGCGAGACATAGTGGATGGCGATCCCTTCACGAAAGTAGTTGCGGAGTGGGAGCTTTCCTGCATAGGAGGCAGTGACGGCTGATCTTCATTAGGTGGAGATCTGTGGGTAATGTAACGAATTCCGAGAATAGTTTTGCTCGACGGTGTTTCGGAGTACGACCTAGGCGTGTCGTCGTGCGATGCAATTGAGAGTCTTCGCATTTTAGAACGAGCATGGGGGCTATCATCGGGGACTAGCCCTGCCACGGAGTCCTTCTTTCCACGACTAATAGATGATGACATTAATTCTGAAGAGGACAAGTTGAGGTGAGCGATGCTTGAGGTGGTGGCACGGCGTGTCGGCACAGACGGGAAAGGTTGCTGAGTAGCTGAGCATGGTGAAATAGACCGTTTATGTTGTCTGCTGGTCGGTGGCGATGTATATGCAGCCGCAGGGAAGACTGATGTACTCCGCTGCGTAAAATATAATGATTCAGATCAGCCACTGTCTTTCCAAGCCTCCTTAAGGTAGTCTATCTGCATACCTTTTTATGATCAAATACATTGTCGGTGAACCCCGTGATTTTTCCACGCGGATCTACTGCCCGCACTCTCCGCTTCGACGCTGGTTTCTCGGCCTTGATGTAGGGGGAGGGGAAATGGCAGCACTGTCAGAAGTTGGTTAGTCAATGGGTCGGTCAGATTTCGATACCAACTAGACAGCAGGCAATTCCCGGTTGTCGAATAGCTCTGCCTTAAGTTCAAGTCACAACGAAGGGGAAAGAAAAAGAAAAAAAAGGGACTTACTCGACAATTACAGTTCTCTGAGCATTTTGGACATATCCATAGCTCAGCTTGGCGCATCACTTCTGAGCATGGCTTGTCAAAATGTCGGTACAGACCACGATAGCAGAAGAATGCCGCGCATTTGTCACAGCGTCTGCCCTTCCACTCCAAGTGGTCACTCCGGCACAGGTGACACAGTTTCATCGTTGTGCTCTGTCTGGCTAATATTAGTTCGTTTACTGCAGTTCCTAAGGTTTTGCGCTGATCTAGAATACGGGATCCTTCAGCAGCATTGCTTATATCGTAGCCAAGTATGGACTCTGCTTGTAGCACAACACGCGCGCATGTATCTTGCGGCACTATTTCAGCCCACGAGTAGTTTGAAGGGTGCTCACAGCTGCGGCCGCTCAAGTAGCACATGAGGCAAAGATCAAAGTCCTGGCATTGGTTGCATCGTAAATGGCGGTTCCAGATGGCGGTGTTACAAAAGTTGCAAGTCGCTATGGCTGTCTCAGGAACTGGAGTGAGGATCATAGAAGTCGCAAGTGGTTCAGCGATTGTCTCATCCTGCACCATTTGCTTAAAAAGCTTAGTGAGAAGAGGCAAATCGGGGGGAAGCTCCGCGGATTGTTCCTCGCGCACGAGGCTCAACATAGCATGAGCTAATGCAAGATTTGCTCGAGCAACGTCAGGATGACAGAGACGGTTGAACGGAGGCTGAACGTAGCGCAAACCAACATCCAGAGAGAGAGGGTGTAGGATGTTCCACACCACCTTTGTCGAAGCGCTTCCAAGGTTCCAGACCTGATGCGCTGTTGCGGGCGGGAAGACAACTAAGTCGCCAGGGCGTTGTTCGCAGATGTATATTGGGAAGTCCGCCCCTTTAAGCACTTCGGGCTCAAGGTTTAGCCAGTCGACATGCGGTGATGCGCCGCGAGCGGTCATGAAGCCATCGTATTTAGCCTGGGAATTAGAATCTGTGCCAAAACAAACGACCGGCTGGTCTATATTTGAGAATATGAACCATATTAGCCAAAGACCATCATAGCGGGAGTTAAATGAATTTAGGAAATTTTTGGGACGCTACCGCTGGAGTCTACAAGCAGATTCAAGGCCACCGTAGAAGAAAAACACCGATGAAAGCCAGACCTGATACAAAGGCAGTTAGTCTCAGGCGGAAAGTTCTATTTGGTGTTTTATTGAATACTAACGAAGAGCCTTCTGAACCAAAATTGACCATCATGACCTCGCTCCGCGCACATGATGGTAGCCATCTGGATAGGTCCAGTGTACCATTCGATTGAATTTCTGGAGGCAATAACTTTGCACATTGCTCTAACCAGACATCAGGACAATGTAAGTCGCGAGCGTAGAGACCCTTAAACTCGCGATAGGAGCTTCGAGCTGCTTCGGCGAATTTTTTGAGAGTAAAACTTAGGTCTTTGTTTGTGATGCAATTTTGGATGGTCACATCTAAAAAGTTTGAACCTAGTCAGGCATATTATATGAAAAACTGAATGATTCAAGGAGGAGCATTAATACTCTTCTTCGTAGAGTGTTCTATCAACCCTCCAAGAGACAAAATTTTCTCATTCCATTCGGGTAGCTGGTTGAAATCCTGAATTACAAACGGCTGTCCAATTTGGAGTCTTGTTGATAGCCACCGGGAAAAATCGTCGTTTGAGGAGGCAAATTCAGGTACCGCCGTCCTTCCATTCAAACTGCGGTGAGAACAGATCCGAGGGCATAGATCGAGGATAGAGTATCGAGGAAATTCAACGAATGGTGTTCCAAGGGCAAGCAGCTCAGAGACATTGACTGGTGATGGGACAAAGCTATAGGAGGTAGACATCCGAGGGAATGAGCCATGCGGATTGTCGATATTTGTTGTTGGCTGGGCAGTCATTGTCCCGCGTTGTGAACAATTGCATCTGTAGAAATGAGAATTCACTCTTGTATTTTGCGCCTTCGACGGGTGTAGTTTCAATACAAGTTGTGTGCAGTTAGCTAAGAATTGTTGGGCTTTTTGATATTTCTCAAGATCGATGCATGTATATAAGGATGGTAAAGCGATCTTGGATTGTCGAAGCCTTATATTGGTACCAATTGTTGATTAGAAGATGCAGGAACGAGAAACATCTTCGGTCTAACTTCAGATCTTTTCTCTCTTCTTTTCTCGTTTCTTTTAAATCGAATGGAACATCTTGGTCGTTTGGCGGCGATGCAAGCTGGAAAAGCCTCCCTCGGGAAGATCCACGACCAGAGATTGGCGCGCATGAGGGACATCGAGGAAAGCCATTTCTGCACCTGCAGATTGCGATTAGTAACTCGCTTCCCTTGTCTTCCGAGTCCAACTCACTCCTACTTTTCACCAGAAACACAAAATATAATCAAGAACCCTGTCTCCGGGGAAGTAAAAGTTGCGTTACGACCTCTGGTCCTATTGGACTGCGGTAGGGAAAACCCAGCTCTACATCACCATCGCCATTGTCATGCAGCTCACGGTGGCTCGTTTGCCCAGAGAGACATGTCGGCGGCGCACGCCGGGGCTCAAGCAAATTCGATTTCCCGGTGGACGTGGCTCGCGGACTGCAAGGCTCATTCTCTGAGCTGCTGACGACAGAGCTGATTCTTCCTTGAACGTGAGTGGGCAATGCAACGGTGGTTGACCAGGGGTACAGAGTCAGCCCCCGAAGGATGGCCAGAGTTGTCAGACCCCTTGCTCTCAGCAGCATGAGGCTCAAGAAACCTTCCAATCTGCTGGAGAGAGAGATCACGAAACCTGAGATGGCCAACTCGTCGACCCACAGGCCCTGTCAGAGGCTGTGAGACCGCTCTCCAGTCAGGCAGCGAGTCATGCACGAGAGATCTCCTTTGGCAATAGCCGTTGTCTCGCATTTCCGAGGACGCATGTCGATGTGCGGAGCCCTCCGCACGGATTATAATCACAGCCCAGCGACTACCTAAGTTAGGTATGCCAAAGCAGGGCCTAAGTCTTACTCGTCAGCTTTGAATGACAAGGAACGGCGCCGTAGCCACCGAGTTCTCTGCATGTTTAACGCGGGGTTCTGCTGGACGCGCAAAATGGCATCATCGTTTTCACTCTGTCTCGTCATTACCCATCTTTCCGACCCCATCTGCATGTCAGAGCGATCCCTGGCTGCTCCATTTCTCGTCAGCTGCGGGAGACCATGTAACTTTTGTCAGGCTACCTCAGTCCGCAATCTCGAGAAAAGGTGCAAAGCGTCCTGACTAACCCATCCGCTAGCGAGAGAGCTTGTAAGCCAATGTCGGAGGACAGGATGCGATCAACCAATGAGGTATAAGAACGAAGGTGTAAAAACGGTGATGATATTTAGTATATATATATGACTAACTAAGATAAAAAAATAAGATATATTAAAAGATAAAATATAATTAGATAATCTACTAACTAAGCTATAT
>JWPT01000115.1:0-109385 GCA_000812245.1 Onygena corvina | reverse complement strand
TCTTCTGTATCCTCTGCCTCCCTCGCCGCCGCGCGCTCCACGCCGTCGGCCACCAGCAGCGCAGAGCCCCAGAGATAGTGCGCAAACAGGCGGCGCGCGCGCTCGACCGCCGCCTCGTCCGCGGGCTGCTCGTCCTCGCGCCGGCTGTAGTCTGGCACGGCCAGCGGCAGCTCGCCCAGCAGCGCCGACTCGTAGACCAGCCGCTGCCCGGGCTGCCCGACGCAGGCGGGCGCCGACTCGGGGTAGAGGACGGGCAGCGCGCTGGCCAGACGGTCCTCGACCTCGCCGTCGACGTCTCTGAAGCGCGTGTGGAACATTCTGTCTGTCTGCGTCTGTCTGTGTGTCTGTATGCTGTATGTTCTATTGTGTCTGGCTGGCTGGTCTAAATATAACTCCGCCAGCTCCAACCTCAACTTCTTCTCTCCACCACAACTCCTACTCTACTACATCATCTCTTGCACCATCTTGCACCATCTCTGCTCTCACCTACTACACCTACTACGCTCACCTATAGCACACGCTCTACAACACATCTGCAACGACAATTCCTGACTGTCTGGTAGACTGAGTTTGCCCCTGGCGCCGGCAACTCTCCTGCCTGGCCTTTTTTTGTCTCGCCGCCGTCCGCATCCTCCCACCGCACTGCCGCCGCCCTTCGCTCGCAGACGCTCCGGATCCACGGCCTCTGTCTCCAGATGGCCTCGTTCAAGGTGCGTGCTGCCTCCAATTCGGCCTGCGCTGTTCTGCTACCCCGTGGCGACCTCACTTTGCTGCACCACGACCACGACATCGACATTGACCCAAGATAACCCAAGATGACCATACTGACTACGAGCAGGACTCTGCCTCCCGCCCGCTGGCCCAGGCCATCCCCAGCCCCCGCCAGCCCGGCAATGGCCGCTCGCACTCGCACTCCGTCTCGCTCGGCGCCCTCAACTACAACCACCGCGTCACTCGCCGCAAGAGCATGACCTCCTCCGCCCACAGCGCCGCCGCCGCGGCCACCGCCGCCCTCATCGGCGAGTCGGGCGCCCTGCACACCTCGCACCACCGCCGGGGCCTCAGCATGCGCCGTGCCGCCGGCCTGGAGTCGACCTCCGCCGGCTCGCCGTCCGCCCTGGCCTCCTCCTACGCCGCCCGCGGCAGCGGCCTCGCCAGCGCCCTGGACCGCAGGCAGCCCACGCCCGGTGCCGTGGCCTCCAGCGCCGTCTCCGAGGACCTGTCCGCCGCCGCCGCCGCCGGCAAGCCCATCACCATCAAGCAGCGCAGCCGCCGGGCCAGCGAGGGCTCGCATCTCATGAAGGCCGAGGGCAAACGCTCGCTCGTCGAGCTCAAGTGTGACCGCTGCGGCAAGGGATACAAGCACAGCAGCTGCCTGACCAAGCATATGTCCGTCCACATCTCCTCCAATTTGTGAATATACGCTGACGTTGCCAGGTGGGAGCACGACCCGGCGTGGGCGGTCACCTCCAAGCTGCTCATCTCCAAGCACCAGCAGGTCCAGCTGCTCGAGGCCGCCAGCGTCCTCGTCACCCTCAACGAGCCCGCCGCCGACGACTCCGCCATCCACACTGCCGCCAGCGGCGAGTCGGACCGCTCCTCTGCCTCCCCGACCGCCTCCGGCATCACCGAGCTGCGGGACGGCCTCAGCTCGACCGAGACCACGCCGCCGCCCATGGGCGAGGACGGCGCCGCAGCCTTCTCCAAGTCCAACGACTTCCGCTACAGCAGCAACAGCAACAGCAATACCCACAGCCACCCCTTCTCGCGCTCCCTTCAGTCCTCCATACCCTCCAATTCCTTCGCCAGCGCCAGCAGCGTCCCCTCGTTCTCGCCCGCCCGCTCGCACTTCCGCCAGTCCAGCACGGACACCCGGCCCTCCACCGCAGACACCTCCGGCGTGCTGGACGACGACGCAGCCGGCCTCGCCGCGGCCATCGAACTGTGCAATTTCGGCACCCCCCGCTCAGGGCCCATGACCATCCTCGAAGACGTGCCCCCCGTCCCACCGCTACCGGCCCGCTACCTAGGCCAGAGCGTCGGCAGCACCATGGCCCTCGCCGGCAACCCGTCCAATGGCTTCCTGGCGAGCAGTACCGGCAACTTCAGCAGCAGCGGAAGCGGAAGCGCCACGGTCAGAGCGTCATCCAGCAACCTCGCCGCCTCAACGCCGACCGTCTTCAACACCCTCTCCATGGGCGCACACGCCCCCATATCCTACCGCCTCTCGGACGAGCGAGACGTCAAGATGGCAGACATCCAGCCCGACATCGCCGAGCACAGCAAGACGCGAAAACCGCTCTCCAGCTCCGCAGACGACGACTTCGACCGCGCCTCGCCCTCCTCCGTCGTCCACCACATCGACGACGACGACGACGGTGTCTTCGGCCGCATGGAGGAATGAACCGCATCTTATTCTACCCACGCTTGATGCCCTTTTCTTCTCTTCTCTTTTTCGTTTCCCTTGGATAGCTATCTAGTCATATCTATTCGTATGCCCCATTTATTCCATTTTTACCGCCTATCTGTTTTATTTATACATATACACACTACCAACTAAGTATGTCTACCTGCTACGAAGCTCAGAATGCGATGAACATCATATGCCTTTGCCTACGCGCTCTATCCTGCAGTCCTTCCTCGTTTTATCTATTGATGTCGCGTTCTCGTCTTACTCTTATCTAGGCACTTGCCGTCCGGCTTTGGACCCAACGCAGCAGTCGTTGGTGGGGAGTCTCCTCTCCCTGCATTATATATATCCCTCAGTACGAACCGTCAGTATCTTCAGTAGATTCCCAATTAGATATAGATAGCATCCCTGTAAATGGGTATGGGTAGGTAGGTAGGTGGTAGAAAGATCCGCTCATATTTGCATAATTCGTTAAATAAAGAAAAAGACCCTCCATGAGAAATACATTGGTGCCTCCCTTGAATCCCGAGAAGAAGACACGTTGAATCTGTAAGTAGTACGTTTATCGGCGAGCACTGTTCCGCACGATGCCGTCCGGCGGTATATTGTCGAGTTTCTTGCGGCAATCGGGACAATACCATTTGGCAAGTCGGCTCGGGGTCTCAGCCAGCCCGATACAGTCAAGATGGAACCATTCCCTCTCGCACTACGCCAAACAAGTCAGCAAAACATATCTTATAAGGGGTGGGGAGGGGTTGAGTCTAAGGGGTAGGGTCAAAGGGGCAGAGTCAAAGGGGTAGAGTCAAAGGGGTAGAGTCAGGCAGTAAGAGTCAAGACGTGTAAGAACAAAGACAACACACTTAGCAAACAATCGGCAACATTGCATCTGATGTCACTCACTTCGTGGTATTCACAGCATATCATGGTTCCAAAGCTCACGTCTCCGCAGATACAGTAGCGGGGTTCGTTGGGGTCGATCTCCTCCACCACGCCGTCCTCGTCGATGCGGATGTCCTCGGACTTGGAGGACATGTTGCTGTCGCGGTGGTCTCGCCTCTTCCTGAAGGTGGGTTTTGCTTTGCGTCTGCCTACGCTGACGGCCGAGCCGCCGTTTTCGCCTGCGGTGACGGGGCCGGGGGCAGGGCGTCTGCTGCGGCGGCCGGCGGCGGTGACGGGGGGGAAGGAGCCGGTGGTAGGGGTGGGCGGTTGTTGGTTGGTGAGCTGGTCCTTGACTGCTGGGGTGGTGCTTTTGCGGCGGAGGCGGTCGCGGGTGGTGGAGTCGATTGAGATGGAGGTTATTGAGCGGCGGCGGGAGGAGGTTCTGGTTGCTGCTGGGGGTGTGGAGCTGCGGATGGGCTTGGAGACGATGGAGAGACGGCGGCGGGTGGAGGGCTCGACGGCGGATTTTGGCTCGGCGGGTGAGGCTAGGGGGGAGGAGACCTTGGAGCCGGGCTTGCTTGGGAGGAGTGGCAGTTTGAGGGATATGATGGGTTTGTTACTGGTGGAGGATTTGGTCTCGGTAGCTGATTTCTCGGCGGACGGCATGGTCAGCTGTAGTCTCTTTGCCGGAGGTGCCTGGGGCGTTGACGGGCTACCGCCAGCCGATGGTGGCTGCTGCGGCTGTGATGCGGTGCCGGTGCCGTCTTGTGCTGGGGCAACAGCATCGGCCACTTCATCAAACTTCCTCTTCTTGGAGGTGTTTGTTTTGATCTTCAACCTAGGTGTCGTTGCTGCTACATCGTTAGCCGGAGAAGTATCACCATCTAAAGGCCCAGTAGTAACGCTATCAAGAACAGCAGGTGACGCAGGAGAAGCCGGCGGCACCGAAGCGGGTTCCTCCGCCGGTGCCGACGCCGGCAGCTGCTCAGGATTCGAGAACAACGTCTGGAAGGGAGTGGCTGCAGCGGTTCCAAGACGTTTCGCCGCCAGTTCGGCCTCCGCGGCAGCCAAAGTGGCAGCTTGTTCTCGCGCTAAACTTTCACGCTTTTGCTTTTTGGCTTCATTGAGTCTCATACCTCGATTAAGAAGGGTCTTGGTCTCTTCAGGCTTATTCTGCGGTGGAAATCCAGCCGCCCGGTAGGCCGGGTGGCCTGGGGTATAGGTGCTGGGGATATCGTCGCAATCTAGAAACTCGGTGCCTTCGGCTTCGGCTTTTGCCTTGGCGGCCAGATAGCCTTCCCAGCCCCGGTTGCCCAGAGCCAACTCGCGCTGGATCATGACATCGCTGGGTTGCCAGACGTGGTTCTTTTTCATCTTCTTGCGGAGTCGAGCCATCTCCCACTCGGTCAACCGCAGCCAGGGGTGATACGGACCACCCACGGGAGCGTCTTCCGGAGGAGGCTCCAAGACAGGGGGCGCGGTCTTGGGGACCTGGGGCTTGTTTGAAGGCTGTGCAGGCCGTCGATTCTTGGGCTGCTTATCTTTCTTGGATTTCAGTTGAAGAAGTGGTTCATGCTGCAGCTCTCCCGGCACGTCAAAAAGCACGTTACCCGGTCTAGGCGCGATAGGGGGTCTCTGGGGCCTTCCCTTCTTCTGTGTCGCCGAATCCTGCCGTCGGCCTGCTCCCTGGGGCTTCTGGCCATCGACACGCAGGGTGATCCGGGGCGTGAGGGTCGACCCGTCCGCGGTACCGGGCCTCTTGGGCTCGACGAACTCCTCGTCCTTCTCGGGTCCAAGGTTGGCCAGGATCGTCTTCAGCTTTGATTTGATGCTTCCCAGGCGATCGAAATAGTGCTCGACAAGGTCGTAAAGACGGCCGGACTCCGCATAGGCCGACTCACGGGCGTTGACGGCGCGTCGCAATTGCTCTGATATCTGCTTGCGGAGCACATGGGGCTGCGGGCGGTTCTCGGCTGGAAGGGTTGGAAGCTCTCCGTAGGTCTTTGTGAGCTCGTGGACGGAGGATGTGGCCTGGATGTACCGTTCGTCGAGGCCACGGATCAGGGTGAGCGAGCGGACCAGGTCGGAGGGCAGGTATTCGGTGTAGTCGATGAAGTCGGTGACGGTGGCCTGCGCGTCGGGGTCGGACGGCCCTTCGATGAAGAGGTCGCCCAGCGCACCGGGCTCGTCAGGCATCCTGGATGCTTCTCTTCGTCTTCGTCTGTCTATCTCGGACGGTGGGGAGAGCAAGACGCGGCCGGTTCACGGCTCGAGAGGTCGCCAGGTCTCAGAGGAGGGGCGTCGGCCGTCAGCCGTGGTATGAGCTGTCACTTGCCTGTGCCAGTTTTCTGCTTCATCTCGTCGTCTTCTCGTCGTCTCCTCTCTTCTTCTTCTCGTCGTCGTCGTCTTCGTCGTCTTTGCTGTTCGCGATGCGCCCGGGAAGGTCGGCGGAACCTTCTTCCGGCCCGCCAACCTCAGCCAATTCGAACAGGAAGAGAGAGACAGTGAAGACGGCGAGCGCAGGAGAGCAGTGGGAAGTGAGGGAGGTGAAGGGAATGAGGCATGTAGTATCTACTGTCACAGGACGAACTCGGTGGGAGCAGTCACTGCACGGAGAATAGGAGGATGAGGCAGAAGCCTTCACTACTTGGTCATATGTCTATATTCATCCTGAGGACACCAGTGTGCAGATATTGGTGACACTGCTCTACAATCAGGGGAGATGACGTATCAGCTGTATCCTGTTGTTGAATACGCCGTAGTCTGGATTGAAATCAGCAGTGACGGCGAAGTTGGCGGAAGAAGCCTGCTAAACAGATTCAATGTGACGAGAGCGACTCCATTCCAGGCGGCCCTGAGGAGCACTGCCACGGACGATGATGGAGGGAAGACGGCCTTATCTATCATAGTCATAGCTAGGCCCCTGTCTCGACATCTTTAAACGGCTGAAAGGGGACTTCTATCTAGGGATGAACACCTGCTACGCCACGGTCGTTGATTGGGAATCATGCAGAGCCTTACCGGTACGGTAGGCTACGGACAGCGCACCTTGTTGCTCACCTGGGACATGGCTCTCTATCAATCCTCGTCCCTCTCGTCCACCGACAGCAAGTCCTCGAGTATCAAACTGCTGCGGAATTGCGCTGATGCCCAGGACTAAGCCGTTTTTGGTGCGATCCAGCGCTCGCTGCACTCCACCTCGGATCCTCCCCGTCGCCAGAAGCCGTAGGTTCACGGGAGGAAAAAGAAAGGAAAGCATCAATCCCACACCGAGCGAGCAAGAGAAGCGCTGCGCTTACCAGAGATCGGCTGCCAGTCTTTCACAGGACCCTCCAGCATGGCTTGTACCGTCAAGGGTAGACAGGAGGCCCTGGCGCATGCTGATCGGCTAGCCACTCCTGGTCTCATGTAGCGCCGCTAAGACAGACATCTATGACGGCAATGAGGTTCAAGGCTGTGCTAGAGTTGCCCGACGATGGGCCGTTTCCATAGTCATGGACTCGTCAGGACTTCACCGAAATGAGCCATCGTTGAAATAAGATATATAAAGTAGGAGGGTTCTCCCTCGACGACGGTATCTTTTAGCCATCAGCAAACACATTAAACATTCATCCATCATGGCGACATCCAGCCCTACAACTTACTATCCCTTTGAGCCTAGCCATGCCCTCGCGATTGTCTTCGCGGTGCTCGTTGGCATATCATTCTTTGTGCACATATGGCAGAACTTGTGAGTAACCATTGACTCCAGTCAATTCAGTCTCGACTTTACTGACGCTCATTGCTGCTAACTAGCCGCTACAAATGTTGGCGCGTCATGTTTTTCATGTGCTGGGGAGGCCTCATTTTTACATCCGGCTGGGTGATGCGAAGCGTCTCAAGCTACTACCCGGAAAACAAAAACTTCTACATCGCGGAGTCTGTCCTGATTCTGTGCGGCCCTCCCGTCTACTCGGCGGCTGAGTACAACATTCTTGGCCGCCTCATGCACTACTTGCCAATGCATGCACCCCTCAATCCAAACCGGCTTATCTACTTCTTCATCTACCTCGGAGCCTTGGTCGAAGGCTTGACCGCTGCTGGTGGAGCCCGCCTATCAACTGCAGGAGATGACATGGACTTGCAGAGAAGCGGCGGCACCCTCGTTGCTGTCGGTTCAGTGCTCCAGGCCGCTGTCGAATGTGTCTTCATCGCCATGATAGCTCACCTCCACCATCGATGCGTACGCGCAAACATGCTCACGACCAAAGTACATACAGTTTTCATCATGCTTTACGGTACCTCCAGTCTCGTCTTGTTCCGCTCGATCTTCCGTGCCATTGAGAAATTTAGCACTCTCAACGTTGTCTCTACTGGCATGTGCGACGGGGTATGCGATGCAGTCCTCAGGCACGAATGGTACCTATATGCGTTTGAAGCCGCTCCCATGGTCATCTATACCTACTGGCTCAACATCATCCATCCCGGTAGATTTTTGCCAGTCAAGACTACTACATACCTTGGATTTGACAGAGAAGAACACGAAGGCCCCGGTTGGACCGACAAACGCTCCAAGTGGGAGACCTTCGCTGATCCATTTGATCTTAAGGGAGCCATGAGTGGACAGAAGCAGCATGAAAAGTTTTGGCTGAATCCCCAAGACAGCACCACCTCTTCCAAATACAACCATACCGAAATGCAAGCCTAAATTATCAACGGTATAGTATAGTGCATATTTGGGTGTTGTCGGCTTTGGATGTATAGATCTTGTGTTCTTGCATAGCTTTCTTTTCCTTGTACCATTACATAGCCTTTGTATCTCTAGAACCTTGAATTACAACATTTTGAGACCTTACTTGGCTAGCCACTACAAACACTCACGAATATGCATTCCGATAATTGTACCTGATTCCAGGCTTCCGGGAGCGGCCTGGCCGAGACCCCGGGGATTCCCATCCTATGATATCCAACCATATTTTTCACCTCGATTTTTGTGAACAGCATCAGCGCTAGAGACCAAGACGAGCCACATTAGGACACGAAGACAACCATTCATCTTCGATAAACCTGCTTATACATAGTCTAGGAAATCTGCCTCCTCCACATATCATGTTATGCTGTACATTCGATTATATCGCTCCCACGGCCCTTTCTCTTAGCAACCGACCGATGATCAAGCCGTTTCTGCAGCGACCGGGGAGGTTGTGATACGTCTTTTAGGCATTGCTGGAGACATCATCGCAGCCATTGCCGATAGCAAATGTTGCCCGTTACTCCATCTCGCAATCCCAACCGCCGTGGCGAGCGGGGAACTTGGACTCTCTCGAGTGAAAAGCCCAGGCAACAACAACGAATGCTGTGGACGAGTATCACAAACCAGACCAGTCTCAGTTAGATGTTACGAAGACTGAAAAGGACCTTAAGAGACCCGGTCGGGAATGAAACAACAACTCATCTTGCTGTCGAATTGGCCTCAACAGAGACACACCGAACATTGCTCGAGGCATCGATTATCATATTGACGAATTTCTTTTCAATTGCATAGCTACTTGGCATATTAAATCTCGACAGACTGCTGGCATGACCTTCATTTCCCTCATATGGTGTTCCGGGATACTATCTACCTACCTACCTAAGGTACTCCGCAAGTCACGACATGAGGCTTGTGAAACTCCTCGAAGCTGTGTTTATCGCACAGTTGGCCAGCCCGGTACAAAAGTATGGTTTCTCAACCGCTCTCGTGAGCAATGGCCATTCCGGCTTGTTGAGCATTCAAATCTCAGTGCTTTGTTGACATCTACCTTAGTTGGAATAGTCCATGGCTGGCTTTCCCCGCCCGCCAGGGAACACAATGCCTGCCAGATGACCTCTTGCCTATGTTTAGGACCTTGTTGCTTTATACCCTCCAAACTTTTCATCCGCGAGTGGGACAAGCCAGGTCACTCTGGCATCCAGAGTAACGATATGCTCCCCGCAACAAGCTGACGTCGACGTTGACGCAACATAAAGACCCTTGATAACCCCACTATCTTGGGCACCGGGGTTAGGGTGAATTTCAATTCCAGGCCTATATATGGATATTCATTTCTCCATAACCTAAGTCTAAGGTCAAGCAATGGTCGCCATGAACTTGCTTCACTTCACTTTCCTCCTGACGGTCCTCCGGTTTCCGACAACCTCGTATGCACAGATCGGTATCAACGGAACAAATAGCATCAATGGAACATTTAGTGGAACAAATAGCACTAATGGATCGTCCATTGAGGTTCAGTACACTCTTCCCGGTGAGCCCTCCAACTCAATACCCCAAAAGGAAATCACTCTGATGCTTCTATCGTTATAGCCACCGGTATTGCTGCTGTGAACTCTGTGAACCTGCTGCGGATCTATAGCCAAGATACTTCTGGCGGCATCCGCGAGGCCAGATTCGAAGGTCAGTGGAGCGGAGGCCTGCCGCAAGACACGATTGCAAGGGCCAGGGTTAATTCCTCAATTGCTGCCGCCTCTGACGATCTTGACTTGGTAAGTAGATTGTCTGAGTTGGCGTCACCCAAAAGTACGGGCATATTTTGACATCACTTTAGACTCGAGTCTACTTTATTTCGGCAAATAACACTCTAGGAGAGGCAGCATCCGACTTTCAAGGAAAATGGTACTCTGGTGCCCTCAATAACTACAATTTTCGGGTGGCTCCTCATTCGAAAATTGCTGCTGTCTTCCTTCCCGGTAGCCGGAGCCCAACTCTACGCGTATATGCTCAACTCCACGATGATACTATACAAGAGTTTGGATACGATGGTAAGCAGCCTCATCATTAATCCGTTAAATTACTATAAACACTTAACTTACCACTGGCTATTATCAAGTTTCAAACTCCGCGCGTGGATGGCGATACCTGGAGAACTTCGGGCCTGCAATCCCCGGCACTCCAATAGCAGCAGTAACATACCTTGCCAAAGTAGAGACATCGAACATCCGGTAAGATACATCCCTTTTTACCATTGTGCAGTACAGCTTGAAGTAATTCACGCTTCTGTAAACCAAGCATGGTTGACACTGACAATGTACACTCTGCGCCAGGCTCTATTTCCAATCCTCAAACCACCATGTCATCGAGAACATGCACGACGGCGAGTCCTGGAGCGACGGAGGTATCGTCCTGCGAGCCGCGAAGCCGTGCACTGCTCTCGCAGCAACCAGTTTCTTGCTCCAGCCTGGCGACCCTCGCAGCGTCCGAGTGTATTATGGCACCGAGGACAACGTCATCCTTGAAAAGGGAAACGATGGCGGACGCCAATGGTACGACGGTGCATTTGAGCATTCAAGCATTCCCGGATCCCAGGTGGCGGCCGTGGACTGGGGAAATGGCGGTGTTTTCAACATCAGAGTCTACATCCAGGACGGCGCATTCAAGACCGGGATCAGTGAGTGGGCTTGGTTCCGTCGTTCATGGCGTCGGGGCATCCTCGCCATCCCACCAGCATAGTATTTAGGCACATATATCTAGTTAGTTAACGAATAATTTGACGACCATGACGATATTCAATCCAGCAAAACCAGTAGGCAAACATAGTTTGATATAAGAGGATAGCCCGTCGCCGTAAAAAGTAACCAGAGACAAGCATTATTTGATCAAACCTTGCAACTCCGTATATCACCTTGGCTGCAAAAGAAAACTTTCTCAGGACCAATTCCGAGTGCCAGACATACTCCGTAGATACCTTACTTTGGTAGCCAAAACTAAGTCTGGAGAGACGAAGATTGGCCAGTTCTCTCAACCAAATTAAGCTGCATATCAGACGCAAAATCGCCTCCGACCCGCCGACTCCGCTCTGGGTATCATGTTTTCCGTAATCTGCGACTTTACGCGTCTCTACAAAATAAGTCCAGAAAAAAATCAAAAAAGGAGAATAATTCGATGTGAGCGCGAGCCGCAGCCGGAGCAAAGTGCATCCATCTCAGCAGCAAATCCCCAACACAACGCCTCGAATAATCAGCCAGTGGTTTTCATTTCCGCCGACCCCTGTCTTGCTACTAGGTTTGACGCGATAGATATAATTGATTGGCCTGGCAGTTTGGCTATTTCATTAGCAGGCCAGGCGCGAGAGGCCTGTCGCCTTCTTGTCGTCTCCATCGTCGCCGTCTCGATGGACTGTTCTCTACGCTATAACCTTTCTTTTTGAGCGCTTTGTTCTTCTCGATGTCCTTCCCGCTGGTTCCACGGCCGTCAAGCGGCAGATATCTCGATAGTTCGGACGGCCAGGATGAACTCCTGCTCGGTGACTACAGCCATGTTACATCCTCTTCGTCCAAGTACGCCGGAGGGCCGGTCCAGCGCTGGTTCTACAAGGTGCGAGAGGGCCTGCGGTATATCGCACCAGTCAGCAAAAGGTTTCGCGTGCGACGGTCCAACAAACGAGGCTCTACGTGTCGTCGCCTGTGGCTGTCCGTAGTGTTCCTGGTTGGCGGGTTTGTCCTCGTCTCTTTGATAGAAGCTCTCTTCTATCCGTCATACCAGAGCCCGCCAAAGCACTACGACCAGCTACATCAACAAATATCCAGTTCTACAGAGCATGCGCGTGGGAATCCGCACAACGAGAAGATCTTTATTGCAGCGAATATTATCAACGCAGACTTGATCCGTGGGCCATGGGGATCCTCGCTGCGAGAACTTGTTGACATACTCGGCCAAGACAACGTCTTTGTGAGCATATACGAGAACGACAGTGGAGATGGAACGCGAGATGCGCTCAGAGACCTCCAAACTAATCTCCCATGTTTGTCAATCCTGCAGGTCCTTCTATTACATGCCGAACAGCGCTGATGAATTTTCTAGGCAACTCATCAATAGTTACTGGAGGCCATTTGGAGTTGTCCAGTTTGCCGAAGGTAATGGTGCCTGGAGGCACGCAGAGGACGAAGCGAATTGCCTACCTCGCTGAAGTACGGAACCGGGCCCTCAGACCGTTGGATTCATCATACAGCCCAACCTTGTCCGAGGCCGAAAGCGGATTTCAACACGCAGCCGAAGAGTTTGATCGCATCTTATTCCTAAACGATGTATACTTTGCAGCTAGCGACGCAGCCAAGCTCTTATTCTCGACCAATGCCCAGAAAACGGGCCGCGCGGATTACCAGGCAGCCTGCGCCATCGATTTCACTGCCAATGTGATGTTCTATGATTCGTTTGTTGTCAGAGACGACGAAGGCTATGGTATTGGCCTGATGTTTTTTCCCTGGTTCGCAGTCGCTGGAGAGAGCCGAAGTCGTCAGAGTGTGCTCGCCGAAAGTGACGCCGTACCAGTCCGCAGCTGCTGGGGCGGGATGGTCGCGTTTGACGCCAAACTATTTCAGCATACACCCTCGGCCAACACCACTGAATTAGCTGTGCAATTTCGTCATGATCCGGAGCCTTTCTGGGAAGCTGCAGAGTGTTGCCTGATTTTCGCCGACATTGAAAACAAACCTCAAATATCAAACTCCACCGGCGGGAGAGGCTTCTACGTTAACCCTTATATTCGAGTGGCCTATACCGAGAACACGTGGAGTTGGCTCGGATTCTTCAGAAGATATGAACGGATCTTTGCCAATCTTCAATGGATCGTGAGTAAGATTGGATACCCCGAATACAACCCTCGCCGACTCCATGTTGCCGGCGAAATTGTGCAGCAAAAAACTTGGGTTAGCGATCTTGATGGTCTGAACGGCAAATTCAGCATGGTTGAAAGAAAATCGGGCGCAGGAGGCTTTTGCGGCCAACGACGAATGTTCGTTATGAAGGAAGACATAGTTGCTGCGAACAAGAAAGGCGAAAAAAATTGGGAGAAATTACCCGTCCCTTATATGTGACTTGAAAACCTTGAGAACACGTCTATCTTTAGAGACGCGCTCGAACTTCACAAGAGATAGCTATGAGCAGAGGGCCCCGACCATATCTCTTGGGTCTACGAGTTCGATCTTATGAAGGAATCTTTCAATCGAAGACTAATACCCATTGAAGGTCCCTGATCATGACTCAACAGTGATTTTGAGGGTCAGTCAGATGACAACTTGACGCGACAAATCTACTGTTTATATCTGGTTTGGGTTCCCTATATTGACCCATGCACTCGATTCAATACCATGATTGGATCTTCTTAAGTTTTAGACCGATTCAAAGAAGTTGGTTGCCAAGACTCCACCGCATACGACTGGTACACCCATAGGAGCCAGCCATACAAGGAAAATGATGCACGCATAATTAGCACATAGAAGCGTTCTTTTTAGACATAAAGTAAGAACAGCCTAGTTAGAAAGAACCACATTTCGAAGATCCAAGAGACAGACATTTTCTCGCCGAGTTAACTTCAACGATTGCTACAACAGCGGTTCGAGGCTGTCTTACCAAACAAGTTGCCGCACCTCTTTAGCAGGGCTCGTCTCATCTCTATATAGCGCTAGAACAGCTGATTGTGAATATATATCATTAACTGATTAGCTAAATTCGTTATACTTACTGTTTAACTTTACTTCATGATTGTTTTTGTATTTAAATAATGCTTCTGCCGCCCCAGTGTGAAGTGAACGTTGTGGAAACGGTCAGTGTTTTATGTCCACTTTATTCATGGGAAATTAAAATTGCTGCATTAAAGGAATCTCATTCATTTCGTTAAGTATACTCGCTAATAATCACAAATAATCCATCACAGATTCGCAGATAGGTGCAGAAGGAGACAGGAAAATATTAAGGCAATTTGCGTCAAGAAACTTGGCGAACCAAGAGGTAATATCGTAGCAGGGGACTAGATTTTCAGCAGTCCGGGTATATGTTAATTGGCGCCGCATAGTGGCAGAGAACATGGTAATTTAGTCCGCATCCAAGTTGGCGACAGGAGCGTTATCGTTGACTTGGATACCGCCTCGCTTCTTCTCATTGGTATCCCAGAATGGGATGTTCCAGCCGCCCTCGTTCTCGGGGGTGGAGAGCCAAAGTCTCATCAAATGTCTGCGAGGAGCGGGTGGTGGGAAATCTTTGTAGGCAGTACGGGCGTGGAGGACATGGGAGTTGGAGAGGAATTGAATGTCACCCACATCAAGGACCATGTGGAGGGAGAGTCGCAGGCAAGTTTCCTCGAGAACTCGCATGGCCTCGACTTGCTCTGGGGAGAGTGGAGGGATGATCCCGGCATCGGAGAAGCGGCTAAGAGATTGAACGTAGTACGGATCCCACCTGAAAAAAGCATATATGTTAGCGGAGGCGATTCCATCTATGTCAATGTTTTTGAGGGGTTGGGGGCAAGGCGCAACATACTTGGTGTACACACGGCCGCCGTTTGGCTCTAGGTACATGATAGCGGCTCTGATGTACTCTTCTTCACCAACGCTGACCTCGCCCTTCCTGTCAACATACCAGTTGGGCTTGGTGAGGGTCTCAAGGACATCCGGACGCTCTTCAGCAAGGACATTGTAGACATGGTGAGAGGATATAATATCAGACTCTCCACCCTCGAAGGCCTTTGCAATGCAAAGCAAGCCAACAATGTCGCAGTCATCGGTGTGGAAGAACTGTCTAAATGTTCGAGTTATGTCAGTCCTGTCCATGATAGCTAGTGTGTTCTAGATGGGGCTCAGTAGTAATTTACCTGGCATTTGTCCTGTAAATGCGCACTTTGTCAATCTTTCCAGAATCTTCACCAAGGTCTTTGACGTGACCCAAGGCGTGGCCACGGCTGTTCTGGCTAACAAAGTACCCAAGGTAGGTTCCCAGTCCCATGTATGCAATGGCGGATTTACGGGTACCCCATTCGTCAACTGGGAAGCCTTTGAAGAGAATGAATCCCTTGCCGTCAATAATATCCTTCCTCAAAACTTCAAGGAAGCTGGCAAACTTGGGCAGTCTGAAGTTGTCCTGTATGTTGTAGTTAAGTCAGAATAGGATCTTCACTTTGAACTGAGTTTTGGTTTTACCTTAGAGATGGCAGTGAGAGGAATGCCAGAAGCAACGAAAGCATCGGCGGCAGCGCTCATTTCAGCGCACTCTTCTTCGGTGAAACGATGGGTCCATTTCTCACGGTTGTTGATATAGTCCTCGGCCTTCCATACGGTTGGGCCGGTAATGTATTTAGGGAACTCGGAGAAGGGCTTGACCTGGTCATAAAGAGGAGGTTGCTGGCCAGTGGTCTTCAGTCCATCAGGAAAGATTTCCCGGTTAATGGCAGCCTTGTAGTGAGCAGACTCAACCTGAGAGACAGGTGTGTCGTATGTGACGGGAGCCATTGTAGCTGGGGAGGGTGATGATGTAGATGGGAAAGGGAAAAGCGGGTATGGGGTATGTTATGAAGTACTTCAAAGAGGGTTAAGCCTGGTCACTAGCTTTCTTGCGTGATTGGGAAGTGAGATTGCCTGCGGTCTGTGAGAAAATTCTAGATGAAATGGACTTTTCTGACGGCTTTATATAGCTTCGATTTCGGCGCCATGTTCATCGACGTGGATAGAGATCGGCTTCGCCCAGCTTGCCGAGCCCGTCCACTGTGTTTCGTGTGGTCTACTCCGTACTCCAATGTTATCATGGGTTTAGACTGCAACACGCCAAGTAGCGACTGCACTACAACGCAAGTACGCGGTACTGTCGCAAGGATGGAGCGTTACTGCAAAGATCGCCTATCAGATTCCGACATCTCGGCGATAGAGAGCAAATGAGGGCGGAGCCAATCTGCACCGCTGAGTGGGTATGGAGTCCTGCCGCTTCGGCGATTGACAAGTATAACTCGGGCAGTCGGGCCTCGAAGTCTATGATCAGACCCGTGAACAAGGATGTTGCACCTAGTCTAGCACACGCATTCGCATCCCGGTTTGGGAGCAAACTTCTCCGAACGGTGGCAGTGAAGTTAATTCACTATTATGCTGTCCTTTCCGTGTCATGTTTCGGCTGCGACTGCAACGGCATCCAGGGGCCGGACGGCGGGGAACAGGACAGAAGATGAGGGAGCATGGCTCAATATGGCGCAATCTAGCTCGCCACTGTTGCCATGGATGTACTCCGTCTGACGGTCCAGAAAACCACAATCGATCGCTCAACATGTCTCGCTGGGCCAAAGTGTGGGGATGGACGGACCCTCTTGGCGCAAAGAAGCCCAAGTCAACGACGGAAAAGGAGCTGGCTCGAGGCTGAGGACCGTTCAATCCAGATGGTTCCCCGCCGCCGAAGAAAGATCCATTTGTGCCGACGAAGTCGTATCCATGGGTTCCAGGGCCCTACGGCCACGCTACTGCGAGTCGTGCGGCTTCTTGTAAAAAGCTTCTTCTTCTCGGTGAATCGCGGCGGCAAGATCTTTGCGCCGAGGGGTCCGCCTAGACTATAGACTACTTACCTCCAAGCTGCCACGACTGGATAGCTCGTTTCGTGAAGAGGGAGGTTCGTGAGGAAGATCGTGGACAGCTCGTATATTTCCCGCGAACCATACCAGGCCGGCCAGGTGAAGTGCCGTTGGACAGTCCTAGCCGCTGGTAGCCTCCAACGAGATCTCAATTCCGAGCAGGGGTCGAGGGCCTGCCGAAATTTGACATTGCAATCGCCGCAGGGATGCTGACGGCCGGGTACCTTGTATATATACTTGCGGCCGCAGTGTGTCGCCTGTCCTTGAACCGTTTTTTCTTGCCGTCGGCGACGGGCCCCAAACACCAAGACACAACATCCATGGCTTTGCCGCGTCGTCCAGCCAGCAAAGAGATTGTGCCGCCCGGCCCAAGAAATACGAAGCCAACCGCCGGTTTCAATTGCTCAGTCCATTATACCCGTATAAAGCGATCAAAAAGCCAAAATTGATTCGTGTTGCGTTATCTAAGATACCGTCTTCATGCAAGGCGGCCTCGCCTCTCGCCCCAGCTGTGCCATGTGTTTTAGGCTATTATTCGAATCAGAAGCAGTAGGGAAGAGCTATACGCGGATCAAAAATTTAGGTACAAAATTCTCGGCGATGGTCGAAGATGCCGAACACTCGGCAGTTCCTCCACGGTGGGAAATTTGCCAAGCGGCGCAGGAATGGCGGTCCTGGACCGACCCCTTACGGCATGGAAAAAGACCCTGGACGGCCGCCGGTCCCTGTTGATTGCTGGGGGACACCTCAATCTACATCACGGTACACCGGTAGTCGAGATTCACTGTATTTTGTTCCTGCTTCTTGTGACTCCTCATTCCCCTTGCCTGCTGGCATCCGTAGCTGTCCGAAAAGACGAGTTTAACCATGTTCCGGTTATATTTTCCCTTCAGGTGGCAGGTTGGGCATGTGCCCTGGGCAGCCATGATGGGGCCTCCAACATCAAATGGGAGTATACCATTAGTTTTGAGCATTTTGCATTTTGCGAATCCCGGATCTTTGGCGCACGGTTGGCCGATGATAATCCATCGATGCTTGCAGGTGGCCGATTTGAAGTAAACCGTTCGACACATGTTTCAGTAGAGGACGCACTGGCAGCTTCGAAATTGTTTACGTGAGGCGATCCTATCGCCTGCCGGGTTTGACCGGATCCTTTTCTTTTTTGCTTAGCGAAGATGTGCAGGCGTCGTATTATGGCACTTAATTTAGCACTCTCATGCGCATGTACCGAAAGAGCGTCACGGCAGTTATATCTCCTGCGGGCAAGGCAAGAGTGCAAGGCAAGGATGGCGAGGAACATGATTGCAACCTACTGGGCCGAGGGGCTCGGTCATTGATATAGGCTTCATAATCACCAGGAGGGCTCGATGGTTTCATTCACACCTCTCGGTCTGCTGCCCTGGACAGGGAGGTTGCGAAAAACGCAACGATTTATCCCGCACGTCTGGCTGAGTTGGTAAGGTGACATTGCACATTTGCTCTCGAGGGGTGGGATTAAGAGCCTCCTTTGCCGCCTTCACCATCACCGTTCTTTATTGCCTGCATAAGCTCGTATAACTGGCCGATTTGCTGATCTGTGCCGAGTCAGTCACCGTCAACCATCGGTTCGTCTACGAATAAGATAGCACCCTACCGCTCATCTTGTCGATTTTTGCCTTGTCCAGCCTGCCCTCTGTCCACGAATCGCCTTCGATCTGCTGAGCATAGAGTTGCCATTCCGTCAGAAACCCGATCTAAAAACGCCAAAGCTCGAGAGTCAGCGTACAGTAGAACAGAGCATTGTCCCCTTGGGAATAAGGGGGCCAAAACGGCAAGGCGCCCTACAATGTGAATGGGGTTCTCCACGGTCCGGTGAGCCCGGAATTCACTCTTGACGTAGGAGTCACCCAGAAATCTCATTTCTGCCGGGAGCTTCTTCCTGTGGGCGCGCAGCAGGCGACGGTACAGCGGGATTGGAGGCAGTAGAGCCATGGGAGAGTTCCTCAGCCCTGATCCCGCGGAGATTGCCGAGGAGCTCGCCATGCGCAGCGACAGAGTGGCTTTCATGTCTGCGTTTCTCCAATGTAGCGAGTCAAACAAAGGGATTGGCCGTCGTCCCCGTCGTTCTGCCTTTGTCGCTCTCTTTGACTGTTCTGTTGTTGTCTTTCTTGTCGCGTCTTGAAAGATTCACGACGTCGCCAAGCGTCACATGGTCGGAAGAAGAAAAGAAAACTTCAACCTCCGTCAGTTTTGATGTCTGGGATCAGTCTTCGTCTGTCCGGATTGAAGTTGAAGCAGCTGGTCGAGATGCTGCCGACCCCGTCTACCTCGCATGTGGCCTTCGACACCATCTACGAGCCTGCGGAAGACAGCTATCTCTTCCTCGATACCCTGTCGGACCCCCAGCAGACGTCATGGCTGTCCAGCAGATTCGCCAGGACGACCGCATCTCAGACATCAGGAGGAGACTCGCCGTCACCGTTGATTCTCGAGGTCGGGACCGGCTCCGGAGTTGTTCTCGGCTTTGTCGCTGCCAATTGTGAGGCAATCCTGGGCAGGTCGGATATACTAACTATAGGCACCGATGTCAACAGGAATGCCTGCGATGCCACGCGACAGACCGTCCGGGTCGCGGTGACGGAAACCCTTGAGGAAGCCCGAAAAGTAGCGTCACAAAGTGACCGACAGGACGAGGCAGCCGCCTGTCCAAAGGCTCTGAACCCAATGCAGCCGCTAGCTGTAATGACTGGGGATCTTTGCTCTCCTCTACGCCCTGGGACTGTAGACATTCTACTTTTCAATCCCCCATACGTACCGACACCAGAGCTTCCGCATCTCCCTGCGCCGGAGGGCCTGACCACCTGCACGACCAAGCCCTCCACGTTCGAGATAGAGTCATATCTTCTATCTCTTACGTACGCTGGGGGAGAGCTTGGGATGGAGACCACAGAGCGTCTATTGGACTCTATCCCCGATATTCTAAGTCCTGCACGCGGGGTGGCATATGTCTTGCTATGCGCGCAGAATAAACCCCACGATGTTCTGGAGCGGATCAGAGCATGGGAAGGCGGCTGGGAGGCCGAGATAGCCGGGAGAAGTGGCATGAACGCTGGCTGGGAGAAGCTAGTGATAATAAGGATATGGAAGAGTCACTGAATCAACTTTATGCTCACAAATATACAAATTTAATAGAACTCTTCAGGACGCATAGACTTCCATAGGATTTGAACTCGTTGCTATTGCGTAGAGTTGAACAGGGTCTAATCCGTAAGCTATCATGAGAAAGGACATACTATACGCGTCCAACCGAAGAAATATGGTCCATGAACTCGCGACACGCAAAGGCGCAAATCCCATCCCTCTCTCTCCTTCCGGCTCCTGCACAAACGAAGACATTTTCCATTCTCCTCTCTTCACATCTTTTGAGCGAAGAGCCATTTAAGGCGTCTCGAGCACGCACCAAATCAAGAATCAAGATTTCAACATCGTATAGAAACTTAGAATCCTCGGCCCCTTCCACGGCCTCTGCCGCCACCTCGCCCTCCTCGCCCTCTGGGACCCCCGGGGCCTCCTCTTGGACCGCCACGGCCGCCGCGATCACTCTCTTTTCGCGCCTTGTTCTTAGGCTTAGGCTGGTCGTCTACAAGCAGGGTATCGAGGGGGAGACTGTCGGGTAGAATGTAGTATCGGATGGTAGAACCACGGATGTTAATCGAGTCGAGGGAGATAGGATCACGTCCTTTGGGGGTCATCTTGACTGTGCGTAGAGCTGTGTTCATCTGCGGCGAGACCGAGGCTATGGTTCCGTGCAGGATGGTTCCTGGACAGACGTATCGAGTGATTAGTTTTGAAATCACTCAAGTACCGCCGAATTGGCGATAAGAAGAATAAATTGCTGGATATCGCGCCTATACACAGCGCGTGCTCGCGAAAGAGAACGATGGTTTCTAAGGAGCGATGATACACACCATTTTTTAGCTCAATTGTGACCGTCTCATTTGCGCATTTCATGAGAAACCTATTTAGAGAGGTTGAGCGTCAGTCAACGGTTCCTAGCGATCTGGAGCTTCCTCCAGTCAATCTCACGCATACCTGACGAGTTTCATGGCGAATAGCTTGAGTGCCCGGCAGCACGAGGGAGACTGCTAAGAGGTATGCAGCAGACGGGGAAGGGAAAGAAGCAGTAAACAGCTGCAAATGAAGTCCTCTTCGGCCGCGTCTGTATGTCCGTCGAGTTGCAGAGTCGATCTTGTGGTTGCTGTTCCTTTTCTGGCTGCTCAAAGCTTCAAAAGTTCCTTATCAGTCTTGCACGTGACCCGCGCTTCCATCATTCTTGGCGTTTCTTCTTCCTCTTCGACAGACAGACAGACAGACAGACAGACAGACAGACAGACAGCAATGTGGACTAGATCTCATGTCTACTGGGGAGACAGCCTATCATGCGGTCCTTAGTGATGGCTGAGCTATCACCAGGACATTCTTTGCTAGCCACGCCATGGCTCTCTTTGACAGAATCATATAGCGCTAGTTAATAGTCCTTACAATGCTTCACATTCACTCTTTGCATCCGGACCAGGTTTAGGCCCAAGTCTGACCAGATCAAGCTTAGAGCTTTTTCTGTTAAATCATCCGAAGAAAAAATCACACAAAAAAGGAGTTCTATCTTTCCTTTTCTTTTTCCTTTACATCTCTGAAGGCTCAAGCTAGGATTACGCTGTTTGCTTTCTTGCTGGACAATCTTCAAGGAATCTGCATATCTATTGTTTGCCATCCTTTTTGGATATTTCTCGACCTTTTTTTTTGGTTATTGTGGAAACAATCCTCTCACTAAATGGACATTCTCGCTTCTAACCTGGCTAGAGTCCGGGTATCGGTGCCAGCTATGGAGCCCAAGTTCGCCATCCTTGCTGCGGAGATTCTTGATATGGTCTTTTCTCGCTTGGATGCAGAAGACATTCCGGATGTTCGTCTCGTTTGCAGACGGTTTGCCTACGCCTGCGTGAGATATATGCCAACAATATGCGTAGTTAATTGCACCAAAGATAGCCTCCGGAACCTCCAGCATATTGCGATCCATCCGCTCTTTTCGCAGCATATCCGGTCTCTCACGCTGGATTGCAGTGTGTTTTGGACGCTAGTTCCTGGGAAGGTTAATAATAAATCGGGGGATTATGTGGCATCGTCGCATCCGCGGCTATTTCCATGGTGCTCGAAGTATCAGGCCATTTGGCATGAGCAGAGAGAGATTAAACAGAGCAACTTGGACTTCAACGTCATTTCAAAGGCCATTCTGCAACTCAAAAATCTCAAAAACGTTGAGATTTGTATGGGTGATTTTCAACAAGGGGGACGCTTGATTCGGGAGACATACACTTCCGCTATCGAGCTTTTCAGCTTTGCGTATGATCGACCCGTCTCCTGCTCAGTCAATCAGTACCTTATGTTGATGCAGCCAATAAGGGATGCAGGGATCAAAATTGAGAAACTTGCGTTACGTGATGTGTCGTACACCATATTCTATCCACAGGAGGAAATCGTGGGTGGCATGGAGGAAATATTCAAACACCTCACCTGCCTCTATATCCGCGTGCAAGTCCATCCCGACGCGACGATCAGAGCGGTGAGTCCCATGCCTGGGCTAAGCCAGACCCTTGCTTGGGGGGCGATGGCTCGGTTTCTTGACGCAGCCACCGGCCTGCGCTCATTATCGCTCGCATCCAAGGACGATCACGGCACTAGAATGATGGTTGTGGACTATGCCTTCTCCGATAGCTGTACCTGGCAGTATCTGCACACCCTATCACTCGACAATCTTTGGATCACGGAGGAGGTATTAACGGGACTCGCGACTCGCCATGCTAAGACACTCAGGAGCCTGACGCTTCACAAAGTCGTGATTAGGGGATCCTGGTTCACTGCCTTGCCTGCAATCCGCGACGTAATCTCACTTGAAAAAGCAATTGTTTATGGCTGGCTTTCAAACCCGGCGGGTGAATATCCAAGACGCGAGTACTGGAGGCTCGGTGTCTATCCAGATAGAGAGCACGATACACCTTGGGGTGACGATAACAAGCAGTACCAGCTAGGGTTGCAAGTTGGAGCATATCTGTGTAAGGACCCAGCCGTCTCCCACCTGCCATTGGCGTATTCAAACATGACTAGATAGATTTGAGGCAATGAAGGGGGGGGCCGCGGTAATTTCTTTGGATGTCTGCTATTTTTATAAGCATGCAGTCTAAGAATTCCCCGAGACAATATACGATCCATGTCGATGCATGGCGATGTTACCTGGCTAAGAAAAGAAGGGGAAGCCCTGAGTGCATAATAGCTAGTTGACTGCAGAGGATCATCCCTGTTTATCTCAACAACCCCCTTAGTACGATTGATCACGCTAGCAGAACTAAAATGATTAAGAAAGAGTATGAACAATTGATCGTCGCAGAAATTTGTCATTACCCATAGTTTGGAGCCTCCTGTGTTGGCTTGACGAATAGCTAACTCCGTTGGGGCCCTACAAACGGACGGCGGAAGTGCAGAAACACGGAACCAATATGGCTGTGTGTCACGCAATGGTACGTCTTTTGAACAGCGCAAAGCTCCTATCATAGCGCTGTAGTACATAACTATCCATGTTTACGAAAGCTTATATAGTCACAGTAAGGCTAAACGTGCATATCAGTAATCTCCTGACTCCGGGAATTACAGGCCGCCTAATTTTTCCATTTGTTAGCCTGGCCTTGGTCGCACAGCCTTCTCTTCTGGTCTTGGTGTTAAAACAATTCCGTCAATCATATTTAACGCTGGCCGGTGGGTTTGTGCAAGAAGAGCACTTCAGTCATGCTTTATAATAGAGTCTCGAGGCCAACGTGATTGCTCGGGGAAGGGCCCACGCGTGCTAGTCCAGAGCTTTGCGATCCCCCTTTCTTCAAGGCGGAGCCTTTGATGGAGTCCTCTCCGCGCTCTCCCGTATACATCGATGACTGGCCGGTTATGACTACTACCCGTAGAGATTAAGTCGACGATAAAACCGGGGTATCCTTAGTGGGGTTCCATGCGCAATAGCAATATAATATCCTCAACCTCGACAATCTTTAGGCCTTCGTTCTTTGTCACATGGCAAATCTTCCTCCCGAGCGTATACAATGGCATGCCCTTGAGCAAGTTTGGGGAAAGGCTGTGGAGCCGCGCTGCAGAATCAGCTCCACACCGCCCAAGACAGAACCCAAGACCAGACTTTGCATCATGCACACATGGAGAGCATGCATGTTGTCCTGAATCCCTCGTACCCTTAATCGCGGTCCCATATTTATTAGGCCTGGGTGGAAGACGTCACCCTTATCTGCACCATATAGTTCAGCGGTTTCAGATTAAACATAAACAGCGCAGAGTCATGCCGTATCCGAGGAAAAAGGACAGTTATTGTTGAGGGCAGGAGGGCAATAGCGACCCCAGGGACTGGTTGGAGGACAAGGCTCGCAGATGGACCAAGGTCGGGGTGCATGCTTGTCGTTTGACTCCAGACTTGCAGGTGTTGCGTCACGGACTCCCAGAGCAGAACCTAAGTAGATGAGGTACGAGGCCGCCCGCGATGTAATAATAATCAGATCAGATATGCAAACATACTTCGTGACTTGTGTCCTTTTAGCACCAAGCGGGCGCTGAGCGGACCGAGATAGCGGTTTGGCAGCGCTGTCCCGTTGTGGGGTGTGGATATATAGCAGAGAAGAAGAAGGGGGGGGGAGTGACTGGGGGGGGCCAAAAAAGGGAAGAAAGTAAACGTGGTTCTAGATCGTAAAGGCAAATCAGGGTGCTGCACAGACGACAAGATGCGACTTCGAAGGGGAGATTACGCTCTCGCGCTCGGTGCAGATAAACACAGAGGCTCCGAATCGACGGGGTTGTGGCCTGATGGGGAGCCATCTGCCGCTCTGGCAAACCCACGGGGGTGATAGCCTTGTGGCAGACCAGGATACTCGACAGGCAGTTGGTTGGTTGGACAGGAGGCCAAACTCTGCGATTGGCTTCCAGAAACAGCGTAGAAGAGACCAAGACAGCCGGTCAGCCAGACACGAAGCTCACGAGACAGCCTTGACCGTTGCATCGAGGACGGGGTGAGCGTCATAACGGGGAGAACAGATCACCCTTGGCAGGAGAGCAGCAGCAGCCAGCTCCGGACGAGCTGCAAGCAAGCCACGAAACAGCTGCCGGGGAGGGGGCAGGATGGACGCTCGTATCAGCCCGGAGGACAGCCCCTTGGGCGGCGAGCGGTTAAGACATTTTGGCTTGGATAGCCTATGGACAAGCGCAAAGCCGCCGGCGGAGACAAGTGGCCCAGAAGGACCCGGAAGGAGATCAAGAGCCAGCTCGGTGTGTAACCAAGTATCGTCGTCCCCTCCGCCGTCACTGATCGATCCAATTGGCGTGGCCCACCTGGCCGGCAGTGCAGGTCACTCCCTGCCTGAGGCACGCAAATAGCAACAGCGCACGGCACGACGGAGCTCCGAACGCCCATGCATTCTCCGACAGAATAATTCTCCCGACTCCGTATGCATCGGTCAGCATTGACGGTCAGCTTGGGATCGGATATGCGGATCGTGCGCCTGTCGTTCCGTGGAAAAGACGAAAACGAGCCAAAAGTTCGTCCGGGAGGCCCGCATGACTAAGCAGGCTGACCGATGCCGCGCTAGACCGCGTTGGGAATATGCAGAGAGCAGAGTGCTGACATAAGCCGGGCACGGGGTCCGCGGGGCCAAGCTTTGGGGTGTCCCGCGATCCTTGCCGCTTTGGGCCTGCGGCGGGCCCCACTGCCGCCGGCCCCCAGCGAACTTTTTGACGACGACGAGATGGACTGCGAGCACTCACTCTGTGTATGTACGGAGTAGTTAGTCGACCTGGTCAAGCGAGGCGAGAGAGCGAGGGCGGAGGGCAGCCGGGCGGCATGGCACAGCGGGGCGCGATCGGCGTCTAGGCTGAGGGACAGAGACAGCGGCTTCGACAGCCTCACAGGAGATCTCCCTCTGTCTCTCCTCTCCGTCTCTGTCTGACGGTGATGCGCCTCGCGGAACCTGCGATTCGTCGACTTTCCTGCGAACCGCAGAGAGGACTCGTCCAGATTACTCAACGATGGTCGCCGGCGAGCCAATCGCACGCGCGAAGCGGCTGCTCAGGCACAGGTCAGCCTGCTGTTGCCCCCACCGCGGCCCCCGACAAAGACTCATCGTGACGGTCACTGTCACCGACGAGACACCGCATCCATAGGGCTGAGAAAAAGGAACCCGCTCAAATCTGGCTTCTTTCTGTCTCCTCGAAGATGAATATTGTTTACCGCCTATCTCAGATATAGCCTTTTGCTCTCGACCCGCTCTCAATCCCATGCGGCTGTGTCGCTGCTACATCACCCTCTGCTGCTGCGCTGTCTCAACCCCGTCGATGATGCTCGAAGGATCCTGTCCACAGGAAAGCCACATGGGACCCTGGTCGTGGGACGTTTGATGCCGCCGTGTGCTGCTCGTCCGTCGTGGCCGCCAGGTTCACCCGTCCAGGTTCCCGGTTGCTTACCGTCCTGATCGTGCAGCTCGCGCAGCTCGCTCATCTCGGCTTTCCACCACTTGCACTGCGTCAATCTACCCTCTCTCTCGTCCCTTCTAACCTGCTTAAACCTTCCACCCCATACACCTCGCAACCACTTCCCGCCCGGCCCTTTTTTTTTGTAAGTATTTGGAATTTGAAAAAAGAAGAAAAGAAAAGCATGAATAAGAAAATTTAAGAAACTGAACAAGAAGCCTGAACTGGGAAGGGGAGGGTCCTTTAGGTACCCTAAGCTGCTGCTATACTTATATGACTCTTCGTGACCCTCGTTGATGATATATTTACGCCGGCATCAAATTAATCCAACGCAACCACCAGCCTCTCCAAGCCTTTTTGTTTTACATACATATTCTCTCGCTCTCGCTCACTCATACGCCTGCATCGCCGCTCACGTAAAACATACACACTCATGCTCCAAAACAAGACACACACTCCGGGCGCGAGCCGGCGACGAGCACGGAGTGCACGCGCAAACGCTGGTCTGCTGCAAACCCCTTCTCCATCACCATCGCCGTCACCCTCGACGCCATCCAACTCCCTATACCGGCTAGACTCCTATCCGATGGCCGCGCAAACATGCGAAGCCTTGCTGGGCATAGCCATCCACGATTTGTCATCCAATACCGCCATTCTGCCGGACTCGACGGCTGCCGTGCAGATGCAGGCATCACCCGCAGTGTCGTCTCAGCCTTTCGAAATGGGCCTCTCTTTTCGGGGAGTTACCTCCCCCTCTGGCACCAATATTTCGACCTCATCCACCTCTCTCGGCCACCACTCCGGCGCCGCTGCCGCGTATAAGTATGACATCCATGCCCACACCAATGCACACCGTGAATCTTCGGGGTTAGTCTAATAATACATCCAATCTGTTTACCCTACTTTGAGTACATCACCTCTACACCGCATGCATACATAACATCATCTTACCTTGCCGCCGACTAATCTTCTCACCATTTACGTCAATAAAGGTCATTTGTCTGTCAAGTGTCGCCTCCCACGCCCTTGTCAGACTTTATGCATGAATCTCCGCCCGTCTCCGTACTAGATTATCCCAACATGTTTGGTATGTAGCGCCCGTCCTTTAAATTCAGTCCTCTGTCCTCTTCCTGCCTCTCCCGCACTTCTTTCATTCGATAGCTAACAAGTCTCCTACAGTCCCCGACTATACCGTCGACAGCACATCAGGCTTCGACTCTCTCCAGTTCACCAACGCTGACACTCCCGTCAGCGTTGCTTCCTTATCAATGTCTCCACTTGGCACTTCGCCGCTTCGCTCATCAGGTGTTCAGGACTCTTATGCGATGTACGATCAGTCGCAACAGCATCATCAGCATCCGTCCTCAATGCTCCAGTACAGTCGCGATCAGTGGAACATGTCTTTACCCATCCCACGTTCCTCTGTATATCATGAGCCGCAAAAGATGCATAGATCGGCCGACAGTTATGCAGAAAATAAACAGATGGTCTCTCCACAGTCTTATTCCGATCTCTCCAAACCTTTAGATCTCCAACTCCATAACTTAGATGGATCAATACCTACTTCCCATGGGCAATATGGTCTCTCTACATCCCCATATCCCCAGTAAGTCCTCTGTCCTCTTTTCTCAAAAGAGGACTTGGCTAACCTCATTATAGAGCTCCATACTATACACCCGTGTCTTCATTACCCACCACTCCCCCATCAACGACATCTCCTACCTTCCCACGTGCTCACATCCACACCAACTCTCAGTCGCACCACCGCACACCCTCTTCTGGCTCCCCTTCCCCGTCAGCTCTAAGCGAAGCCGACCTCCGCTCCAAACCCCAATGCTGGGACCACGGTTGCAATGGCCGGTCATTCTCGACATTTAGTAATCTCTTACGCCATCAACGCGAAAAGGCCGGTCTGTCCGTCAAAGCTGAATGTCCGTACTGTGGGGCCGCATTCACCAGGTCCACGGCGCGAAACGGCCACTTAGAACGAGGCAGGTGCAAGGCTATGAGGGAAGAGTAATGAAAATGACCCGCTTATACGATAACGACCACCGAGCCAACTCTATACCAACGATTTGATGCTCCAAGTCTCACGAACGCCATATTCTATTTACCTGACTTATCTTTCTTTCGTCAAAAATGCACAGGACAGGGAGCGGATTTAGTCCAATGCCTCTTATGGGGAAGAGCATGGATATGGGGCGTGGGGCACAGCATGGATCGAAACCCATGATTCGATTATGTTTCAGCCTAGCGCCCACGGAAATGCTCGAAGTTGCATGTTTAGGGAAGGCGCAACAGGAGCCAACTCCGATTCAGTCCGGCACTGCATCTGATTTCTGTGGTGGGAGACACATTTCCATGGCTCGGCCCCCGGATAGAGCGGACCGGTTCTCAGCTCTGGACGATTTCAGCTAGCTTTCTTCTTGGGTGTGACGTTTCCGCCCCCTCTTCGACGTATGTACGAGACAAGGGGGTAGGGATCAGACAGGGGTAACTGCTGGCTGGTATGGAGATAAATCTTTTTCTATTTTCATTTTCGTTTTGTTCTCTATCGCTTGCAAATTCTCTACACACTGGCAACGCAAGAAAAGGCAAGGGCACGGCGTATTCGGCGGGCAGGCAGACGGAGAGGAGTTCTTGGGATTCGATCTTGTCTAATTACACTGTTATTATTTTTTACCCACATAGAGCAAGCGACCTGAATATATTTCCCATATTGTTTTGAGACAACTTTTACGAAGTCACTTGCATAAAATGTTGGGCTTTCCACGTGACCGTCACGCCGGCCCGACCGGACTTCGTCCATCTTTCCATCTTTCTTTTCCGTCGGCGGTCGAAGAAACAAAACATCGCGGCCTCATGTTTGCGTTTCAGTTCTGAACTCGACTCTGGCCCGAGAGCCTGTCAGACGCTGGAAATTGATTGCCACTCGTAGGACAAGACGGCCTCAGCCCTACAAGCTGACGTTCGCACGAACTTCTGGACAGCCAGTCACCAGCCATTCACCTCCAGCTCATGCACGATCCCTGTCAAGGTCACAAACTGTCCTTTTTAGCGGCTCAAGCTTCCCACCGCTTTATCTCCTAACTCCAACCCTGCTCGCTCACCCAACTCCTCGAAATTAGAGCGGTGACGGTTGAACACCGAACTTGAGAACGTTGGCTATCGACGCAACCTTGGGACCCTAGTCCCGACTGATAACAGTTAGCTTTCATCGCCATGGGTATTTACCTTCTTAGGTGCAATGCAGCGACGAACACTTTTTCCTACCATACCAGGCCTTGCCTTGTCTGTCCAGCCCGGATTTCCGTACAACCAGAAGTCCGATTTCCCGTTCTGCCAACTTCACGGATTCCCTCGCCCTAACACCGAGGCCGAAGTTCCGAGCCCAAGGACTCGAAAGTTGAAACACGTTCCTCAGCCAATATCATTGCGCGATCTCGCCCCATCGTGTCGAAGTGGGACTGTCACAGTCTGTATGTAAGTATGTAAGTTAGCCTCCCTTGGGATCGCCAAGCAGCCTATTCGAGTAGCTCGGGTGGTCAACTCGTGGAGTGCGTGCGCGCAGCAGGGAGTGGGCGAGAGGTTGCTCCGATGTTCCCTGCCCAAGACCATCGCTGCATTGCGTGACATGCTTTGCGCACCCGATGAACGGACTTCCCATGCATAAAGTTGCAGGGAGGATTGGCCATGTTCAATGTGTCTTAACAGCGTGGCGACAAGGGTTCTCAACCACGCAGCCTGACGGGGTGCATGGGTACAAAGTGTATTAAAATAATGCTAAGTCGCTGCCATGTCTCCGAAGCGCATCCAGCCCTCTGACCTTCGAGAAAAGAGATAGAATTACCCGACATAAGCTCTTGCGTAATCATTCATCGTGTCTACGCAGAGTACTTGTGGGGTATATTAATACATGTTTTCGATATATTAGAGGTCAAACTTCTACTGATGTTTACCCACATATAGATATTAAAAACACAGCATTATAATATTCGCCAAGTCGCTTGAATTGAAGAAATGATCAATTTTAGTTATTAAGTAATGACAGTATGCCTAGCCAACGCATTAAAAGCCTGTAGCAAAGGGGGGCAGCTTGTGGGTGCTGTATGAAGAAAATAACGGGATTGCAATGAACCGATGAAGTGGAAGTAAGATCTTCAAGGAACCGTGACCTTGACAGCCCCGGTAAGCTCTTTGATGTCGTCAAAAATGAGATCGATGGGCATCAGGAGTCCAGTATTTCGAACCATGTCGCCTCCAAAGTACAGCCCAAGCAAACTTCCCGCTGTGCTGTAGACGAAGCTACCTGAATCTCCCTCATCACCAAAAGGATCATGGCCCATCGTATGAATCACGTATGCTTTACCTCTTACCCATTTCTGCTCACCATTATCTAAGCTGTACCACCCCTGAATATCGGCGGCGAGCCGGAGATCACCCAAGCAGCCTACTGTAAATCCCGTGCGGTTTCCGATTTTGAAAAGGTACATGTTCTCGGTTAAGGAAGAGGTGCCGGTCAGTATGTTGTAAGCTGGGAAATAATATCTGCGGTGCTGGTAGGTTTCCTCTCTGGTGGGAATCTGCCAATTATTAGTGAAAATGTACGAGCTTCAAAGAACACCAGCCATACCATGTTATCTGAGACTCTTTCCTGCGAAAGTTCCACCAACGCCCAGTCAAGAAGCATATCTTTTCTTCCCAACCGAAGACCTGACGCTGCAAAGACAGGACCCAAAAAGGCGTCATTATCGGTGAAATTTCGAACCCGATCCAGCAACAATTCAAGAGAGTCAATGGTAGTCTTAAACCCATTTTGAGTAACTTTATCTTGAATCGATACCGACGGATCCCCATCCTCGATACGTTTTTGTAGTTCCACAGACAGGGAGAGTTTGGCACTTTGGAGAAGCTTTTGGAAATTGTCGATTGCATCAATGCGATCCCTCGCGGAAGGGGAATCAACTCTTAAGTTATTAGATGAGTCATTGGGTACGATCCCATGTCTCTCCCAACCAGAATATGATCGATGGTTCTCATTTCCCACAGCCACAGAGTGGAAATTGGTTAGTCCACAAAACTTGTGGCTGCCGTCCGCAAACTCCAGTCTTAATGTTCCCCCATAAGTAGATCTTGACTTCAAGCATCCTGAGGGCGCTAAACTGCCCCCCATTCTCACTTTCGGATGATAATCTCTTTCGTCGAGAAATTCCTCTGTCCGAATACAACCATGAAAAATCTCACCTCGACAAATCTCAACCGCAACACTGTCCAGCTCATATCCGTCTAAGAGAGACACGATATCTTCGCGCACCTCTGCCCAGTCGTATGTTGAGGTCTCACGTACGGTGATCGCGACAGTATTGTGGTGATCGTTGTCAGTAAACCCTCTCCT
Organism: Onygena corvina; assembly: GCA_000812245.1. Lineage (NCBI taxonomy): Eukaryota > Fungi > Ascomycota > Eurotiomycetes > Onygenales > Onygenaceae > Onygena > Onygena corvina. The sequence goes on along the minus strand of JWPT01000115.1, from coordinate 77,824 downwards.
AACGACATAGAGCAACGACCAGTCTCTCTCTCCAAGTATTGAAAGTACGGCAAGCCGGAGGGTATTCTCCCACAAGGTAACGAAGGGGTCGTCCTGTGGGATAGGAAAGGTTTTCAGTTGTCTCAGGCCGCGAGCATCCAGTATTTCAATATTTAGTTGCATGAATCCGTTCCTTCTGAATAGAGCCAAAATATTTTTTGCAGCAAGATTCCAAGAGTTATTGAATGGCCCCTTGTTGGCAGAGATAAGGATCGTCTCGTGCTTCTCATCGCTATTACACCCGGAGCGTCTAACAGGCCCCATCATTTTGTACTGAACTCTATACTTTATAAGGATATCTGTCGTGGGTTCCTCCAGAACTGTTTTCCACTGCTGGAATAGTGGATCGCCGGACATTGGATGTTCAGTCTTGGGGGGAAACCTAACAAGGGACGGCCCTCCAGAGCGATAATCTTCATTAATAATTAACCCAGACTCGACGAGTGTGGTTGATTCTGCGGAGTCTTCAGAGAGGCCTTCGTTTCGTCTCTGGCGTCTCTTTCCCGAGCTGCTTGAGGTAGTCTCTGGGGCGTTTATCAGTGGCCCAGCGAACGAAACCTCTGCAGTTGGCTTTCGACGCATGGTGAATTAAGAATTGACCCTTTAGCTGAAGCGTTGAGGTGTTACGAGCTAGAGCGGGAGATCGACAGTACTCGATTTAGTGGGGGAGTTGGGTGAGGCTCAAACGATGCGATAGACGCGGTCCGCATTATTGCTTAGAGTTGCGAGGTATCGAGAAATGGACTGTTGGGGGTATGCACTAGGCAGCGAAAAATTCAGGCATACTAGTAAGAGATTGGAATAACTTTTTGTCAACGAGCTCAAGCTCTGAGAATAAATGCTGCTGTATCATGAGTCACTGAACCTTCTCACTAGTCCATATCGTCATCAATGTCTTGCTACATTGGTTCGACTTGCTGACAACGAATCCTCATCTTTGGTCCCACTGGTTGCAGGCGGGGACAAGGTTAGTTCCTGCTTATCATTTTTGTGGGTGCATCGTCTAAAATGAATTGTCAAGAGGGTGAAGTCTATTCTTCCTTCACTACGATCGATCCTTTCACGCTTCGAGCTTCAGTCAAGAAATTAAGGACCTTCTCGGGTCGGCAGATCCGCGGCTCCGGTAGCTGCCAAGCGGCGGCTCAAGCGAAGAGCCGAGAGCTTGTTACTAAGTCTAAGCGTTAGCCTTTTAAGGGGAAACGTAATGCCGAAGGACTATTTCTAAGCAGCAGCAACGCTGGTGCAAACAGGGCAAACAAGCCAACATGGGCCACCGGGGCCGAGTCATTGGCCCGCGCGGAGTCAGAGAAGAACAACTTCGAGGTTCAAAGACTCACCAGCGAAGAGGAAGAAGATCCTGACTACATCATTACCAAGTACTGTTATACCGCCAGAGCCAGCATGAACTTCTCTACCTGAGCACACTCTAGGAGCCGGCTGTCCTGCTATAGTTGCCTCTTTCCTACACCACATCATCCCAGAAACTTGAAACGTACCTCTTGCAATACTTCTCAACCTCAAGATGCTCCAGCTACTCTATCCACCTTTACGAGTCTACTATCTTTATACTAGCGCTCGGTGCCTTGCATTATTACAGTATTTCTCTCAAAACATATGAATAAAGGGGAGCTGGTGAACTAGCTGTATACAAAAGCATTACACCGTAACTTTGGCTCCCCGAGGATTGAAAACAGGAGAAACGGACAAAGTCCACCCTTCCACATCGAAACATCGAGAGTCTCTGTGGATATTTTTCTAGAAACTCATATGGCGTCAGTGTTTACGTTCGATCCTGACCCTCCCCGGGTTTCATCTCCATGGTCGAGCTCGGGAAACACGACCCCTCGTCACCAAAGAGGTCGGGGTAAATCAACATGCGGGCCAAGCCCGATTGATACAAGCGATCCGGGCTTTCTAGAGGCATGTGGGATCAAGAAATTAGATCCTGAGCCGCAAGATGGACCCACAGAGTACAAACTGCATCTCCTGCTACGTCCAAGGCGTCCCTTCAAATCTTTGACTTCAGGTAATTTGGTATCAGGGTCACACCACTCCAGAACCCATTATGCCAGCCTCCCGGAGCAGGATGCTCTGGGCCCCTTGGAGTCGTCTTCAAGACCTGCCCAGTCATCTTCCAACTCCCCGAGGCAGGCTCGTTTGTGCCAGCTTACCACCCAGCTTCTCTGGAGATTGCAGCAGTCGTCTCCTTTTCACTCTTCGTCTACGGCAAACTTGGTACTGCCCATCCTTCCAGAGGCTACTGAGACTCTAGACGTACCAACTTCACTATCGCCGCTCCTTCCTGGTCTTGAAGAAAGCCAAGGGGCACTCTATGAAATTGGTGTCACTGATGATGGCACGTTTGCGGGACTAGCGGAGGATGAACTGGACGAAAGCCTTGTCAACCTCCAAGCTATGGCTGCAAGTCTTGGTTGCAGAGTCGAGGTCCTCCGTCGCGTCGCTGTGGGATTCTGTGAATGGGAGGAGAAAGACGCCGCGTTACGATCTGAGAAACTTTGGGTAGCGGAGGCACTAGTCAGCCCTGATTTGAGGCAGTGTCGCTCTCAGGTACTGAAAGGAAATACCCCCGCCCACGATCATGCGAATAACTTACTCCTGGAGGGGAGACCACAACTCACCGAACAAGTCAACGTCGCAATCGCGGGTGCATCTGGAGCAGGAAAGTCTTCCCTTCTTGGAATTCTCTCTACCTCCTCGCTAGATAATGGACGCGGTAAGAGCAGATTGAGCCTACTCAGGCACCGACACGAAATTGTATCTGGAATGACTAGTTCGATTGCTCAAGAGTTGATTGGTTATTCTCCAGTGGACGACGCAACCTCAATCAGCTCTACTGATGTCATTAATTTCGCATCCGGGAACGTTACCTCGTGGGATGATATTCATGTCACGGCCGGCAGCAGTGGACGCGTTATTTTCCTTTCTGACCTTCCAGGGTCACTGAGATACGTCAAGTCAACTCTTAGAGGGCTAATGAGTCTGAGACCTCATTACGTTCTACTCTGCGTGCCAGCAAACAATCCAGAGGATCCAGCAAGCCAGGTAACTCCTGAAGTTGGGATGTCACTGGCATTTCTTGAATTATGTGTCAGGCTAGAACTTCCAGTTGTTGTATTAGTCACTAAACTTGACTCGGCAACTAGATCTAGCATCCGACAGACCTTGACACAAATTTTATCCGCCGTCAAAGCCATAGGGAGAAAGCCTGTGATGCTGCCGGTTCCCGGAGAGATGAATGAACAAGAGCTGGATCTTCATAATATATCACCGAACGACAGACGTGACGCTGATGCAGCTATTGCTTCTATGGGGCGTGATGGTCTAGATGGCATCCCTATCGTCATCACAAGCTCCGTGACAGGTGCAGGAATTGGCAAGGTCCATGCTTTACTTAGATCACTCCACCTACCACTTCCTGAACCAAGTCTACGTCTCAGTGAAAGGGTGAAAGACGATCCTCAGGATTGGCCGACATCACTTTTTGACATCAGTGAGGTGTTCGAAATGCCTTTGTTCAAGGTGTATTCCCTTTCGAACGAAAACAAGCGTCAAAACGATCGAGGAATAGTTCTCTGTGGCCGTGTTCGTCGAGGTGCAATTGCTATCGGTGATCGTCTCATGGTTGGTCCTATAGATCCTGAACCTCGCTCTCATGAACCAGCCAACACCCCTCCTCGAGTTAAAACGGCATACAGCAAGTCACTTCCCGATTCACTGCCTTCTACGCGCTTCAGGAAATACCTGGGTGACAGCCCAGATGGCCGGTCTCAAACACATGCGGTTTGGAAGCAGGTTCGGGTTGTCAGCGTGCGTAATCTTCGGTTACCCGTCAAAGCTCTTTTCGAACACCAAATTGGCACAATTGGAGTGGATTTCGTTGACTCTTTACCGTCCTCCGCCTCCATGGGACGAATGCGCAAGGGCATGGTCCTTGCAGATTTCAACCGTGGATACTCATCAAATTCCTTGCTTTCTTCGCGACGACTCACTATTTCCGCTCCATATTTCCACACTGGATTTATCGCTCGCTTTCCCGCCTCTGATTTTACGGCGTCATCGCCTGCATTAGTATCTGGTGGGACTGCGATGGTGTATATTGAGAGTATTCGAGCTGCTGCACGGGTGGTTATAGTCGAACGAGCCAAAGGCTATGCTGGCGCATCCCACGGCATGGAACCGGAGATGTTCATGCTGGATTCTACAGAGCATAGTCGCATCAGCAGTGGACATGCCCACAGTGTGAACCTTGACTGCGAAGCGGAAGAAGGGGAAGAGAGAGAGGGTGAAGAGGAAATTAACGTGACCTTTTCTCTTACGGCATCCGTGGAGTGGATCGAGGTAGGATCCCTTATTCTTGCAGTGCCAGGGACAGGTATTGGCATGGTAGCCACTCCGCCATCCTCGTCCTCCTGCTTGCAGTCTATTGCCCGCGGTATAGGCACTGCCACCAACTCGTCAGGACTTAAGGGCATAGTCGGTCGGGTGCATGAGTGCATGAATGAATGAATGAATGAATGAATGAATGATATAGGCTATATTGGCCCGTCTATTGATTGACCGATTGCAGTGAAATTGTGATAGGGTTATCTCCTTTGGATCTTCTTATACTGCCTTTTCTTTGCCCATACTTGTCTGATTGTTTGTCTATACGTTTCCATCAGTTCGTTCAATAGCGTATCTTTATATAGTTCGATCCCCCAACAAGCCATATCTGTCCGTAAACCGAATGGAGCCAGTGAGATACGAACACCCAGCTTCCCCTATTGAAAATACTGCTGCCTAGGACTGAGTACACCTTGTCCTGTCGGTCTGTTGGCCCCAAGACGGCTTGCGTCAGGCCCCCTTGGTACTTTATATAAGCAGGCGGGGAAGGTCACTCTTAGTCCGCTATTTCTCTTAGGCTTCGCCGCGGCGCAACTCTTCTGCAGTAAACAAATGACCAGCCCCGCGGGTCACAAGAACAAAGCAAGCTACAAGCCAAAGGAGCTCTCAAAGGACATATCCCTCTATCATCTGGCCTGGTTAGACTGATCTTGCGATCCCATTTAGAAGCTGACACCGGCGTTGCGACTGTTCTCTTGACCTTCGCCTCTCGCTCACGGGTATTTATCACGACATTGAGACCCAGCTGAAGCCCTTCGACAAACCAGCTCCCCCCAAAGCGTCGACATCCCCGATCATCGATCTACAAAAGCCTGAGAGTATAAGTCATCTCAGTCTAGAGAAATCTAAGCTCAAGAGCTCGATACACCCATGGCGTCGTTCTTTGAAGACCTATTCTCCAGCATCTTTACCCCAGGAGCGACCCCAACCCTATTGATCGCAACGAACGCTACGTTCGCCGCCCTCCAGGTCGTCTTCTTTGCCCTCCTTGTCGCAACATATAGCATACATTTTGTGATCCTCTCCTTCATCAGTGGCGCGCTATGGTACTCGATAAACTGGTTTGCCGAAGAGGTCAAGGCTGAAAATGATCGTCAGCAGCGACTTGCGCAGAACAAAAAGAATGATAAAGATGACGGTGACGATGATGAGGAATATGGAGGCTCTTCTACGGACCTCGCTAGCTTACGAACAAAAAAAGCGGCGTCACCAGTAGCCCGCCTGTCAGGACCTATTTCCGATTCAGCCGAGAGCGGGACAGAGACAGAGAGCATACGTGCCGGGGTTGTTGGTAACCCGAAGCTGCCGAGTGTCTCGGCACCCAAAAATGTCCCAGCCGTGAGACGGTCTACACCATCCGCAACAGGCGCGCAAACAACCCTCACACCAGAAAGTAGTACCGATGACCTCAAGCAGCGGAAGCCATCAGGAGAAAGCTCAGGGTACATCAGCACAGATAGCGAATGGGAAAAGGTCGACAACAAGAATCGGTAGCCCTTTGCTGCAAATCCCTTCATGTGGAAGTTTGCATTTGTTTTACTCCAAGTAGATCGAGGTATCTTGTTTGGATTATTCCCTATACCACTTATACTTTTGCGCCGTCTATTTGGCATCGCGTCATGGGTAATTCTGAATCTACAAAGCTACCTGCTCAATCTCGAATGATTACGTTAATACCCAGAGCCTCTCTTTTCCTATACGTTTAATGCATAATTTGCACTTTTAAAGGGTCCTAGTCTTACAGACTCTGCGTTCTCGCTTGTTACTTAGTTGGATAACACCTTATGCTCAAGCCGGTACATAGAACAGAAGCAGCTATAGAACGCCTCTCAGTAATGTCCAGTCATCTATCTACACTGTTTCCCCTTGTCTTTACATCTCTTCGTTTAAAAAAAAGTGTCTGTCGCTTATCCAAGGCACTTAGCCGCTAGCCGCGGGAGGCGGCGTCAATTTAACACGTGATATTGTTTATCCCTTAATCGATAAGGGATAAATCAACCAACGCCGAAGAAACAACAAATACATCATCTGGCAAAGAAACGGTTAAACACTGGTGATAGAATAGTGTCTTGGATGTTAAATGCGGCTGCCATTTTAGCTCTACCCTCCTGAAGCTATGTTTCAGCATGTCCCATCAGCTATTGGCTGTAAACGTGTTTTCGACTCCGTCTTCCCTCCATCTTTGTTAAGTGGCATATCATCTAATCCCTGTACCACTCCCATCTCAAATCTTCCGGAGAAGTCGTCTGGAAGTTGTGAATACAACTTCAGCGCGAACGAGCCCCCGCTATCCTCATCAGAGCTTGTAACGGAACAGGATACGTGGGATAGGGCGTGGCGCTCTGCAACCGCGTTTTTGGCAATTCCGGATAAGCGATTCGACATCACTGATGATTCTGGAATTGATGATAAAACTTTATTGAAACAGTGGGCTCGAGAGCCGCCGTCAGCGGCAATTCGGGACTGCCTGTTTTACGTTGGCTCGTATGCGTCAGAAGGAAAGGTGCTAAGAAAGGGCTTGAAAGAGTATGATATGACGCTATGGTACACAAATGAAACACGCCGGCATTTTTTACACAACTTCAAAGACTCAATTGCTCAGGTATGTGGTCAAGGCTATTCTGGCACTTGCGTAGTAACCTGCTGACCGCCACAGATATTGAAACGGCCAGCGCAAAACCATGCTATTCTTACTGAGCTAGTTCGCTACCTCCGCCTAGCTCAGAATATATATTATACCCCTTTCATGAAGTACATACTACCTTTATCAAACTCAACAGCACAGAGCACAGGGCTTATATCTTTACGGGAACACATACACGCTGTTACCACGTTTTCACTCCCAACTGCTGAGTTTTCAGAACTACTTTCAACTGAATTTGCCTCAACATGCTCACTGGTCTTAGGGCTCAAGCCCCTATCTGCAGAGGCAGAGGATAGAATGGACATCGATTCAAAGCCCAGCATGTCCTATAATAACTGGAGGAAAGAACCTTCTCCTGAGCAGAGGATTACGCTAATGACCAAAAATGAACCTCCTGGGAGCAAGGAAGCACGACATGCGCTAATACACTTAATAGAGGGACTTCAAGATGTTGGCCTCGGGGGTAAAAGAATTCAAGCTGTGTTTGCGAAGGTGATGAACTCCATGATCACGCGTTTTATAATATCCTCGTACTCAGGCGAGTGGGAATCCCCTTCTCTCGCCGTAGAACATCTACGGCTTTGGGTGGGAAACGTTTTTGGGCGACTGGCTGTTCAAATTTTACATTGTCTTACACAAGATGATGAGAACGGAACGAGGCAAACCAAAGGTCACCTTGACGTGACGCTAGGGGATATAAATAAATGGCAAGAGATTGCAGTCATTCGACTAGCGGCGCTACGGATCAGTGAGCTATTCGATGTTATTGTTGAATGGGACGCAAGCAGTGGGGCCATTGAGGATCTCAAAAGCTATACTGCAAACCCGGCTACGCGCTTTTACCTTTCTAACACCTTCAATACCGCCGTACTGCAGCGTCTACTTCATCCAGGCGCATCCACCCTTGAAATATTACAGCTCTACGTTTCAACCATCAGGGCCCTTACTCAGCTCGATCCTAGAGGTGTGATCCTAGACAGAGTTGCGCGGCCCATACGAAGGTATTTACGCGAGCGAGATGATACAGTGAAAGTTATAGTGGAGGGGCTATTAGCCGATGTCAACTCTGCGGATAAGGAGCATGAACACTCCAGCCACGATACGCTTGTTGAGCTAGCGGTTGAATTATCAGATGCTCGACAAGTTGGTCTTCAAAACGACTCCGGTGAACTTGATTGGGATGATATGAACTGGGTACCCGATCCAATAGACGCAACAACCGAGTATAAAAGGTCCAAGTCTGATGTCATCGGCAGCCTAATAACCCTGTTTGACTCCAAGGATGTGTTTGTGAAAGAGCTACAAAATTCGTTGAGTCAAAGGCTTCTCTCTAAAACCGAAGGCTATGACCAAGAAATATCGGTTCTAGAGCTCTTAAAAGTCCGTTTTGGCGGCTCAGCCCTTCAAGCATGTGAGGTTATGCTCCGAGATGCGCTCGATTCGAAACGAATAGATGCGGTTATACGGGCAGATAGGGAATTGGATGATGAAGCCAATGCCGGTATTCATGCGAAAATATTATCCCGCTTATACTGGCCGGGACTGAAAGCACAGCCTTTCAAAATCCCCGACGAGATCAAGTCACTACAAGAGCAATATTCAGCAGGTTTTGAGGCTTTGAAACCATCTAGAAAATTGACTTGGCTGAATAGCCTAGGAACAGCAACGGTGGAATTAGACCTGGAGGACCGTATCTTCAGAGAAGACGTAACGACCTGGCAAGCCGCTGTGATTTACTCATTCCATTCCGCTGAGGCGCCCGCACCGCCGATATCAGTCACAGAGATCGCCCAGGGATTGGACATGCCAGCTTATCTTGTCCGTAGTGCCTGTTTATTCTGGCAAGGCAAACGCATTCTTGTCCAACTAAAGCCTGATATTTTTACTGTTCTTGAAACACTACCCGATGATGATGATTCTGTCAAAGCGTCACAGCCACATAAAGACGCCCCATCGAGCCTAGATACTGGTGCTGCCGCTGCCGCTGCCGCGGCTAAAGAAGCGGCGGAAGCCGACACTATGGCACAAATGGATCTATACTGGCAATTCATTCGGGGAATGCTTACAAATCAGGGAGCAATGCCTCTTCAACGTATTATTATGATGTTGAAAATAGCTGTTCCTGGGGGATTCCCTTTTAGCACCGAGGAGTTAAAGCAGTTCATGGGTAAGATGGTTTCGGCTGGGAACTTAGAGATGGCTAGTGGAGGAAATTACAAAATTATCTCCCAGTGACTAAATCTGCTGCTCCAATACTATACAACATCGCCCTGCAAATGACACGACCGAAAATCAGTAATTGAGCATAACTTTTGAATACACCGTAGATAGAATCAACTATGTATCCCCTCGTCTTACGTATTTGGGTTTCATCATCCAGACCACTTCAACCCGTGCTCCTCCCAAGGCTGATTTTCCGTTCAGCCCTCTCTTTCTTTCTTTGATTTTCGGTTGGTCTATAGTTACCTAGTTATACGGAGACCGTGGATGGACCGGGAAACTAACAAATATTGACATTTATAAAAGGCCTACTTAGCTGAAGATGTATTTTGAAAGAACCTCAAGTTGTGGATTAGATAATGGTTAATAGCTGCCCTTCAGGTGCAACCCGGCCTTACGTAGTAGAAAACTAATGGGGAAAGGTGCATAACTATCTCAATCTGAGTTGAAGATAAGGCTTAATGAAAGCTAACTACCATGAGGCAACTTCATTTCCTTGCTGAGTAAACAGAACTTTGGCAAGTAGCTCATCTACATCCAGGACCGGTAGATTGAGGCTTGCAACTGACGGGTCATTGGCTTTAAACAATTCCCCATTATGACATACCCATCTATTCATTGGAACCTGGCTTGGGCTGGACTTGTCTCCAAATATTTCCATATTCAGCTGGGCCATGAGTGCCGGAAGGGCGTTTCTGATGTGTCGCAGGTTTTGCTCCGTGCTAAAGGTATCTTCAATGAATAACCGAAAGACCCTAATAGTTTTGCTGGCCCCCACCCGTTTGAGTCTTCCTAAAGCCTGTTGCTCAACGGAGACTGAAGCTGAATCCCAAAATACAAGATTACGACAGTATCCATGAAGATTCAAGCCCGCAGAACATACCCAAAATGAAGTAATCAAAATTTGGCACCTGTTGGAAGATTGATGAAACACTTCTGCGAGTGTATGCCTATCATACAAGCTTAACTCTGCCCTATATGAGTGAACATCTAGTGCAAGAAGTTTAAGAACCTAGAGACATCATTAGCTGTTGAATCCTAGTGGACTAACATGAAATGGATCAGGGGCCATAGTTACGCTCTCGAGCCATTGGATTTGCAGAGGCGTAGAGACAAATATCAATAACTTTTCTTTTCGCAATACCACAAGCTCTGCCACTAGCTGTAGAAGATATCTTAATTTAGGAGAGCCTCTGCAATGGGACAGTATTATTTCGTGGGTATTATTTGACGAAGGTAATGGGTAATTAGGAATTTCAGGTTCTAGACTTGAATTCTTTCGGCCGCGTTTCGATTTCCTTTTTTGTTTTTTCTCGGTGCTAACGATTTTTAAAAATTTGTAGGCGGTCGCGCCGTTTTTCCGAAATTGCTTAAGCTTTTCAACTTTATACTCAAGCATGTATTCGAAATCCACCCAAGAAGTGACGAGAGTCAGTCTCCGAAAACTCGAAGTGAAAAGGTCTCTCGCCTTGTCCTGATTCTTTTTTCCCCGCTGGCGAGGTCTCTTGCAATCTCCGAGTACTTGATCGTATATCATTCTCTCTTCGCCAGTGAACTTGAGGTGAACTGAGATGTTTTGCACCGCGGGTAGAGCCTTGCCCACGACCTGGCCATCTACCAATGATCCATAGGATCTTTTGATCATGCACGCTTTCAAGACATCTCTCATCCTCCAACCCGCTTCTGTAGACACCATTTCCCCTTTGAGTAAATGTTGCTTTACAGATAACGACGTGTAGCGTAAAGCGTAGGCAGGATGGTCAGGTGAAACATCCCATGGGTTAAATTTTTGCATATATTCTTCTAGAGCTTCAGCTGCACTATCGCGACCGTCTTCGATTTCATTGCTGTCTGAACTTTCTGTCGGAATATCGGAAGCAGGCCACGGTACGATATCGAATGCTCCAACCTTTTTCAATGATTCTTCTGACCATGGATTTTCTTGCGGTTCTAACTGATGAAGAAGCCCCACGATATCGGCGAGCCCATTCCATAATGGGGTGGCCGTAAGTAGCAAGACAGCTGGTGCTTGTATCCAGCGTAGCGTTATCGCTGTAGATATCTTCATGTTCCTTATTTCATGAGCTTCATCAATAATGAGCCGCTTGAAAAGCCCAGCCAGCCTGAACTCCCATTCGGTTGTAGGATCGATATTCTCCATCCACCGTGGCTTTTTGATGGAATCCTTGAATTCTTGTAGTTTCGTCTTGTCCGGGATATTAGAATGCATCCATTTAGCAAAAGAATTAGGGCCATGGCGGGAATTTAATGTGCGAAAAGAAGTAATAATCACGGTTCGCGCAGTTTCTTCTGTTGCAGCAAATACGTCGTTCTGTCTCGAGAGGGTGCCGCCTAAGTATTCTATTCCATTGGCGGTCTCCTTTTGCTTTCCGCCATAGTATATTTTCACGATCAAGTCTTCAGACATCTGTTTAATGGTAGATGACCATTGCTGTATCAGGTTTGGGGGGACAACAATAAGAGTCGGTTGTGGAGGTGCTACTTTAACCCCAGCTTTGATAGCTGCCTTTCTTTGGTTCCATTTCTATGTTCTAAGTTAGCAATGGCTGAGACGCAACGACAATTGAAAGCAATCATACAAACTGTTCTAAACCAATAGCTTCAAACGTTTTGCCTATTCCAACCTCATCCGCTAGAATTCCACCGCGGAAAAAGCCGTCTTCAAATTCCGAAAGAGCTTTGATGGCAAGAGGTTGCCAAAACTCGAATTTCGTACTTATCGGCATGCCTGGCAACCGGGGAATATCTTTATTTGGTATACCTAGGAACGTACACGCTTCACCATGCCCCTGACGTTGTAAGTCTGGATTATCAATCCACTTTTCCTGCTTTCGGTAGTTTTGTATTTCCTGATTTGTTATCTCTCGAAAGACAGAATCTCTCGCTCCCTCATCATCATGCACTTCTGAGTCCTTAGACTCAATTAACCACTAAGATTTCTTGTTATTAAAAAGCTCTTTATTTCATATAGAGGTTAGCAAACCTGTATACAGTCTTCTGCAGCATCCGGTGCTTCATGAACGATCTCACAAGCACTGTCAAGTGGCAGTTCCTGAGAGTCGGATACTTGCTGAAGGAAGTCCCAAATCCAAAATCGTTCCTTGAAGTTGGGGTTTGTTGATAACCTTTCTGCCACCATCAATTCGTATAGCATCTGCCTGGGCGTGGTTTCGTCTTCAAGAGTAGGAATAATAGATTCGGGTACGACCTGAGCTGTGGTCAGCATAAACATTAAATTTTCCTTGGATTTTGCCGCATATTGTAAAGCTCTAGTATATGAATCGGGGGATAAATAATTGTCTGAAATGCTCAAACGGCTAACTTGAAAGTTATGCTTTGTCAACTCGAACCCGATATCAACTGCTTTGAGAAGGCTCTCGTAAGTGTAGATAGATAGATCGGGTAGAGTAATCATTGGGCTTATACCCTGAAGCTCAATATTTTTAGGGATATCTGACCAAATTACGCGAGCGGCCATATTTTTGAGGATAGCGAGAGTACTTTTGTTCTCGTTTTTCCAGTCTTCAAAATCGCGGCTAATCTCAGTCGCCTTCCTTTTCCTTGGTCGAGACTTTTCTTGCGTGAGTCTTAATATTACCTGCCACATTCGAGATGATGGTTCGAGCGAGTCTAAATTCTTGCCATAGAGAGGTCCGTTTCGGTCAGCTTTGTTCACCGAGCAAAGTTTCCACATTAGCCTCGCCTGCCAATCAATGGCCCTCCATAGTGAGATGTCTGGAGAGTCTTCGCTAAACTTGCGATTCCCACCTGACTCGCCTTCCGTCAGATGCCGCAAAACTTGTTCAAAATCATGTAATTTTGGACTCTCGCTTCCCAATTTCTTAAGTCCTTCCCGGCCGAGCGTGTACTCTTCCCAGTACGGCTTGCACAATTTACCTGCCATCCATGTTTTAAGCGCTTCAACAGTGTCAAACTCTAAGAGCTGAGCAAGGGTTTGTAACGACTCGTAAGCTCTAGTACTTGTCATACTAGGAGATATTGCATTCGAAACTTCGAAGTAAGAAGATGGAAATGGTGTCTGTCAAGGTTGGATATCACTTTTCAAGACGTTCCTAAAGAGTGAGATTTCCCGTTTGTTGGTTATTCGGTAAAAGGTGAGGGGCACTTTAGTTTTCCTTGACTTAAAGATCTTTCGGAACAAGTTCTCGAAATCGGAAACGAAAGTAATCTAGATCTTTGTTATGCGTAAGATTCTGGGAAGTGGATAAAAGCGGGAGAAAGAAGGTTTGCCTTGACGTAAAAAAGAAGAGAGAAAAAAGACCCGAAACGAATAGTGTCAGCAATGATTGAAGTGAGCTCAAAGCTCACTTTACATTTCGAAGAAAAGGCGACAATCAGTGTCTGGAATAGATGACAGATTCAGGCCGTGGAATTGAGGCTGATTTTCGCCTAATCTATGGCTGTTTCTCCCCAATATCTCGTTTCTCTAGCTAGAGAAGAAACGACCAGATGTGTTGGATCGACAAGACTGGCTTATTTCTGGGGTGAGTTAGTGCTGAAGTGGGGGAGGGAATGCGCGCGAAAGGCATACATTGAGAAATTACCTAGTAATATATGGTGGTCTCACCAAACACCACAAAAAGTTTCTTTTGAACTCACTTGAAGCCAGAAAGATGCTGCTATAAATCATTAGCTTCCCTTACGGTTCGCATCTTCAAGTAAAAATCGGCTTGTCATTAGTTCTGGAGAGCAAACTGCCAAATAAGTAACCAACCCTTTAAGACCACAGAAGTTTTGCTACTATAGCAATGATCTCCACGCCGAACAGTAAGGGATCATGAGAGTGCAAGTAGCAAAACATCTGCAAAGACGACCGTCGTGGCAGACATGCATACCTTTGCTATGATCATTCAGTTGATCAATATTGAGGCAGAGAGCGAATAAGTCAGAGTAAACCGGAGTAGTCTAACTGATCCATCTCTCTGTGAAATATGACTCTTCGGGCTGAAAACAACGCGTAACTCTAGACCTTTAGAGCGTATAGAGTTATAGAAGGCTTTTGTACAATTTCACAAATGCCGAGAAATGGAAATTATATTCCTTGCATCATGCAGAGGAATACCCGAAGTGATACTCGGATTCCAGCTATAACTGTAGGCCGTTTGTTCGCATCAGTTTCTTGGGCTTCAAGGGAGAACAAGCTATTTCAGCAAATAGTTAGGGTATTCCACCATCAGCGCGTTCCTACTTGTCTTTGAGCCGTCTGCATGACTGAATGACATCCCGATTCCATTCCATGACTCGCTTGAATTGCGGACGTCAAAATAAAGAGATTGGAACCCGGATTTATGTTAATCCGAATTTCACCCTGCATATATTCATCTATGAAATTAGCAGTGATAGATCAAATATCTATTTAGCGAAATCCGCAGCACATTTCCAATATATCAAGTCTATATACGAAGTGCCGAGACCCGCTCGCCCTATCTAAGAAGGCATTCCCCACCCTCTGACCCTCCGGAAGACAAATGACCGATCGTTCCTGAGGCCAAACTCGGCCCAGTCGTCCGTGAGCTTGTTATAGCTCCAGAAGCCTCTCCATTCAAGTTTGGTATTTTTAGATTTGTGCGAACCCGTGGATCGGAGAGCCAGATGCATCGCATATGTGTATTTTTCACCCACCCCCTCAGTCTCGATAAATAGATCGCGGGGATCAAGCCCAAAGGAAACACTTGACTCCTTATCTGTTTTTGGGCGATGCATAGCCGCCGGAGGCTGAAGCATTGTGCCAAGACTAGCATTTGAGATTGGATTTGTAGATGCTTCCGCCGCTAATGGCGGTGTGAGCCTCCACCGTCCACGCAGGGTATGCTTTAATGCAGCCGCAGCGGTCTGGGGCATTGGACTCGCAGTCAATGTTGTCTGCGGCACGGAAGCCGGTGTGTCTGAGATATGTCTTGCGTGTTTCTTTATAGCGGCGGGGGCAGTGACAAGTTTGACGTTCTCCCTTGTGATGTGCGGGACCACATCGATGGGTTCGGTGGTGGTGACTAGAGACAAGAGTGTACCATCCGGGAAAAAGCGTAGATAGCGATAATAGGTAACGATATGGATGGGCGTGTTCCACGAAATGCTGTCCAGGGCTGAGTTGGCACCGGGGCGTGCATAGTTGACGGTGCTGATGTAGATGCCGGTGAACCGCAGGCGAGGGAAAGCCTGGAAGACGTGCGACCAGCTGGTAAGTGGCTTGGGTATGCTGGCCGTTATCTGCGCCCCGAAAGGGTGAGAATGCACAATTCGTGAATCATCAGAGTCAGCATCGAGATTGGGAAGCTGGAATAACGTCGTTCCATCAACCTCACAAGCGAATGAATAGTGCATGGAGGCCAGCCCAAACTCGGTCCCCTGACAAAGCCGGCGCCATATCTGCTGCTCATGCATGAAATGGAACGCTAGCCGCTTGCATACGAGAGACAGCCGCATAAACAGCGCTGGATCGAGTAGGGCAACGTGCTTTATTATCTCTATCAGAACCTCTGACGGTATACGGGCGATCGGGCATGGTGGAGGCGGGGTGTTCTCTATCACGGGCTCAGCAGGCGGGATTGGTAGATGCGCAAACGAGGCTATGTCTATTTTCTCCCCGGTACGTGGTGACTTGGAGGCGGCAGACTTATGGGTTAGTGCCGCCGCCGCCGCCGCTGCATCCTGCCGTCTAGCAGCATGGTGCTTCTTATTGTATGCCTCTTCGACTTTGGAATCGAGCTGGCACCGCCGTTAGCCTACCTCGTAACGGCGAAAACAAAGAGAAGCGACAAAACCAACTCGATAGGCCTTCCGGTACAGACTAAGGCTGTCTCCTAGCCGTCCCTGGTCTTCCTTCTCGATGGCCTTCTCGAGGTGCTCGAGGGCCGTCTGAGGCGCTTTCTCCGGCTGCCGTGCCGGGGCGTCCAGGTCCAAAGCGTGGAACTCGCCGTCCAGCTCGGACGTGTCAACCTTGCCGTGGGACTCATACTCCGGCTCCTCGTCGAGCGTCTCCTGCGGCAGCCGGACCTGTACCTGCGCCGGCGGTGGCGACGGCTTCTTCCTGGCTGTCGTCGCTGTGAGTCCTTGTCCAGCGGCTGGATGTTGGGCCGGCGGGTGTCTGGTGCGGACCTCCTCCAGCCACTGCCGGCGAAACGACTCGAGCTCGTCCTCCTTGGGCGTATCCATGTCAATCTCCTTATTTACTCTATTTATAGCGGCTGTTCAAAGAGCATCTTCTCTTCTTCTTCTTCTTCGATGACGGAGGGCGTGCTGACCTAAGCAGATCAGATAAGACGGACTAACGATCCTCCGCGCTTATCAATCTCCGGACTTTCCTGGCTTTTTTCCCTTTTTCATGACTTCATCTTTTTGTCACAGCATTTTCCTGCCATCTTCAACACTCGCTCTCCCGCTGCTTTTCCTAGGGCATCCATCTTTTATCTCTTTTGCAGCGCACTTGGATAGCCTTGACAGCCAGTGGATGAATGCCGACACGCGCCGCTGAGTCCGCGGGTGCCTCGAGCACCGGCACCAGCAGCAGCGGAGTCACCGGCAGCACCGGCAGCACCGGCAGCGCCAGCAACGACCAGACAGCATATGGCACCAGAATAGACGCAATGGCATCCGCGTCTGGCAGCAGCAGCAGCGAGGATGACCGCTCAGCGCAGTACAGCAACATCTCCACCGGCCAGAAGATGATATCCGCCACCTGGGGCAGTCTCCTCACCTCGCTCCTCGGTATGTCTTCTCATATTATCTTCTTCAAGCTGTATCTCTGGCCCTGCTTTCTTATATCTCTGCACCGTAGCTAACAAGATTCATAGTAACACCCCTGGACGTGGTTCGCGTCCGTCTCCAGGCTCAGACTCCGGTAGTCCGGGCGTCTCTGCCGACACCGTCCACACTCCCTACAACACTACCGCCGCCCACGACACTCACATCGGTCACTCCGTCTCCGCTCACGTTCTTCAGACACCTCCCTCCCAACCTCGGCGTCACAGCCTGCTGCCGAGAGGTCTTCTGGGTCGGCGAGAACGCGCAGTCACAGTTCTGCCTGGTCAACCAGCCGCCTCCATCGTCATATTCTACATCTAGCTCATCATCATCTTCATCCGCGCATTGCGTCGTGGAGCAGCGCAAGTCATACACATCTACCCTCGACGGACTCCGCAAGATCGCCCGCCATGAAGGCCCGCTCTCGCTGTGGCGCGGCCTCTCTCCCACGCTGGTAATGGCCATCCCCGCAAACGTCATCTACTTCACCGGCTACGACTGGCTCCGGTACGATCCCCTGAGCCCCGTCGCAAACCACGTGCCGGCCAGCATGGCGCCGCTGGCGGCCGGCAGCGTAGCCCGCATCGCGGCCGCGTCCGCCATCAGCCCGATCGAGATGTTCCGCACACGCCTGCAGGCGCTGCCGGCGGGCGGCGGGATGCACGGATCCGGCCACTTCCAGGCGACGCTGCGGGACCTGGGCCAGCTGGTGCGCACGGAGGGCTACAGCTCGCTCTGGCGCGGGCTGACGCTGACGATGTGGCGGGACGTGCCGTTCTCGGGCCTGTACTGGTGGGGGTACGAGCGCACGAAGCGGCAGCTGGAGCAGATGCGAGGACACCCGGCCCATACCTCGTCGTCGGTGGTGTTCATGGAGAGCTTCACGGCGGGCGCGCTGTCCGGGGCGGTCTCGGCGCTGGTGACGACGCCGTTCGACGTGGGCAAGACGAGGCAGCAGGTGTCGAGCGGCGCGGCGGCGTCGATCCCGCGGTTCCTGCTGCAGATAGCGCAGGACGAGGGCGCGGCCGGGCTGTTCCGCGGGTGGGCAGCGCGGTGCCTGAAGGTTGCGCCGGCGTGCGCGATCATGATCTCGAGCTACGAGGTGGGCAAGCAGGTTGCGGGCGCGGCCAACAGAGACGGCGACGATAGATAGTGTACATCATAGATCAGTATATCAGTTTTATACAGCCAATATATCAGTTTATACATCGCAATATCAACATAGATGTCGCCCGGCGCTAGCCATCTCTTCTTGCCACGCGTCTCTCCGTCTAACACGCACCAGCCCTGTCTCTTGTGTCGCCCGCGCGGTGCGTCGCCGTACGCAGAGGGCGTCGCCGGGGAAGCTCCCCCAGCTCGGGCTGTCCCCGCGCGCCTTTTGGCTCCGACCTCGACCTCAACCTCGACTTCACCTCGTCCGCCGTCGCCGTCGCCTCACCCGCCATCGCCCCTCGTCGCTGCTGCAGCCCCCGTAGACCCAGGGACGCCCGCGGCGCCCTTGATGCCGCTGCCATGCCCCGTCCGTCCCTTACGAGCTCCTTCTCGGTCACAGACGCCACCAACGAGGTCGTCTGTCCGCTGGCCAACAACGACGGCTCCAACTGTCGCAAGCGATGTCTAGGCGTATCTCCCCCGCTCTCCCTGCTCGTGTCGTGCCCGTGCTGACTCTGCCGCAGGAGAAGAGGTACCGCTCAATGCAGGAGCACATCCGGCGGGCGCACCCGAACCACTACATCCCCAAGCTGCCGGCCACCGAGGAGAGCTTCCAGCTGATGGTCAACTCCCCGCCGCAGCAGCAGCAGCAACAGGCCCAGCAGCAACAGCAGGTCCAGCAGCAGCAGCAGCAGCAGCAGCAAGCTCAGCGTGAGAAGGATGTCGAGCATCCCACTGCCACCACGGCTGCCGTCGCTCTGGCCCAGCTGCAGCAGCAGCAGCACCATCGTATGGACTGGGACTCGGAGCCGGTACTGCACTGTCAATGCCCTCAATGGTGCCGCTGAACGCATGCTAAAGTCGGTTTTAGGACGATACGGACATACGCTCCGTCGAACTGCCGCCCATCCGTGACCTACGGGACTCGTTCCACCCACGGCAGCGCGAGCTGCTGCCGTCCATCCTGCATCCGCACCCGCACCCGCACTCGCAGCATCAGAGCCAGGCCCAGGGCCAGAGCCAGAGCCAGAGCCAGAGCCAGGCCCAGAACCAGCACCAGACCCCGCACCAGCACCTCACGCACTCCCCGCCGGGACGCTCGTCGACCTTGCCGCCCATCCACCGCAGCCAGAAGATCCAGCGGGCTCGCAAGGGCTCTCTCACCCACTCGCAGTCCGCCCGCAAGGCCAAGCACGACCGCAACCGCTCCAAGGACTTCAAGGACTTCAGAGACATCACCCGGCGCCGGTCTCTCAACGAGCGGAAGGCTCTCTCCGCCGAGCCCCAGACTGCCGCCGCCTGGGTCCAGGGGAAACGCTGGGAGGACCTGATCGAGGCTGCCACCTCCGCCACCGAAGTTGACGACCGGGACATCACGCCAATCCCGCAATCGCCGCCCCCCACCTCCTCGTCCTCCTTCCAGGCCATCTCGCCCTCCTTCCGGTCCCTGGCAAACATCAAACACCGGTCTTCCGTGCCCCCGGCCTTCCAATCGTCCTCCGGCTCGACTCCCTCGCAGCCAGCGGTGACCTCGCACCCCTTGCAGCCGCCATACGCCTCCTCGCCGCTGCAGAAATCGCTCACTCCGCCGCCATACCACCGCGAGCGGGACACCGAGCTCGAGCCATTCCCTTCCATTGAGTCGAGCATGGACGTTACCAAGCCCTATCTCTCCCCCCCTAGGCCCGTCACCTCCTATCCACAGCAGCAGCAGCAACCACAACAGCATATCTACCAGCATCCACATCCGCACCCGCACTCCCACCACCCTCTGCATCCGCTCCACCCGCGCCACCGCCTCTCAAACCCTGCCCCGTTCACGTCCACCTCCAGCTCCGCCTCCACATCAAACTCCAGCGTCTCCGTATCCAGAGACAGAGACCTGCACATCCACATCTACTGTGCGTCCTGCTCTCGCTCACGAGCCGTCAGAGACTGCTTCGCGTGCACTGAATGCATCTGCGGCGTCTGCAGAGACTGCGTCCCCGCCCTATCTTCCCTCTCAATGCACTCAGCATCCCCTTCATCATCCACCATCGGCACAATGGGCATCTCCGTGCTCAATCTCGGCCCCACCAGCAGTCCCCGAGCCGCCGGCAGTGGTCCAGGAACCGTCAACAGACTGGCAAGGAGCAACAGCACCAACACCACCATGTCGAACCACTCCAGCGCCAACGCCAATGGCAAAACCGACGGCAGACAGGGCCGGGGCTGTCCCCGGTGCGGCGTCGTTGGCGGCAAGTGGAGAGCTTTCCAGCTAGATTTTCGATGACCGCCCCGCCCCACCCCGCTACCATGTTTGATACCCTAGAGCACAGGCAGAAAGAAAACTTCGATTTCCCTTTTGACGACCCCTAATGCCCGCGAGCCCAAGCCAAAAATAAAATAAAATTGACTGGGTAGCTCACCATTGTTTTCTTTTACTTGACCTTTGCAGATACCTACATCTATATAGCCCACGGAACGCACGCCCCTTGTTTTCGATGCTCGCTTCACGCCTCTCTCGGATCTACAACTCTCATCTCGCCTCGTCTATCACATTTTTGCCTCATGCACTACGGCCATGTTCATGTTTATGTTTTATGTGTTTAACGCCCCTGTACCAGTCTCATTCGTGCCCCCGCTTACGCCTCTCCTTTGATTTCCTTTCGATGTTCTTGCCTCTATATATATTCTGGTTGATCGGTTGGTTGGCGGTGGTCGGTTTGGTTGAACAAAAGAAGACAACAAAAAGACTTACTTCCTCTTACACTGCCTGCCCATCCCCCATTCTTCTCTCTCTATAGCTATTGTTTTTTCACCCCTTGCTACCGTTACTCACGCCCCCTGTTTCATTCGTGATATCTTGGTTTTTCCCACAGCCCGTCTGGCCGACCAGTTCTTTTGGCCCTTCTACAACACACCACGGCTCCACCCCCTTTGCTTTTATCTTTTTGGATGTACATATGTTTTGAGCGAGAGAAATATACACAGTCACATCATTATAGTAGCACTATGGTACAGAACACACATCGAACACGAGCATCGAACATCTAACATACAAGGCGAGACCAGACAAGCTTCGATCGATCAAGCTAGATAGCTAGATAAGGAGAACAGCTAATGGGTATTGGCAAAAACTAATACGATTGGAGCGCAAAAAGGGAAACAGACCAGCCCTATCGTCAAATTCACACTCGATTGAATCAATCGACGGACCTATAGGACGCGCAGGGAGGTATTTAACCGACTTGCGAAGAGGGAAAAAAGAATCAGATCAAAAGGAACAGAAATAGAGACTAAAAGTATAGAGAAATATGAAGCCGCATCAAGAAAAGATAGGATATCAAATCGGAGAAAAGAAGAGAGAGAGAGAAAAAGAAAAAAGAGAAGAAAAGGGGGGGCGGAAGTGCCACGATTTCAAACAAATTATTACACCGTTCCTGTTTCCAGTCCAATCTAGTCAGTCCAACTTTAACCATCCTTTCACCTCACCTCGCTCGTACCACGCATCACCTCCACGGTGGCCTGTCATCTTTCCGAGTACCGCTGACGCTATCTCTCCCAGACCTCGCCCCCGCTCCTGTCCTAGGTATCGGGAGCATACTACTCCGCCGAGAGGAGTGTCCCAAAGACGTGCCCGGTCGAGCAGTAGCCGCCGCAGCAGCAGCAGCAGCAACGTGTGGGAGAGCCGTTTTCTTCACAGCAGCTATGGCAGCAGCAGAAGCCCCACCGTCGTTCGAAATAGAAATAGACGGTGATCGCGGGCTAGGAAAGCCGGCATAGCTCTGTCTGCTTCTAGGCGCAGTCGCGAGGGAAGGCCTCGGTGTCGTTGGCGCCAGAGTCGTCTTGGGCGTTGGGGTGGTGGGCACCGGCGTCCTGGAACCCATGCGTAGGGGAGTAGGAGGCATTAGTTTTGAAACTGTTGCTCTTGATGTCGTGGATGTAGGCACTGGAGCAGCAGCAGCTGTTGGGTTGACTGGTTTGCGCCTCTTACTATATGGAGGTGGATCGAACATTGAGGATGGCTTGGGCGATGGGGATGGGGAAGGGGAGAGGCAATTGCTGACGCCAGGGTCCAGCATGCCGCGGTCTGTCACGCCGCGATGGAGTCGGCTAGATGGTCTTCCTGGTGCGGGAGATGCGGATGACTCGCGACTGAGAGGGCTGCGGAGGCCTAGAGAGAAGGAAGAAGAGTACTGCTGAGAAGAACGCGGAGAGCGGGAGATAGGGACAGGCAAGTTCCGGCCTGAGGACGGAGAAGGGGTGTTTGGTGCTCTGTGTATGTGCCCCACGGCGAGATCCTTGGTGTTGTATGATACATTCCATCGCGGACGGCCGTCAGGGACGTAGTGGTTGTACGTCAGAGCAGTCAGAGGGTCCACGATCCCTGTCCTTGACGGAGGCCGGGCGGTGGTGCTCGTCGTTGTGATCCTCGAGGTGGTGACTGCGCGTGGTATTGATGGCTTGCGAGGAGTGTGCCCGATTCCACTGGAGCTCGGTTGGGGGAGAGCAGAGTGACGCTTGAGCTTTAAAGCCATGTTCCGCGACGCAGTGCTAGTGCCGTTGATGCTATTACTGCTGTTGCTGATGCCGGGAACGCTGCTTCGTCTGCCGGAGTTGTCCATGGTCATGGTGTTGCCGTTGGTCAGTACCACAGAGGAGGCAGGGGAGCTTCCAGGGGTACCGATGCTTCGGCCAGCAGGACTGTCGAGGGTTAGGATACTTGACACGGAGTCCCGAAGCTGTCGGCTGTTGAGCTCGTCCAGCAGCGAGTCCATCGAGCGTATCGAGCTCTGGAGGCTTTCGAATCTGGTGGTCAGGTCGGCCAGGAGCCGGATAATCTCGCCATTGACGGTGAGCCTGTCGTTGACGCCTTTCTGTATGATGGACAGCACCCGCTCAATAGCCGATCCGTAGTGTATCTTCTTTGCCTCGAAGTTCTCGGCGCGTTTGGCCAGGGCAGCCGGGTTGTTGTGCTGGATGCCGCCGTCGACGGCCTCCTGGAGCTTCTGGACACTCCTTTCCACAGACTCGCACATCTTGTGTGCCTGTTTGCCAGCGTTTCGGAACACAATCACCCATCTGTCCTCTCCCAGCTCTCTCCTGAGGGCCTCGGCGTCGGTCTCGAGTTTCTTGTAGCCCTGTTCGAGCCGAAGTCTGCGGTCCTCGAGCTCCTCGCAGGCACTGGGGAATATCCCCTTCGCCCTCGACTGGAACATCGACAGCCTCATGGGCAGGAAATCGAGCGATGCCCGGAGAGGCTGCATGCGCGCAAACAGGGCCAGCAAGCTCGATTCGTTCTGCTGGTGCTCCGGACTGGGCGTCTGCGAGCCGGAGGGCAGGATGGCCCCGAGGTTCAGACGCGGATTCGAAGGGATGTTCGACGGCGTCTCCTCGACGATGGTCTCCAGCTCGTTGATGTCGAGGCCTGTGGTCTGTTCGCTCTCCGCGTCCGAGACCATCACGGCCTTGTGTCGCTTCTCCTCCATTTCAAAGATCATCCGCGAGAGATTATCGATTTCGAGTCCGACATCGCCTAGCACAGCGTTCCACAGCTCCTCCCACTCCATGGCGAGCTCGACCTGCTCCTTGACGCCGCGGAGGAGCGCTCCGACCTTCCCCCAGTTCCGGATGGTCCGCTCCATCTGCGTGACGACGTTGTTCAGGGACTCTGGCCCAACATCGGCGATGTCGTCACGGACCTGTACCTCCTCGATAGCCTTGACGTAGACGTTCACCAGGCTCTCGAACTTGGTGACGGCCTTGTCGACGTCGTCTAATCCTTCCCTGCCGCCGGCTGCAGCCCATTCCACGTCGTCCTCGGCCTCGAGTCCGCCCAGCACGTCGGACGCTTTGTTCGTCCATTTCTGAATCTGCTCTGCGGCGCCGCTGAGCGCTCTGACGGCGGCCGGGGCGGTCGATATGGAGGCAATGCTCTCTTCCAGCGTCGACGGCTGCGGAAGGCTTATGGATGTGAGCTGCTGCAGCTGGCTGCTGAAGGAGGCCCGCGAGAAGGAATAGATGGAGTCCGTCCGGCTCAGGCCGAGAGGGTTGAAGTAGGAGTCCGACGCGTTCGAGCCGCTGCTGGAGTGCTGCTGGTGGTGCTGCTGCAGTTGATGGTGGTACTGATGTAGCGGAGGCGTGTCCTTTGGCGGCGGCGGAGGAGGCGGCAGGTCGTCGACATCGGTGGTATAGCTGCCGTGATTATGACCTGTATAGTCCTCGATCGCCGCCCCATGGCTCGTCATTCCCGCAGTGGCTGCCATGTCCTGCGGGCTCTGTGTAGCCGGCGGCGCCGTAGAGATGTCCGTATCCGATATGTTCTGCTGGTGCTGCTGCTGCTGCTCGTCCACGGCCTCCTGGAAGACGCCGCCGGAGTCCTGCTCCTCGTCTCCCTGCGGCGCGAGCAGAGCGCCACTCCACGCGCGGCCTCGCCTCTGCACCGTGACGACGCCGACCTCTCTGTCCTGGCGTTCGAGCTCCTGCAGCTGCGAGACAGGAATCTTGCCAACGGGGCTCTTTGACTGACTGCGAACGGACGAGGCGTCCGACCTGCCCGAGGCACCGTCCAGCAGCTTCACACGCGCCGCGAGACTGGGCGAGAGCCGTCGAAAGATCGACTGGCGGCCGCTGCTGTTCTTATTGTTGGTGCTGTGCTTGTTGGGAGTGCTGATATTATTATTACTCTTGTTGTTGTCGCTATTGCTGACGCCAGACAGGGATGCCGGCGACCACGAAGCGATGCGTTGGGCAGCACTGCGGGCGACCGAGGGCCGCTTGGGGGTTCTCGGGTCGACGGCGAGGGCAGACGGAGGGTCTGGGGCAGCGCCAGGAGTCTTGCGAGGCCCAGCGGTGCCGGGGGGCATCGATACGTTGGCCGGTCCAGCGGGCGGAGGGAGCGGCTGAGCTACTGGCGGCGGCCGGCAGCCATCGTCTTCTTTCTGTGACTGTGAATCGACGATACTATTGGTGTCTGAAGAGCTGGGAGCGTCTGAGATGGCGCTGCTGCTGCTGCTGCTGCTGCTGCTGGTGCTGGCGGGCGCGGCGGTGACGGTGATGGTGAAGACGGCGAAGTTGCAGCTGGAACAATTTCGGACCCCTGGAAATTGCACTTCGTCCACCACCGCCAGCACGACGGCGTCCTCGTCGTCGACCGCTTCGTCTGCTCTGTCTACATGGTCAGCCGGCATTCTCGCGGCAGGGGGGGTGCTGTTTACATGGCCTCTGGTAGCCGGCCGCCTCCGCGCGTACACAGAGGGGGAGGGGAGCTATATAGGATCCCCCCCCCAGGTTACGATATACAATTCTACGGGCTCAAGGTTGTGTCTCGTTCCACGGCCTGAGGATAATATTCCACTTGCCCATGTGGAAGAGTTCACACTGTGTAATGGCCAGGGAGGCCGGGGGCCAGGGATTCTGTGTACGACGTGGTGCCAATGGCTGCATCACTCATTATCCTGACTATCAATCTATCCACATGCACTTCCGACGAACCCCAGCTATCCGTATGGCGACAGGCTCGACGAGTCCGTCTTTGCATCACCGGCCGCCTCGCGCGAGCTCCAGTCGCGCAGCAGCTCCTCGCGCACGCCCCGGCACCACTGCAGCACGGCGGCATCAAAGGCCCTCCACGCCGCCGGACTGTCCCCGGCCACGATGCCCATCACGTCGACCTCCAGGCGGATCTCCCAGCGTATCTCGGCCGCCTTGACCCAGTAGCGCAGGTTGTCCGCCATCCGGTACGGCTTGCCGATGTCGTCGTGGAACGCCTTGATGGCCCCGAACTGGCGATGGGACAGCCGGACCGCCTCGTTGTGGAAGCGCACCAGGTCCCGGCCATCTCTGAGCCGCGCGAGGAACGCCGTGGGTAACTCCTGTTCCTGGTCCTGGTCCTGGCTCTGCTCGTCCACTGGTTCCCACGGCGGGAGCGGGTTGGCCGCCGCGGACGGCAGGTTTTGCAGGAACTGGTACTCCCGCTCCCGCTCGCGGCCCTCCCAGTCGCCACTGGTCCAGGTCCAGCTCTTGCGTCTGTGGCTCTCGCGGGCCTCCAGCGCCCGCTCGCTCTGCAGCATCGCGTTCACGCCGTCGATCCAGTCGAGGATGGCGGTGCGTTCTCGCTCGCGCAGCCCGCCGGCAAACGACCGGGCTGCCCACCGCTTCAGCACGTCCAGCACCGACAGCAGCTCGCCCCGGATCTGCCTCTCGCTCTTGATCAGCGCGAGCCGCTCGGGATGCTCGTGGGCCGTGTAGTAGATCCGCGCTGCCCGGATGGCCAGCGTCACCAGGTCGAGGATGTGCATGCCCTCGACCTCGTCCCATCCTTTCGTCTGCTTCTTCGGCGTCTTCTGCTGCTGCTCTTCCACCTCTTCCGCTTCTTCCTCTGTCTCGTCTGCCTCGTAGCTTTCTGTGGTCTCCGCGCTCTCCGTAGCCAATTCGCTCGCTGCCTTCTTCTGCGCCGCCAGCTCCTCCTTGCTAGCCGTCAGAACATGCCTGGCCTTCTCCAGGGCCGTCTGTAGATCCTGCCTGAGCGCCCTCAGGTCCGGTGGCGGCGGTATGTGGTGCGTCCGGATGCTGTAAGTGCTCACCGTCGGCGGCAGCATCAACGGCTCATGCTCCTCGTCCTCCTCCTCCCATCCAGCTGCTGCTGCCCCGTCTCCAAACTCCGCCAGTCCTTCGATCGGGCTCTCGACCAGGTCGCCGCCCAGATGCGTCTGCTGGCTCAGCGTCAGCTTGGGGATGTCGGCGTCCGAGGGACTCTTCCTCGCCTTCGCCATCTGCGCCCCCTTGCCGTCCAGCAAGCCCGTGCGGGCAAAGTAGTACTGTAGATGGGCAATGCTGCCCAGGCTCATCACGCTCTCGCGGTTTTTGGCCGAGTCGGCGAACGTGGCGCCCTGGGGACGGATGTAGCCTCTCCGCCGCGAGCTGGCCGCCGTCGAGGCCGACATCGACGACGAGCGGACATCGCCTGAGAAGTTCGAGATGGACGAGACGGTCGAAAAGGTGCGGTCGGGCGACGGACATGAAGAGATGGCGGGCGTGGGCGAGAGCGAGGGGGAGCGAGAGATGTCGCGGGCCGGTATATCAATGGCGTCCATCTCTTCATCGACTCTCAGTCTCTGCTGTCCCTGGCTCTCTTTGCTCTCTCTGTTGTTTTTTGACTCTCTACGCTGGCTTTTTGACTATGCTGACTCTTGTCGAATGTGACTCCAGACGGTGATATCGTTGAACCCGGACGATAGCCACGGACGACAGCAGTGTGAAAACGACGACAACGTGAGCCTGAGACAGAGGAAACGGAGATGATGGCCAATCTCCTATCCATGCCTCCTCCGGACAGATCTCAAACGCGATCCTTGTCACGCCGTAAAGAAAAGCAAAGGTGCCAGCGCCCAAACTAGGTCATGCCGGCTAGCTTCAGGGGCTGCATGTATGGTTAATTTTGGCCCTCCACAATCCCTTGGCCTACGGACGCTCTTCCGATGCGCCTGTCGACCCTGCAAGCCGTCGAAGATCGTCCATGGGCACTATCGAAGGCGCCAGTGGCCGTGGGAGCTGGTTGTTGATGCCGTTGCTGCTGATGTTGATGTCTCTGTGCTTTGTGATTGGGACAAAAATTGGTTGCCGGCGGTTCCACTCGAGTTACCAGGGAGCCTTTAAGCGTTAATTTGATGTCAGGTAGTCAAGTAGTAGCAGCAATTTACGCATTGGAGTTCTTTTATTGATTGGAGGGTGATACGATATCACCGTGAGTTAACATGCTAGGAAATTACAGTGTCTAACATATCGACTGATACTTACACACAGGTTCAGCCAAGGACTGCAGCGTGTCCCATAGAAAGTTGCTCTTAGTTAGAGCCAAAGAGACGCTCGCGGTCCTGCTCTGTAACGTGGCAGCTCAGCATCAAGTTAAGAGGGCGGCTTCCGTCTCCCCACCTCTCTGCAAGCCGCGATTCACCCTGCGGGTCTCCAGTAAGTGCAAGCCTCCAGAGCCCACAGAAACTGTCGGCGTAGAAGATTGGGCGTCCATCCTTGTAGGCACGCAGCGGCATGGCATAGCGCAGGTCATGGAAGCGGACGTCAGATGTGCTAAATCCATTGCAGATACTGTCTGGGGTATGAAGCACGTTCTTTAGCACAATAGTGTTGGTGTCAGGCTTGCCCGGCTCTCTGAGCACTTCTAGTTCAACGCTTCCGATGCCGACGACACGGGGCCCATCTGTGTTCCACATGGGATTCAGGGGCCTGATAGGAGTGATTGAGCGGTATGTTTTGAACGACTCCCTGTCCCTCGCATAGGAACAACCGCTGGTCACCATCCAGTCGAAGCAGCGGCGTTGAGGCGGTGGTGGAGGTGACGGTGAGCGCCCTTTGAGCGCTTTGGCCTTCTTATACTCTTTGACGTCGTGCCAGTATACGCCCAACTCGCCCATCCTGGCCTTCTAGACGTTAGCTATCTATACGGGTCAGTGACATTGACTGCTCACCTGTTAGCTTGAACGATGCTTGGATTGATGAGAAAGAAATCTTCCTAGTTGAGGGTGGGGGTGTTGTTGATATCGTCGCCTTGTAGTCGATATACTCTACCAGGACTGAGGATCCACCTGTGTTGAGTGACCTGACCTCCTACGGACTGCTTTGCCAGGACACAACCATGGGCTTGATGAAGATAGTCTCGCTTGAGCTAGATAGCAGTTCGATCAGAGTAAACAGAGAGCAAAAAGGCTGCGCGAGGTCAGGAATTACCCGTTTAGGATAGGGGTCACGTGCTGTCCGCTGTCGATGACTTCATCGCTGAAAGCGAACGAGAAGAGACAAAACACAACACTTTCAGGAGACAAGGACGAGGGAGACTCTACTGCTAGTCGGCGACAGACTCGACTCATAGAAATCACGCAATGGCCAAACGGGTGGGTATGGCTGACAGAAATACCGTCATCACTGCTAATGGAACTCCCAGGTTGCCTTTGAGGTATACGGACTCGTCCAAGGTATGTGGCTTCCAGCACCTCGACTGCGATTGTTTCTAACAGATGGACAGGAGTCTGTTTCCGGTAAATCCCAGGGCCGAAAATTGTGCTGTTGCACCACTGCTAACCAGACCCCTCAGTGACTTCACCCAGAAGCGTGCAAACAGCTATAGCCTGACTGGCTGGTGCAGGAACACCTCCAATGGATCCGTGCGTGCATCATTTGCATCATCTATGCTTAGAATAAAACACCTCACAAACCCTGTTCTAACAAGGCTACAACAGGTCGAAGGCGAAGCCCAAGGAGAGGAGGAGCCACTTGGCAGACTGCTCACAGACCTCTCCCAGGGCCCTAAACACGCCCGGGTAGACGGAGTTGACAAGCGCGATATTGAGCTGAAGACCGGCGAGACGGGGTTCCAGGTACTCCGATGAAGAGGAGGAGAGCAGGATCGCGGAATTCTGTTCAGATCCCGCCGACTGCTCTACTCTGCATAGGCTGTGTCACCTAATGCATGTGCGATGAGTTGTACTCCTATATGGCTAGATCAATGATGTACGTATGAAGCTGCTATGGAGCCCATGCGCCCCTTTCCTCCCCGAGCTGGCCCATCAACGGAGGCTACGAGGAGTCAATGCCCGATGCATCATCTGGAACGGCAGAAATTTTCTTCAACCCTAAAACCCCTCCACGACGTGATCCTGCTGCGCAACTGGGCTGGCGATGGATGATTCGTTAGCCTGAGACCCGAGATTTCCCGGACTATCAGATGGAGAGCAAAAAAAGTCTGAAAAAGAGGAAAACCTTGCTGAGAGTCGGTAAACGCGAATCTGCGTGTGCTCAACCCTCGCTACCTGTGTCTTCCCTGCCTCATTAAAGAGAACAACCCGACTTAGCCGCCGTCGCGCACCAGCATCGACGATATCTCTGGCTGCTTCGACTCGAGGTTTTGGCCGGCTTCTTCCGACGGCGCTTAAAAAGCAAGCCGCCAAGCCGCCAAAGCCTCCTCGGGTGATGTCGGAGCGTCCTTGGCTTACCTCAGCCGGCTTCCCGATGACTTCATTGTTTTGGTTCAGCTGGAGAAAGAGAGTTAAGGCCGGCGGACTTTTCTGGGACGGACGGCTATATATCGAGGCACCGGTTCCTGGGAGAAGTCAATTCGATATTCTCTCTCCAGCATCTCAAGCACTGTTACAAGCATCGCTATCGTCCTCACCGACGCAAATATACCCTACAGCCCGAATTTGTCTAGATAGACATGCACCCACCATCACCTGCCCCCCTTAGACTCCTCGTCCAAGGCTCTGGCCCAGCAAGACTGCTTTCGCAGCAATGTCTTAAAGGCGGTCTCAGACTGTCGCCGTCCTTGGCCGTGGGCCTTCGAGGGAACACAACTTCGTTATACTATCATCACAACTATGACTCTCCGAGAGTCTATCACCAGAAGCAATACTTCTCAACCACTTCTCCTTCTATGATGAAGGAGTTTTTTCCTCCTCCGAAGCAAACAAAGCGCATAGTCGAGACCGAATCGGCCTTTGAACACCCTGTGTACGTCCCATTCCCCCTGCGTCTCTTCCTTCCACCGCCAGTCTAACATTCTCGTCTAGTTTCACCGAGAAGCAAATGAAAGACATCATCGTCGCCCACCGAGAAGCGAAAAACTGGTCCGATTGGGTCGCCCTAGGCGCTGTTCGTTTCCTTCGTTGGGGCACCGACCTGGCCACGGGCTACAGGCACCTCAAACCCGGCCAGCCCGTCCCGCACAAGCTTTTCCAGATGAACGAACGCAAGTGGCTTATCCGCCTCGTCTTCCTCGAAACCGTTGCCGGCGTCCCCGGTATGGTCGGCGGTATGCTCCGACATCTTCACAGCCTACGCAAAATGAAGCGTGATAATGGCTGGATCGAAACCCTCCTCGAAGAAGCGTACAACGAACGCATGCACTTGCTCACCTTTCTCAAAATCGCCGAACCAGGCTGGTTTATGCGTTTGATGGTGCTAGGTGCTCAAGGCGTATTCTTCAACGGATTTTTCCTCTCCTATCTGATCTCTCCGCGAACATGCCATCGCTTCGTCGGGTATCTAGAAGAAGAGGCCGTCATGACTTACACCCATGTCATTCATGACCTGGAAGCCGGCAAATTACCGGCTTGGTCAAAGCTAGATGCACCAGATATTGCCATCAAATACTGGAACATGCCAGAAGGGCATCGGAAAATGATCGATTTACTCTACTATGTTAGGGCCGACGAGGCCAAGCATCGAGAGGTCAACCACACCCTGGCCAATCTGAATCAAAAGATCGATCCTAACCCTTATGCTGCCAAGTATGAGAACCCTGAAAAACCGCATCCGACGAAGACCGCCGAATACCATAAGCCTACTGGCTGGGATAGAGACGAGGTCATCTAGACAGTGCGTCTACACAGCAGCTCCAGCCACTCTTCCAGTCATCTGTTTTTGCATTACATATATTTTTTCCCTAAGAGTTTGGATAGCCACGGCGCTTTGTGTTTGTATAATATAGGCAAGGCGCAAAGTGGCATCGTACGGGGTTCACGGAAAATCTCCCTTCTTAAAACCAGGTTGAGAGCTTTTAGATTTCAGCGGGAGTTTTTGAGTACACATGTCATTTTGATCTCTTCCTTTCCTAATAATTATCAGAGATATTATCTGAAGTCTAGAGATTTTCCACTATCTAGTAATTTTTGGTATCTCATGCACTTAATCTCCCAGAGGATAGGGGTGCATGATTTGCCCATCTAGGGGTTCGTTAGCATCCTGAACAGCCAAAAACTTGACGCTGATGAACTCACAGTACAGCGACGCTTCTCTGCTTGCCAGGAAGATAAAGGTCGGCGCGATCTCGCTGGGCTGGCCTGGACGGCCGATCTTAGACCCGGATCCAAACCCTTCCATCTGCTCGGCTGGTCGGGAGGCAGGTTGGATAGGAGTATGGACTGGACCAGGTCTGAATAGTTCAAAGCGTTAGTACTTGCTTGACTCGTCTTAAGCGTCAGAAGCGAGGGTGGACAACTGACGCAACGGCATTCACCCTGATACCTTTAGGCATCAGGTTCTGGGATAGACCCCTCGTGAAGCTGACGATCGCTCCTTTGGTGGAGGCGTAGTCAACAAGTGATCCTGAGCCACGGAAAGCAGTTATGGAAGTGGTGTTGATAATCCTTGGGATAAGTCAGCTCTATGATGTGATAGAGCATGGAGGGGAATTTTGCTACTTACGAGCCGCCCTTCTGCATATGTGGGAGGGAAAACTTCGACATGGCAAACATCTGCAAGATGTTACTTTGGAAAGTACTGTGCACATTGTCCAGATCGATCTCTGCAAAGTCTTTACACATAATCTGTTTCGATGCGTTGTTGACAAGCACATCAATCCTGCCGTATTTCTTGACGTGAGCGTCCACTGACTTCTTACAGGTGTCGTTGTCCATGAGGTTTCCAGGGAAGAGAAGACAATCTCTGCCTTCTTTTTTGACTGCTTGGGCGGTGGCCTCTGCGTCCTCTTGTTCTTGCGGCAGATAGATTATGGTGATATCCGCACCCTCTCGAGCCATCAAGATGGCAACCGATCTACCGATTCCGGAGCTATGAATGCACGGTCAGTCGCAATGACAACCTCAGACGCATGGCGAGAACGCACTCTCCGCCTGTGACGATGACTTTCTTATCCTTCAGCTTGTTGCAGCCAACATATTCGACGAAGCCACCGCTACCTTCCAGCTTTGTCGATTCACTGGTCGGTGCCATATGCTTCTCCAGCCTGTGGGAAGAGCTTAGCTAGAGCCAACCAACGGTAGTGCAGAGTGGTTCTCATCGAGCTGGATGTACCCAGGCTGATTTTGTGTTTGTTTCTCCTTCACTGGCTTAAAGGCGCCACCTGAACCCGCTCCAGAGGAAGCCATTCTGGCTGTCAAAGAGGTGACGGAAGATAAGATCCTTGTCCTGGTAGTTCCTTGGAGAGAACGGTGAATTCCTGCAGAGAATAGCTTCGAACGGGCCAACATCAAGACCAGAAAGCAGGGAAGTATTGTAAGAGGGTATCAAAAAAGGCCATCTCGCCTCTTCATATATAGTCATGAGCGGTAAATAATGACATCAACCCCGATGAGATCATACCTCCCGCACATCCTTTTCCAGGCGAGGTCCAAGGTTCTGCGGCAACCATGGAATGGAAGACCGGACACCTGTAAACAGACCGTCCACACCCTCAACAAGGCCGGGATGTCGCTGTCCTGCCGCTCTCTCGCCGTCGTCGAGATGGACACACGACGAAGTTCCGCCTTGGGCGACTTGCCGCTTCGGGACTAACGCCTGGCCAATCACGGGACCGGCATTTCTCGAGAAGAAGAAGAAGAAGATGACGATGATGAAGACGAGGAGGACGAGGAAGACGAGGAAGAAGAAGACGAGATGGGCCTGATCCACTGGCTGCGGAGGCTGTACTCCCTCGACACCCTCGACACTCGTTTTACGGTCGCTTCCACGACGCCGCTCAAGGCTGTACCCCCTGGCTCGAGTGCCCCTGATGCCGACAAGCGATCGGACGCCGTGCGGGCTGGTGCACCTCCGTCGCGATGGAATACGGTCGAGTTCTATTTCTACTATGTCGCTTTCGTTGTCATAGTGCCGTTGATGTTCAAGGCCGTAGTCGATATATCTCAGCGTGAGCGTCCGGTGGTGAGCGGGATTGTATGATGAGAGGAAGAGGACCCCCAATGCTAATTCTCGGCTATTTTGATACTGTAGCATCTCATTCCACTTATGCGAGCTATTCAGAACTGCTAGATCCGGGTTGGATACCGGGGCGTAAAGTGGTTAGTTGACATGGAGTCCTCAGACGCGGTATCTCTTCTGACCACTGGTTTGCGCCCGCCTATAGGACAACTCCGATTCACAATACTCGAGCTTCAGAGACAATATTCCATACATAGCCGTGCTGCTGGTGCTTCATCCGTGTCTGCGACGAGCCTACGAAGGCCTTTTCCCTACCAAAGTGTCCGCTGCGAGCCCACCGCCAACCGGGAAGGTCAAACAAGATGATAAACCCCAGAGCGCGGCTGCGGATGTTCGACTGAAGCAACGAGTTGCCTTCGATTACGGATTTGGCATTCTACTTATACTGGCTTTACACGGGGTGTCTGCCTTCAAGATTCTCGGCATTCTTTGGGTGAACTATATGATTGCCACCAGTCTCCCGCGAGCCCAGATACCGACAGCGACGTGGGTGTTCAATATTGGAATACTGTTTTCGAACGAGCTACTTCACGGGTATCGCTTTGCTGACCTTGCAACGATATTAACGCCGTCCGGCCCCGACTCGGCTGTCTTGGTATGGGCCAAGTGGATCGATGGCATCGGGGGCCTCATACCGAGATGGGAGGTACTGTTCAAGATCACCGTCCTCAGGCTCATTAGCTTCAATATGGACTATTACTGGAGCTTAGACCATAGATCTGGAAGTCCAGTGGAGGTATGTCATGCCTCCCATTCCCGCTACCTCGCAAGGTGATCCCATCTAACACCCCAAAGAAGAAGCAAATCGATCCCTCTGCACTCTCAGAGAGAGACCGTGTCTCCATGCCAGCACCTCCGGGTGAATACAGCCCCACAAACTACCTCGCATACATTCTCTATTCGCCGCTCTACCTTGCGGGGCCGATTGTCACGTTCAACGACTACATCAATCAGCAGCAATACGCCCCTGCCTCGCTTACTAGATCTCGCACCATTCTCTACGGCATACGCTTCCTTCTCACTCTTTTATGCATGGAATTGATCCTCCATTACATATACGTTGTCGCCATCTCGAAGTCATCTCCGGATTGGTCGGCATACACGCCCTTCCAGCTAAGCATGCTTGGATTTTTCAATCTCCACATCATCTGGCTCAAACTGTTGATCCCTTGGAGATTCTTCCGTCTCTGGGCGCTGATCGACGGTATCGATCCGCCCGAGAATATGGTCCGATGTATGTCTAACAATTATTCCGCTCTTGCCTTCTGGCGTGGCTGGCATCGATCGTTCAACAGATGGGTTGTCCGGTACATGTATATCCCACTCGGAGGTGGTGGGAGAGGGAGGTCGGACACTAGCAACGGCCAAGGCGGAGCCGGCACCAAGCCATCTATCCTTGCCAAAGCCCGAGGAATCATGAACTTCCTCGCAGTGTTCACCTTTGTCGCGATCTGGCACGACATCAACCTTCGCCTGCTCATGTGGGGTTGGCTCATCACCCTCTTTGTGCTGCCGGAGGTCATCTGCACCATGCTGTTCCCCGCGAAGAGATGGCAGTCTCATCCCAACGCGTACCGCGTGCTATGCGGGATCGGGGCAGTGGGCAACATCCTCCCGATGATGGCTGCGAACCTGGTTGGATTCGCGGTGGGATTGGACGGCCTCCAGGGCTTAGTCCACGGTATAGTTGGCTCCTATTCTGGGCTCGCGTTCCTCGCAGCTGCGTGCGTAACGCTTTTTGTTGGCGTACAGGTCATGTTTGAAGTAAGAGGTTCGGAGTTACGGGCCGGGATCAGGCTGAAGTGTTAGGATACATGTACATGGTAGTTTGAGTAATATAGTAGGGAGGCCTTTCTGTCTTAGATTCTCGCCCGTGGGCTAGACCGTACTTTTCTCTCTCGCTCTGAAGGATCACGGTTAAGCTTAATCTGCGGTCGGTGCCTTGACTTGTTCCGCCGGAAGCCCGCGGAAGCCATTCTCTTTTCTGCGTTAGCCAGGGGAATTTGGGTGGGACCCCACGCGGTTGCAAGGTTACACTAGCAAATAAGCTTATCCAGGAGGCTGCAAGGGACGCGCGAACTTCACACCACCACAGGTTGGACCAGAAGTTGAGTCGATGAGGCTGCTTTGAATGTCTAGAGGGCTGGATGCCGATAGGGAAATGCAATATGTACAGAAAGAAAATGCATGCAAGTAGGAGGAAAGCGTGAGATCGAAAGAAACAGGGAAAATCTGAACAAACTAAAATGGTAGAAACTCGCTTTCCAATAGAAACACGTTTAAACGAAAACAAAAAGGCTGGCTCAATGAAGTCCACTCTCCCCGGTCGCGGCCATGTGCTGCTGGCACTGGACAAGCATCTCTACCTGCTTGGCGATCTCTCCAAGACGACCAACGACCTTGCGGTTGCCATCGACGAAACCGTAGATCTGGTAGTCGATCCCCACCTCCTTGGCGAATTCCTTGACCCAGACCTGAATCTTACGCAGGTTGTGTCTAGGTACACGCGGGAACAGGTGATGAATGGCCTGGAACTGAAGACCTCCGTGGATCCAGTCGAGCCAGGCGGGACAGTCGACGTCCATAGTTGTGCGGAGCTGGCGCTGGGCAAAACATTCAGCCACACTCACGTCGGAGGTGGACATGGCGAAATGCGAAAGGGTGATTTGCACGTGGAGGCCCATGGTAATGATGTGTGAGATGAGAACGAACATGATTCGTAGGGGCCAGGTGGGGATGGTGCACCATACTAGGCAGTAGCCGAAGAGATACCAGTAGCAGCTCATGAACAAGATCTCGGTCGGTTTGGTCCAGGACACAGCACCAAAGCTGGCGGAGCGGGGAGAGAGCAGGTGGAGCCATGAGAGGAGGTAGAGGTTGAATCGTGCGATGGCCATGACGGGATAGTAGGAGAGATGTTGGTACTGGGCGACGACATTGGCTGCTGCGTCCCAGACGTAGACAAAGTCGTAGTATGTAGAGCGAAGGGACTTGAAGAATGATGGGGAGGTAGCGAAGATAGGGACATTCTGAATATCCGGGTCATGTTCCTATAGTGAGATTAGCCATGTATACCAACTAGGTGCTAACAGTAGAATTGATATTTACCGGATGATTTGGGACAAGGTGATGGACATTGTGACTGGACTTCCACCAGCCAATGGACAGTCCACAGCAGAAATCGGCGATGAACATCGCGATTAGGGTGTCGATGACAAAGTTGTGAGTAATGGCGAGATGGCCGCCGTCGTGCGCAGTGAACATGATCTGGTGCCAAAACAGGCCAAGAAACACTGAGGATGCAAGGTACCACTCGGCCCTGAGGGCGAGGACGAACAAGCCGAATAGGACCGAGTATCGTACGACCTCCTTGCCGTACTCGATATAGGGACAGTCATATAGGCCGGCGTCCTTGATCTTCTGGTGTAGCTCGTTGTACTTGGCAGCAATGTGACGCTGGGTTTCAGGGTCGAGGGAAGGATATTTGCGGTGGTCATCGTCCAGCTCGTTCTGCACCAGCCTGTCTGTGTATTCCTCCGCGGTCAAGTGATGGCCTTCGGTGCTACGACCCAAAAGGCCAGCCTTTCGAGCGGCAGCGCGTTTCCTGATCTCGGTCTTCACTTCCTCCTGCGTCTCCACGAAGTCCTCAACGGTAGTTTCACTGGTGTCAGACGCACGGGAATCATCCTCAGAGCTTGTGCTGTCGTCCGCCAATGTGAGGAAGATACCTCCCCGAATGGGCGGCGTCATGCTGATCCACGGGCCCTCGACGCGACCAATTCGGTATTTGTCCATGGTTGCAAGTGTCTTTTGGGAATGGTAGCTGCAGGATTGGGAGATGTTAGCCATTGCATCATACCGTCCCGCCAATAGATAATATTGTCCAAAGAAGATAGTACAGCATCGCGTGTTAACTCACCCTGTGCGCAACAAAGAGCTAAAAGGCAGGCCATCGGGTGCATCATAGAGGTGGAAAGGAATTGTTCTTTACATATTGATCTCGTCTGTGGCGTCTCTGCCCACCATGTGTCTGACCGCCAGCTTCCCTCCCGGGTGGTTTTGAAGCCATCCATCAAGACGGAGGACTCTGTTGTCCGCAATCACGATCGTCTGGCCGCGAGCAATGCGGTCCTCGACCTCTCGCGCGGAGAATATGCGATTGCGGTTCATCGTGTAGTCAGGAATGGAATCTAGAGGGAAAGACTACACCTCTATCAACATCTAAAAGCGAGTGAATGAGAAGAAATTGAAAAAGACGAGTATAAAATGAAAAATGCAACGAGTGAGAAGACCGTTGAGCAAAAGTCCAAAGTAACGTGAAAAGGAGCGCGCCGTGGCGGGGCCGGACAGCTAAATACCCAACTCCCTAGCGACTGGACTGGGCTAGTGTGTCAGTCAACGGCTCGCAGATGGGATGGTAGAGATTTCCCAAAAAAGAAACGAGAGAGAAAAAAAGCCCCGTTGTGCAGCAGATGCAGCTGGGGCGTGCAGGTTGGACAAAGCAAGGCCTGTTATTAGATATATAATTAAGTTGGCCTTTACCGAGTCCCAAGCGTCCAACGATGAGATTTCTCCGCCCCAAACTCAGGGGGCAAGACCTGTTCACAGGGGCGAATGTGCCGCGCGGCAGACTGACTTCGAGAAGACCTCTGGTTCCGCTGGAGCAGCCAGAGCAACGCTGGGAGAGAAAAGACGGATCAGCGGTAGCCGTGATGTCCTGTGTTCCCGGGCGCCGTCACTCGCTTCTGCGCTCGCCTGCTCGCGGTCTGCTCAAGCTCGAAGGCGGCGCCATCTCCTCCACAGAGCCAGGCTCATCTACTTGGCACTGGCGGCCAAGAGCAGCCCGCGTAGGCCACTTGAGTCGCCTTGTGGGTTCGGACGGGCCTCCAGTCACTCTGGGCAGAGTTTCCCAGGGTCGAGGAGACGGGAGACATCGCGGGCTGTCTGGGATCCTGAGAGACGGCGTGGTGCAGGCAGAGGACAAAACGCACTGCCGCCGCCAGCCGTGGGTGCTGCCCCTCCGCCAGCGTCCTTATACTATGGAGCGACTGTGGTGGTCGATAGTCGGAGCGAGGACATCGTGAACCTCTTGGTTGGTTCCTGGAGCAAACGTCGATACTTTGCGCCCCCTGATTAGGTAACGAGCCTCATGTAATAATGTGTCTGTCCAGGGCTGCTGAAGGCGATTCTTTACTCGCGACGGCATCAGGTAGACGCACCTGGTCTGTCGTAGCAGAGTGCTGTACAGGTGGTGTGCCGTACGACATGTTGTATCCCTCTAGTCGTCCTGCCAATGCTCGCTTGATCCCGGCAGCGCGATTCATAGTGGCCAGAATTAATACCTCAGCAGCTCCCTAGTCGACCGATACTCCTTTATATTCGTCCCTAGTTCGGCTGTGGAAGCACGAATGGCGATGATTCCCCTGCTACCATCGAGCTGGCAACATAACTAGCCCTTTACGCGTACCCTATTCCGGCAACTCTTCCACATCCCATCACCGTGTGGAAGCCAGCACTATCGAGTCAGAGACTCCATACTCGTTGTTCGCGTGTCTATAAATGTCACCTTTGGCCCTGGATGACCGGTTGAAATGTATGCTCCGTGTACTCCGTGCTACCTCAGTGTGCAGGAGAGTGGTAGAAAGCCGGCTTCTTTTTCCTGTTAAACATGCCCTGGCATCTCGTCGACCCTGCGTGCCAGGCGCATGCCCTCCTGCTGCTGCGACTGGCCGCCGTCGCGCTGTCGGTGGCTCTGGTTGGTCTCGGGGTGGCGGTTGAAGTCGACAAGCTCGTCCCGGCGCTGCTCCTGCTGGCCGTCTTATGTAAGGCTGGCAGATTCTGCATCTTCTTCATCTTCAGCTTCACCGTCAGCTTCAAACCAACTTGTCCTTGCGTGTTTAACGGAGTCCCTTTCATAGCGTTTTCGCTCGTTCAGCTTCTTTCTTGCCCTTCCCCCCCGCGAACATGGCTTCGACAGTGCTCCTCCGTGCAAGACAGCCCGTCATGTCCACCGTCCTGCGAGCCGCCCGGTTCTCCTCTTCCAGGCAGCTCCTGAACGCCCCCGAAGCCGCAGTCCCAGCCCAGGGCCTGGGCGCCTTTCGCGGAGGGTAAGGCATCGCGCCTTTTTCCCACCTCCTGGCAGCCTATTAACCGCCATTATTCTCTAGTCTCCTTGGGTTTCTCGCAGGCTCAACTGTTGCCGGGGCCTCCGCCTACTACTACATACTGCAAGAATTTCGCCTGTCCAATGCTGCACTGACGGAAGACATCTACGTACGTTACTGCATCTGACGTCTGTGGTTCCAGCCAGGATGGCCGTTACGACGGTCCTGGACTCGCTCTCACGCTCCTCTTTTGGTCTGTCATGTCATGCCACGCCATGCAAGGGCCCCTGCATCTGTGGTTTGGGGACAGTTCTCCACTCTGCGCTGAGCCCACCGATTCGTACACTTAGACAATTGGCCCGCTCTCCTTTGCTTTCCTTCCTTTTTCCTATGTCGCCCGCCTGTGATAGAACTACCATAGATTTTTGAGTGGACGGAGTACGGCGTACTTATATCATCAGCGCTGATTGGGGTTTCATATTCTGTCTGTAGGCCTTGCAAGCTGCCACCCAGCGTCTGGGTGTCTACATCGCCGAGCTGGAGGCCAAAGCGGACCAGGTCCAGAAGAGGATCTAATCGCCAACCATGCCTGCTTTCCTCGCCTGTGACAGCCATTGTGACCTGTCCCGGCTAATGCAGCCTGTATCTATCGCACGGCCCCTTGTCAACGTCGCATCTTGTGTTCTCGGCATTTCTACTCGACGTCGTCTCCTTTTTTCTCTCGCATCCACAAACTTTTCATAACTTTTGCACGGGATCTGTAAGTTTACGTAATACAAAATGACTAAGCAGCAAACAGAGCAAACATCGAACTCACGTTGAAGTCGCGGTTGAAAGTTGTAGAAGACGAAGAGTTGAACCCACGGCCATGTCTGCGTTGATCGAACTCGTGTCAACCCGGGCCTCCAAGTCCGCGGCACGGTGGGCGTATGTCCCCGCTGCGCCGGCCGATCCCCTCGCCGCCGGCCGGAGGGAGACTGGCGGCCGTAAACGAGCGGCTCGAGAGATTGGCGGCGATAGCAGCAGCGCGCGGGCAGACCTAAGCGCAAGACAGAGAAATGCGATCGCAAAGCATCTAGAGGCCCTCGAGAAGGAGAATCACTCAGAGACCTTGATTCCCGTGCCACCGAGACCTCAAAGAGAACACACGGTCAAAGGTTCGCATCCCTCCAACGATATAGATACTACGGACGTCCTATTGACCGATATCCTCCTCATGCAGGTGTGAGGAGCAAGACCTCCTCCAACACTCGTAAGATTATAACCTCGGGCAAGAAATTTCAAAACTACCTTGCTGCCGAAGAGCCAGCTACCCTCGCGCTCTCCGCATCTTCAGCAACAACCGCAACCACAAGCCAGCGCTCAATCGTTGCCAGATCACAAGACACAGCGGCTCCGCAGCCTGATACCAATGCTACTCGGCCTCTACCCAAACAGCAATCTCATCCCTCGGAGCTTATCTCTTCTGACTCAGACAACGACCCACTCCTTCGGTCCTACATCCCATCTGCCCCCTCAGAACGCATCATGATGGCCCTTGTCTCGGAGCCGCCGTTGCCATACCACGCTTCTCGCGCCGTGCTGCCCCCTACCAGCAGGCCTGCACGTCACTTCTGTAGCATTTGCGGCTACTGGGGCAAGGTCAAATGTATCAAATGCCACGCACGGATTTGCGGGTTGGATTGTTCGAAGGTTCACCAAGAAACTCGGTGTGATCGATTTTACGCCTAAGACGGAGGTGATCAGATGTTGTTCTGACTCGACAACTGAAAGAAACCTAAAACTAATCGTTATTGTTACTGGTAGCCCGCTATCGGTAGCCCCCCAGCATGATCAACGTGATTGGATATAGGCGTGGTAACAGTTGGACATATCTATGTCACTGAGACATACACACTCAATGATATATGGACGAGAACGCCCCCTTTCACTGTGACACGTCACGGTCGCAGTCGGGATCGTAATGCGAAGCATTTCAAGCTGTGCGAGCCAACAAGTCGACCCACTCCCGAGACATTGGTTCTACACCCTCAATCCAATGCCTACTCGAAAGCCATCTACGGCATATGCGATCATGTAAGGCCAATTAAAACGGCCTTGCTGGATTTAATGCAGAGGAGGTGCATACTCTACTGAGTAAATTTGCACAAGGGATAATATGTCATGAAGCTAGCTATCAATTAGCTTACTATGGTGAACTCGTTGAACAGGTCGGCGAGAAGATCATCAGTGTAGGCCGCGATATCTGGAGCACCCATACTGTATGTAGTCTCGAAAGAGTGTATACTCAAACGGTCAAAAAACGGTCGTAACAATGTCTCTATGATTTCGTCCTTGGTCGTTTCTCTGCTCAGATCTGAAGTCAACCACGCTTTCTTGAGCCCACTTCGAACGCCGGAGCTGGTGCCGGTATTCTCTCCATCCCCATCCTCATAACCATTCGCCTCTCGAGCGAAAGCTATTTGCCCACTATTAGAGCTTTGACTCTTTCCCAGTGACCGCGAGAGCTCATCAGCAATAGCCACTGATTCCCAACGGTTTGGCGGGTAGACCACATCTATTGTATCAGTGACGAAAAGCCATTCCTGGAGCTGAAAATCATCAGGGGCCATCAGAAGAAGTGTTTCTAATAGTTTTGAGGCCTGAAGTAGCGAGTACGGGTTATATGTTTCGCTCTCATGGTCGGGAGGAATAGCGGATATTGCGCTTTGGAGCTCGGTGTTTATCATAGGCCAGAAAGGAGCGAGGCTCGTCGAGCCTGTCTTCAGTACCAATGATCTGAAAACCATATATATCTCAGCTCTGGTAACAGACGATGGAGAAGAGATATGGGTGGCGGCAAGGAGATCCTCTAGCTTCTGCTGAAGCTCAGATAATTCAGCGCCAAAATGGTCTTCGTCTGATGCGACGATGAGGAGGGCAATTCTCCGCAGGTTCAACTGTGCTTTCCGATCTGCTTCGAGTCGGGCAGCGCTTGCGCCTACGCCAAACATAAGTCCCGCCGATGTTGGAGGTGTGAGGCGGGAAAGCAATTCACCAAGTCGCTCGGTATCGGCTAAAACCCACTGGCGGAGAAGACGTATCCAGTGGCTTTTTACAAGGCCAAGTTTGGATTCGAAAAATCTACTATCGTTGAATGCATCCCCAACATCCTTCTTCCAAATCTTCGCCGCTCCTTGGACCTTCGCAATCTGCTGTAGAAGATCCAAGGTGCTTTTCTCAACATTTCCAGGGAAGAGCCGTGCGTGAAATAGCGGGGAAATGGCACTCGTTGAAATGCTTGATATGGCACTAGATATCCTGTCAGGTTCGCCGAGAGTGGCCGTCAAGACTGGTAGATTCACTGCGAGAATGCCTATGATATCATCTGGCCCAATCCGTTGCAACAAGGAGGAAGAACTTGGCTGATCGTATTCCTGGCCGTTTTTAGAAGAGGCGGACGACTCATGTGTCCCTAGCAAAGGCTTACTGGTGAAGATAGCCGGGAGAAGGCGTAATATCAAGTCCTATGCCATAATTAGTCATTCTTGTCACTAGCAGAATACTTGGGGTTTCACTGACTCCTAGTTCCTTCCTAGCCCTTCTGTCGTCTCCAAAAGTTGTATTTTCCATTTTACCCCCAAGGACAACTGCGAATTCCAAAAGACGTGGTAAAATTTGGCGATGTGGGAATGGGTTGGTTAACACGTCTCTCAGAAAAGTGATGCAATCACCCCAGATCTCATCTAAAAAGTCATCATCTAATGACTTGGCGTACATGACGAGGAAAGCTGCTAGATCTGCCTCTGATAATTCTGAGGCCATCGCAGATTTTCGACTTGGGTCAAGAGCGGCCGGGTTCGTGCGACTGTATATAGCGTTAAATATAGCAGGAATTGTAGTCTTAGGTTTTGATCCGTCTAGAGTGTGAAGCAGGCTGAATATAGCTCTGCTTTTTGCAGGTTCGTCCAAAGCTATTGAAGTACGCCATAGCTGAATTAAAGTTTCCAGGCATTCAAGGGCTTCTGCAGCGAAGAGGTGTTCCAATATTCTTCGAGCTCTATTCCTCATTCTCAACGAAGTGTACTGAAAGGAGGCGACCGATTCATGGTTTCGGGACGTCTTGCTACGACCACTAGATCCCCATGCCCATATCGTATAACAGAGCTGCACAGCATCTTGAAAGCACAAGAGGACTGTAAGCCTGGTGTTACTACCGCTGGTAGGTCGGGCCTGGTTGCTATCGGTCGCGAAGATGTTGCCAAAAAACCCTTGGGGCTGGTCCGGTGTTTTAATATTGGCTGTGTTCACTTCCTCTACCTGAAGTCGGTCGTGCGCAGCTGCAATGCAAGTCTCAAACCCACTCAATAATGCTATAGTAGTATGTTCAGGGGAACATTCGGGCGACTCTCCTGAGGTACTTTGAAAAACACCTTGAAGATCATTGAAAGATGTGGTAATCTCCTTGCAGAAGCATTCTACAAGCTTTAGAAGAACTTTGAAGATTGACGTGGTATAAATGGGTAGGCATTCAGAAAGAAAATTAACCCATTTATCAAGTATAGGTCGAGTAGATGTTGAGCTTATGCCTTTAAGCAAACAATCCAAGAGTTTCGGAGGTGGCTGGGGTAAGACTGGGGTTTCTCGTTCTTTGTCAGGCTTCTCAGTTACGGACATGCGGGCTAGTTCAAAGGATCCCTTTCTTTGATGTCTTTGGGCCATGATAGCAGATATCTCTGAGAGATGATGTGTATGCCTCATTTTGA
Source organism: Onygena corvina (assembly GCA_000812245.1). Classification (NCBI taxonomy): domain Eukaryota; kingdom Fungi; phylum Ascomycota; class Eurotiomycetes; order Onygenales; family Onygenaceae; genus Onygena; species Onygena corvina. Next base: position 33,023 of record JWPT01000115.1, on the reverse strand, counting down.
GAACTGGAATAAGAGCATCAATGATGGAGGCTTGATGTTCGGTTTTACCTTCATCTAGGGCAAAGGATAGATGATCAAGAAGGTAGGAGTCGATGTCCAACGAGAGTAATTTGTCTGCTCCAGCACTTGATAGTAGGAGACGCAGGAGGGAAAGGGCTTCTCTTCTAAGTTGGCCTTGCTGGACTTCAAGGCTCTCTGGTACATTATGGACACTGTGTAGTGCGTGAAAACATATCTGTGAAATTTCATTCTGGATCGTCAAAATCCCTTTATCTTCTAGTTCTATAGTTAGCTTCTACTTGTGGAATCAGGAAACTACTAAAGATCGACATACCTTCGACATCGAATGGAACAGATTTATTTCGTGCTGGCTGAGCTGCAGCGTTCGAAAGTAACAGAGACCATGCAGACGGACTAAGTACTGTTATCACATTGACCACCAGCCGCAGCATATAAATGCATTGGTTTGCCTCATGTAGAATCATCATTTCTCTATATTCGCTTGTCTCGTCCGCTAGCTTTTCGTGTAGAATTTTGAATCCTTGGAACTTCAGTAACATGATACGGAATAGCCTGCACTGGTTGTTAGTATGCAGCTATCCCACAAGCAAACATCTACTCACTCGTATATGGAAGGAAGATCACGAAGCCATTCTTTGACAACATGTGAATCTCCAGTACCGAATGATAGTAGATCAAGCAACTTCAATAGCGGTTGGCTAAGTAAAGCTGCACGAAACACTGTTTTGATTTGGGGGCTATCCCCGTGAGGAATTCGTAGCGAAAATGAATCCGTATTAGAGTGATGGCTATGGTTCCAGAAAACGAAAAATTTCTCAGCCTGGACAAGAGAAGGCTGGTGTGAGGATTTGGTAGATGAGACCATGAGTGAGGTGATGGCAGCCTCGACAAGGTGATCTTTCCAGCTAACTGAATGTAGAAGCCAAATACATATTGCTGCTTCCACATGAGATCTTATGTTCGCTGGTTCCAAAAATTCCCAGAGTTGATGTACTAAAGCTGGGATTAAGTCACCCATCTGCTCGTAGCTGATATAATACCCGATTTTTTTGGTAGAATATAAGGATGTTAGAGTATGTACGATCGTGTTTGTGATAGTCATGGGGAGGATTGCGTGTTCGTCGTTCGCGGTCACGACTTTCCGCTTGATAGCCTCGTAGAGGTGGATTAGTTGAGGAGTTTGAGCCTGTTGAGTCTTGTTAAGAAGCGCTACGAGAAGGTTCATTCTCTCCCTTAGGAACCGTCCCTGAGACTCAGATTCCAGACCGAGTAGCGCCAAAGATTGGGCCTCACGAAGAATGAGACTTGCGACTTCGCTTGCCGAAAATGGCGGTTTTGGCAGTCGTAGCATGCCTTTACTCCTTGAATAAAAACCTAGAATCGAGGCGGTCACTTGATTTTCATTCGTAAATGATGCCTGGGTATCTGAGCCTAGGCCTTCGCCTTTATCCGAAGGAGGTATGAAGGCCCTTTCGGGGACAAGACGAAGAAGAAGATTAATGATCGTGTTGATCTCGTCAAGGGCAGCATTTGCCACGCTCGAGTAGCCAGGTTCATTCCAGGCACTGGACGCTGAAAGGGTTTTAGTTTTAAGCAGTAGTGACAAGATCAGCAGGGGTAAGTGGATAGTTAGCATTTCCTCTTCCTTCATATTGAAATATGATAACATGAACATTGTCAATCGCATTTCTTCAATCAAGCGGTTTGGTCGGGTAGTGCCTGAACGTGAGGAGAGGATCAGACCGACAATTTCAGAGAAGATCAGATTACTTTCCACGCCATCGAAAAAAGCACTTGCGCTGCGAAAAACCTCATCGAAATGCGCCTTCGATGTGGCTGTCTGTTTATATCTCTGAGCGCTGCGAATGACAGCGAGAAAGACCTCCGGGACTACAAGCCCACCAACCTCCCACCGGTCCATGAGTGACAGCGATATTCGGTAGGGCCTAGCTCTTTCGACCGGATTTGCAGAGTCATTCGCAAGCATGGATTTAATACTACCGACGAGTGGCTTCAGGCCAAACCGTTCAAAGTATTGAGACTTCGAAGCGTCATTATTGAGGTTCGCGATAGCACCCGGGGTAGGAGGTACTGCATTGTTTTGCCCAACTGTATCATCGACCTGGGAGGATTTGTCGAAATCCGGGCCCAGAAGCCAAGCCCAAAGCCGGCGATTGAGACTCATATCCCTCCGAATCACAACCCCAGAAGCCGCACCGACAAGAAGCTGTAGGTCTCCAGAGGTAATACGTTTCTGTAGGACAGGGGAATGAAGAGGGAGATGTGTGACTAGTAGATCCAAGAAATTCCTTTGTATGAGGACTTGTTCATCCGCCAATCCAGTTGCAAAACATCGTATCAGCAAGCCGGGCTCTGGAGACGTGATACTCTCGATGGCACCAGAGAGGTCGTAGGTCTTGCTGCCGCCATTTTCGCCGTCAAGTCCCTCTTCGGATATCCCTTGGAATGGCAAGATACCGCCTAGTTTGGGCAAATGACGATTTAGATATGCCAGAGCGCCGACTCTCCGTGAAGGGTTTGTAACAGATGCAAGAAAGAGACATTGCCAGAAATACTGGTCACCAGCTGCTGCGCCAGAGCTGTCGCCTGCAGTACTCGAAGCACGACGAAGTTTGTCCACTAGCTTGAGGGTCTCCTCGAAGTCCTCGCTCGTCTCATCCTCAAGGCCAGGAAGGAGAGCAAGTATTATAGATTTAACTGCAGAACGTAAGGCTGTAGGGTTAAGCTGGAGTACATGTTTTTCAAAGAGCGAAAGGAACAGCGGCCGAACCGAGAGAGATGCGAACGACAGGGTGGGAGATATTCCGGGAAGATAAATTGCAAGATCTCTAGCTAGTCCGTCTGTCTAGAGACACTTGACATGAGCACTCATAAGCAGCAAAAGAAGCAATGCCAAAGGTCGTGTCTTACTCTAAGAAGCCCAAATACATAGGCGTATACTTCCAAGGCCTTTTGATGAACCCCAGAAGGCAACGACGGATTTAGACATTGCGCAAGTCTTTTCGCGACAAGGGTCTTATTTGGGACGACGTGTAGATTCGGCGGATGAGTTTGAAGCGCCTAACATGTCGGAGTCAGAGGGAGCGTCCTTAGAAGAAGCTGATTGCATCGTGGGAGAGATGTTCTCGCCTTCAGCAGGCGGCTGAGAAAGGATATGTAGTCCGCCCATTCCTGCAGTGCGGTGTCGAAAAGCGAGAGGGCCCGGTCGACATTCGCGGCGTAGCGACGGTAGGTCTTATCTTTCTTCAGGCCGTCTACATCTAGCACACGGTCAGCATGTGAGTCATCTGTCTGTCGTGGAGCTGGGGGCCGTTGCGGCGCACCTTCGTCGTGGCGGCTCAAGGGTTTCGGTAGGGATGCTTCGGAGCTGGCAGGCGAGGAGGATCTTGGTCGTCCGCTGGGTTCAAGGCTCATTGTACGTAGCGGATAGGAGAAGGCCGAGACGTTGCAATCTGGCCATGCTCGACTCTATGTCGTCGCGATATGTAGTTCCGAGGGGACGTTTTGATCTGGCCACAACAGAGTTCCGTGCCTCAATATTTAGTTCGAGATGACCTCACCACTGGTTATTTATTTAATCGAACCACCACGGCCACGCAGACACAGCGGCTGGCGGGTTTAGTGCTCGATGACCTTTACATACATGCGCCGAGTCAGAAGCGAAGCAGTCTTGTTGAGAGAGACGGCGGTTTGGACGAACATGAACGGCCAACGATGACTCCAACCCGCCCGCACGCGCCATCGAAGACGATAGACCCGGAGAGCGGACCGATAAGCCCTGGAAAAGGTGTCGCCAAAGACGACAGGACTGCCGCGGATGCGAGATCTGAAGATGAGCGGCCCCCGCTGCCGCCGCGTCCGTCGCAGATGACCCAGGGACAGTCTGCTTCAAAGGCGGACACTGGCCTCAACCCTTACTCGACAGTCCCGAACCTCCAGTCAGGACCTACGACTGCTCTGTCACTGGCAACTGTGAATGTCCAGGCTGTGGATGATTCTAATAGGGAGAACTACGTTTCAATCGCTGAGAGGGGGAGTCTCGACAGGACCACAAGGCCGTCAACCTCGACTACCAGCAGACGCGGCAGCAGACTAGGATTTGAGACCGGAGATACTGCAAGCATCCGAAGCTTCATGCCTGGAAGTGAAACTCCTATCAATGCGGGAAGTCTCTTTGGTGATTTCCCTGAGCTAGGCACCGATATCCATTTCAGAGGTCATGACTATTCCTCTCTTTTCAATCCCCAGTCCCAAGAAGATGATGACCCTGCCCATGAGTTTGAGGACGAATTTGACACGGTTGAGGTAGGCGAGGGTGACAATGAAGGTGTGACTCGAATCAGCGTTTCTCATAATTAATGATCAAGGCTAACCGTGACCGCGTATAGAACAGCAAGCCGAAAGGTGGAGGAGAAAAAAGAAACATTTTTTTATTCTCTCTGCCGCTGGGAAACCTATATATACACGTCACGGTGATGACGGGCTTATATCTCCGTATATTGGTGTAATACAGACAATTATCTCGTTTTACCAAGAATCTGGAGGGCAACTCAAGAGTTTCTCTGCTGGAAATACTCAAATAGTGATTTTAGCTCAAGGCCCGCTTTACCTCGTGGCCATCAGCTCGCTAAATGAAAGTCAAGCACATCTTCGAGCCCAGCTAGAGGCACTCTATATGCAAATACTTTCAACATTGACTCTTCCTGCACTCGACCATATCTTCACTATAAGACCAAGCTCAGATTTGCGGCGGCCACTACAGGGAACCGAATCTCTTCTATCCTCCCTGGCTGACAGTTTCACAAAGGGGTCACCCTCCACCCTCCTCGGCGCTTTGGAGTCACTAAAAATCAGAAAAGCTCATCGCCAAACCATTAGCAATACATTATTGAAGACCCGAGTCGAGCCGTTACTCTATGGATTATTGGTCGCAGGTGGGAGACTCGTGAGTGTAGTTCGACCGAAGAAACATTCACTTCATCCTGGCGATTTACAGCTTATCTTCAATATGATTTTCGAAGCCGATGGGATAAAAGCAGGGGGCGGTGAAAGCTGGATCCCCATCTGCCTTCCGGGATTTAATAACAGAGGATATCTTTACATGTATGTGAGTTTCCTTGAGCTCGCTCGGGGTAACTCTGCCCATCAGGCCGCCGAAGAGGCGAACAAAAAAGATGAACTTGTGGCTATTATCCTGATTAGCCCCAACAAGGAGAGCTTTTACGCTTTACATGAAATGCGGGATTCCCTTGTAGAGGTAAGCGGCAGAGTCCTAATACGCCCTCCTTTTGGACTGCAAGCGTCATCGAAGCGAGCTAACCATGCGTCTAGCAAATGGAGAAGAATGGTAGCATGGATGTTCTCAAAGCAGCCCTTGGAAAGGGTAGGCCCGCTCCAACAGATATTGTACCCGGAACAGTGATACGGCACTTTTTGTACAAGTCAAAACCTAACGTTCAATTTACAATGTCTTCGTATTCTCCCGAATTTATGACGTTAATGGATCATCGAAGGTAAGCACTGGGATGATTTTTTCTCTAGGACAAGTCTTGGGGAGTTTATGGATGCTCATGTGTTTATTTATGCGCAGATTAATGTCTGCATATCATTCATTGCATCTCAGTGTCCACGCAAAGCCGTCGAATATCAAAGTCCAGTATTGCGTCTCTACTTCCACGCATTCTCTAGCTTGGGTGACACCGACATTTGAACTATACTGCGTCGCAGCCTCCGGCTGTAACAGGAATGCGTTATCTCAGGGGTCAAACAAAATTGCCCTATGGGCTCAACGAGAGCAGGAGCGGCTCTTCGTTATTGGTGGAGCAGTACGTCTGATCTTCTTTTAAAGTTGACCACATTGTTACTAAAATCATCTCTAGGTCTTTTGAAGAGACAATGTAAAGCCGAGCAAGTTTATTAAACAAGCAGTCGCGACTCGCCTGTCTTGTTGAGATATCAATGGGCAAATTACAGAGCAAGCGAAGAATCTGAATATATGTAGTATGACGGAGAATATGGTATCTAATTTAACGCCTAACTTGTTCCTTTATAATTTCGAACGTCCTGGGTATCACCGGGTGCTAATAATGATCTTGGGTAATTCCTAATTGTTGATGAGGTATAAGGCAAAACGGGTGGTATGTGATGTGTATTCATGTAGGCATAATTCCAATAGAAGGAGTACGCGGAGGGGGGCCCTTTGAGTTATTGCGGGGCCCTGAGGCTGAAGATGAGCTTCGTTTCTTCGTTGGTCTAGATTCTTGGGACCTTTTACTTGGTCTGGATTGCGGTCTCTTGCCGCGAGCGGACTTAGGGACCCGAGGGCGCTTGGAGTTGGCCTGCTGTGACCTAGAGTTCTGCCTAGAATGGCTTGGTTGTTGTAGCGGCTGCTCGGTACTCTCAGAGAACTGGTATTGCGAAACTTCTCCGCGAGTCAGTGATCCACTTTCGAAGTTGAGAGAATTGGATAATGAACCTTTTTTTTTGAACGAAGGCGGAGGGTTGTCTTCTGGTGGGAAGTATGGGCTTTCCTGCTGCACATTCTCAACATAATCAAATTCATTTTCACTCCAGTCACCATACATCTCATCGTCGCTACTTATGGTAACGACATTTTCATGATTTGGATCGTGGACGGTTTCATCACCATGATCTGGGGCGCATCCTGCCATTTCGTCGTAGCGCTTTTTCGATCTGGCGATGAGGGACAGGAATTTAGGACCATAACGCCTGACTTTGTCACGATCGATATTATGGATCTGGGAAAGTTCGTCCAAGGCTAAAACAACATTAGTAACAGCTTTTATTAGTTGACGACGAGGTGAGAGTTACTTGAAGGAAAGCGAATTCCCATTTCTAGAAGAATAGAATCAGAGAAGGGCTGTTCTCGTAGATGTTTATCCATCTTGATCTGGGTGCCATTCTTAGTTCCTAGAGCTTTTAGTTGCGTATAGATAAACATACCTTTTCGCACTCTGCTTTTGCATATGAAAAGAATTCATCTAAAACAACTTTATGTAGTTCATTCAGACCGGAACAGCTCCCATCCTCAGTGATTCGGTGACCAAGTTGTGGATGTCGTGATGGCAGTGGCTTTCCTCTTTCTCGAATTGGCGCAAAGCCATCACTGTCATCATCTTCTTCCGCTAGTTCTTCTGGAATTCGTGCGCGACGACGGTATTCACGTTGGATAGGGGATGAGACATTAGTGGATTCTGGATTTTCTTCCCTTGTTGCGCGGACGCCAGTGTAGCTCCGCTCTGATCTTTTGGCGGCTGGTCTTGTAATTTCTGGAGATATTCGAATTGGAAGCACAGTCTTTTGGCGGCCGCTCTTGAATCGTTGGGCGTTGGCTCCGGGTTTAACATACTGGATTATGAAACCCCGCCTATTGGGAACATTATCTTCTTCGAGGGCATCTTCATATAGTAGATATCTGAACAACCGTTCAACATCACCTCGCTCGAGTTTTGTACCATGCCCATATTCCGGAAGATGGGAGTAGTCAGATTGGCGTGGGTAACCTCGAAACGCATCTACACAAAATAATGCAGTGACTTTAGCGGGAGCAAGCTTCTCAACAAGCTTAATAGCCGCAGCGGCGTGTTCAGTAAAGTCGCGACGCTCGAAGGTAAAATCTGACTTGCAATTATCACAGGTCCTATTGCAATCTTCACGTTTGAATTTTTCGTCAAAATACGCAAGAATTTGAGCTCGTCTGCAATCTGTGTCGTTTTCACAAAATTGGGTGACATGTCGAAGCATTAGTCGTTGGCGGCTCTTTTGTTCTTGGGTAGTCTCCTTGTTTTTGTCGATCATGTAAGTTATAGAGGATTTGTCACCGTATGAAAAATAGAGGTAACACTCAGAGCGCTTTCCATCTCTACCGGCTCTTCCAGTTTCCTGATAATAGCCTTCCAGACTTTGAGGAATAGAAAGGTGAATAACAAAGCGTACATTAGGCTTGTCAATGCCCATTCCAAACGCAATTGTAGCTACTATAACAGTGTACTTGCCTGCTTGCCAATCCCTCTGAACGCGAAACCTCTCCTTAGCAGGCAAGCCTGCATGATAATGCATCGCTTTGACGTTGAACGTTGTGGAAAGCTGCATTGCAACTTTCTCACAACTCTTTCGAGAAAGGCAGTAAATTATTCCACACTTCCCTGGGTACTCAGTGGTAATAAGTTCTGCAATATCTTTAAGTGCGTCCTGTGCTCTCCCTTTACGCCGTACTTCATAGGTGAGATTGGGGCGATTAAAAGACTGAGTGAAGATATCACAACCTTTCATTCGAAGATTGTGTATGACATCGACCTGCACGTTGGGAGTCGCGGTGGCAGTTAGTGCCATAACTGGAACGCCTGAATATTTCTCTCTGATTCTCCCCAATGCAGTATAGTCTGGTCGAAAATCATGGCCCCATTGACTGACGCAATGCGCTTCGTCTATGACAATTCGGGCTAGCTTGTGATTGCTATGAAGCTGTAGTAAAGCACTCTCCATAGCACCACTCTTAGCAAGCATTTCCGGAGTTATGTAGAGCAAATTAATAAAAGTATCTGCTCTGAGGCTTCGGAGATTGCTCATTATGCTCGCTCGCTCTTCTTTAGACACATCGCCATTAATTAGAAATGCCTTGACACTGAGTTTTTGCAGATGAGCGACTTGATCCTGCATTAAACTTAGAAGGGGTGATATAACAATGGTGACCCCTTTAGTCTTTCCAGTCTTGATAATGGACGGCAATTGGTAACAAAGTGATTTCCCCCCTCCGGTCGGCATCAACACAAAAGTGTCCCTCCCGGACAGAGTTGAATTGATAGATTCCAGCTGATTTGGGCGGAATCCACGGAGATGAAAAACCTCCCTCATAGCTGATTTGACATCCTTGCTCCAAGGGTGCCCTACAATTGAGCTCATCATACCCCCATCTTTCTGGTGACCTGGCTGAGTTGAAGTCGGCTTCGAGGAGTTTCCGGAGGTTTCACGAAACACCTCTCGGCTTGATAGTTGAGAGTGCCCTGAGAGGGGAGGAGGAGCAAAAAGGAGAGGGGGTGGTGGTGGTGGAGGAGGAGGAGCATCCTCTGGTATGGTGTATTCAAAAAGGTCTTCAAACTCGTCGATAACTGGATTTCGCGTAGCACAGTCATCTGGCTCAGAATCATATGCTACGGGAGCTGTTTCAAGGACCAAGGAAGGTCCCATGTTTCTTGAATAAGGAGGCTCTGGTCTTTTGGAGAATGAACGCTCGTCATCCAAAATATCAATGAATTCTTCGGCATCATCAAATTCTTCTGAATCATTGCAACTCCAGACCGGATTTGGATTAGTGATGTTAGGAGGTCGCTCTTGTGACCAACGTGGCACTGGTACTGACGGGCGTGAGCTGCCTTCTCGCTTTGCTCCACTCGAACCTCGACTTTCAAAAGGCCTGGTAATTGGTAAAGTTGGTGATATAGGCGTATTATCACCATCTAAACCATGTACACTCACCGGCTGTGGTGTGGCTGTGGTCTGATTGACTTGTCTGGAAAAAGAATCATCGTTACCAGCCTTTGATTTCTGGTCTGGGGGTGGGGAAACACTGCTATCGGCGGCGCTCTCCTTCCCGTTGAAAATACCAGATACTTTTAGAAGTTCAAGAACTTTCAATTCCGTCTGCTGTAGCTTTTGAGACTCTTGCCTTGCTTTAAGAACCTGAGATATGTCGGGGGATTCCCCACCCATTTCTACACATCGGATTAAGTCCGCCTTCAATGCGCTGACATTCGCCTCCGCGGCACAGAATTCCGCGTGGATGCGTTGCAGTTCTGTTAACGCGTTTATTTTTGATGCCAGGGTCTTGACCTCGCGCATCAATTCTGTATTGTCATAATCGCCCACTAGGAGGTCCACTGCATGTTTTGCCTTCGTAGTTCTTTCGTGGTTTAGGCTATTCAATAGTGGATTTAGAGACGCTGGAGATGTTCGAAGATACCTGAGAATCAGCGGATTTTGTTCCTTTTTGGTAAGCATCGTATCAGGTGTGGAGCCTTGAGGTATGTCACTTTTATCACGCTGCATTTGAGAGGTCGGGCGGAATAAAGGCGGCGATATCGATCGCCGAACTCTTACTTCCGGGGTTTGCCGTGACACCACCGTTGGCTTGGAAGTCCTGGTCGCCGGTGGCCCTTCTTTCTTCAGCGGAAGCTCTGGGTATATTATATCATCCTCCATCAAATCAAGGTAAATCCCATCGTCTTCAGAATCGTTGATGACTCTCTGAGTAGCACGATTGTGTGTGGGTTTTAAATCTTTCGTAGATTCTCTCCCGACTGTTCCAATTTTCAAGGAATGGCTTTGGGAAGCAGGAGAGGACAACTTCTTTGACTGATGAAGGTCTGCTTCATAGTCGCTGCTTTTTCGTTTCTTCCCATAGCTGTTCGTTCGAGGTTCGGGTCTAGATGCAAAGTCTTCCCTCCATAGCCGGCGCGGTTCGCCAAACGTTGAGGCAGAACCGGGAGAAGAAAGATGACCATCACTGTCCTTCGGGAGTTCAGCCGTGAGGTCGATTGATTCGATTACCTCTGGTTTAAGGCCTGAGTCATAAATTTGCTGGGGTTTGGCTTTGGCTTTCCTTGAACTGCTGTTGCTCGTTGGTGGTGTTGTTATACTGGTTACGCTTCGTTTCTTCACTATAAGTATGTAAGCATACGAGCGGAGGGTTTAAGGGCGTGGTTGAAAGACGAACGTCTCGGCTTTGGAGTCTGGGTTTCAGGTTTGTATAAATCCCTCTTGATTGGAGTTCTGTGTGCAGGAGTTCCCGGCACATCCACCGATGAGCTGTCTGCACCTAATAGTCCGTACCGCCGATTTCGTGGTGGGGGAGATGTGAGTTGGAGAATGGCCATCGTATCATTCGGCAGGGCATCGTCACTGGTATGAGCCACGGCTGGCTGTACGAAGATATTTGTTGTCGTCAGCGGCCTGTCGGGGGAAAGCCGAGTGCCGTCCGCTGCCAATGCTGTTGGAGTCGCGGTGACCTGCGTCTCCAAAGGCGCCTCTGGGATCACCAAGTGATCGAGAGGATCGGGACGTTCCAACAGCCAGGCCAAGTGAGCCCTCAGATTGTTCCGGGTCATAGATGCCTGTCATATCTGACGAACCTCTTACGGCGCCATGATCTGATTAGGAGGCCTTCGGCTTCGTCTTTATCTCGATGTCATCAACAACTTTCTCACATTTCGCGACAGACGCGACCTTCACGTGACATGGATATTTACATTGGTCATGTGATGCAATTCGGATAAACTAAGCGCCGGAGATGAGATGAGTAAGCAGGGTTTGGCCAATGAAACCATCCATTTCGGGCCAGGCAAAATGCACACTGACATTATTTTGGAATCAAGATCCCTACACAGAGGGGTTGTTGATATTAGAGATATTTTCTCAGTGATTGGAGCGGGCAAGAGTAACAAACCGACTCTGTGCCACAATCTTCCGCTGTGTCAATATGGCAAAGGATAAAAAGGCCAAAAAAGCCGAACAGAAGGCACGGGTTGCCGCGAAGCAGTCTAAGAAGGCCTCACAAAAGGAGAAGAAGGCAAAGGCGAAAGGTTCGAATGATGACAGTGATGCCGAAGACGTTGATCTAGACGCCGTCCTCGCTGCATATGCAGAAGAGCAGGCTAAATTCCTGAAGGTTACCGAGGTTGCGAGTGGCATACCCTCCTCACGATCTTCGTCAACCATCCTTGCTTCGCCCTCAAACCGCAACGAGATATTCTTATTTGGCGGAGAATACTTCGATGGGTCCCTCGCCACTTTTTACAATAATCTATATGTATATCTAATTGAAAAGAACGAATGGAGGATGGTCACGAGCCCGAATAGCCCTTTACATAGAAGTGGTCATGCTTGGTGTCGTGGAGGAAATGCCGGAGGGATATACCTCTTTGGAGGTAGGAACACGCTTATATCTATTTGACAGTTCGCAAATATTGCCGTTTAAATCTGACTGATCGTGCCACCATGGGAACTTGGGCTATCCATAGGAGAATTTTCATCACCTAAACAAGGAACTTTCTATCATTATAATGATTTCTGGCACCTAGATCCGTCTACGAGAGAATGGAGCCGGATAGAGACCAAAAGTAAAGGACCTCCGGCGAGAAGTGGGCATAGGATGACATACTATAAGGCAGGCAGTCCAATTCTTTGATTATAAAGCTATCGAGGAACTAACATACCGCTTCAGAATTATATCATCTTATTCGGTGGGTTTCAAGATACATCTCAGCAAACCAAATATCTTCAGGACATTTGGATATATGATTGTCAGAAGTTTACTTGGTTTAACCCAACTTTACCGCCCGCAACGCAGAAACCGGATGCTCGATCGTCATTCTCTTTCCTCCCGCACGAATCAGGCGCGGTGCTATTTGGAGGGTATTCCCGCGTGAAAACTGCAGCCAAAACTGCTAAAGGGCAAAAGTCAGGGAGTGGAGCGCAACGCTTAGTTCTTAAACCAGTTGTTCATCAAGATTCCTGGTTTTTACGCATCACTCCGCCTCCGGCAGATGGGCCTTCAGCCGCTGCACCTGCTATTCGATGGGAGAAGAGGAAGAGGCCAGTGAACTCCCCGAATCCTCCCCGAGCGGGAGTGACTATGGCCTTTCATAAAGGTCGAGGGATATCTTTTGGTGGTGTGCATGATGTCGAAGCCACAGAGGAAGGCATAGAAAGCGAGTTCTTCGATACCCTTTTTGCCTGGAACATTGAGAGAAACCGCTTCTTCCCGCTACCGCTTCGGACTCCCAAGTCAGCGGGTAAAAAGCAACAGGCTGTCGAAAAATCTGTGAAATCTCGCAATAAGGGAAAGGCAGATGAGGAAGAGCTGCTTCGAAATCTAGCGCTTTTAGAAGCGAAAGTTAGCCCATCGACAGTTGAGAGTGGAGCTAAAATTGAAAATGACGAGCAGGATAACGATGAGGACGAATTAGTAGGGAAGAAAGCGTTACCGATTCGATTTGAGATGCCTCATCGACGCTTCAATGCTCAACTTACGGTCCAGGAGGATACCTTGTTCATGTTTGGCGGTACCTTCGAGCGCGGCGATGTGGAGTTTACCCTCTGTGATATGTATTCCATCGATTTGCTCAAAATGGACGGCACTAGAGAAATATTCTACGAGGAGCCGGAACACTGGAACGACGCAATCGCCCCCGACAGCGACGAAGAGGATGAGGATAATGTCGATGACGAGGACGACGACGAGGACGAGGAAGACGACATGGATGATTCGTCGTCTGTCGCAGCTCCATCCACAACGGTTACAGAGGTTACAGAACCTTCTACTACAGAGGCCGATATAGAAACAGCCAAGGAGGAAGAGCAGGAACCAGCCACGACGGATTCTCGACCCCACCCAAGACCATTTGAGGCCTTACGTGAGTTTTATAGCAGAACTTCCAACGATTGGCAGGAAATCCTACTGGCGAAACTCAGAGAACAGGATAGCGGAGTGGATATGTCAGTTAAGGAGTTGCGCAAAATCGCTTTCGATCTCGCGGAAGAAAAGTGGTGGGATTGTCGCGAAGAGATCACTGCGCTTGAAGACGAGCAAGCCGAGGCTGGTATCGGAGAAGTCGTCAGTATGGCTAGCAGAGGTGATGATTCCGGACCAAGGCGTCGATGATGATTCTACAGCAAGCCTATACTCTATGAAGAGAATATCTACCTTTTATATTGATGTTGATAAATCAATAAAGAGCGCAAAATCATATATTTCGACACACATTTTTGATACATTTTCTAGAATCTATCTTTCAAATGGTCACTCAGCTACGCTATCAAGTGCTTCCTTTACAGCAGCGAAGTCTCTTTCAATCTGAACTTTCCAGTTGGAGATGGCAATTCTGCAAGCTGTCTCTCCATCCCATTTGGTTCCCGACACATACATCTTTCCTGTGGCGTTTATCGCATTAGCTAATTCGAGGTTCAGCTTTTCATCTGTAGCCCTGAATAGCACGATTATATAGGTCGCATCCAGCAACTCTTGCTTTGCGCCAGCACCACCAAGGACCGTGTACTTGGGATGATCATAAAGCCAAGCCGTAATCAATCTAGCAAGCCTAATTTGTCTCTCCAGTAATGCACGGTATCCATCCCTACCGTATGAGACAAGAGTTGAATAAATAGGCAGCGCCCTGAATCTCCTGGAGTTCTCGGCTCCTATACTAAGTGGTGATGGGATACTGTCACCATCTGAAGACAGGTATACGGCATTGGGATTTCGAAATACAGCCTCAGCAACGCCAGCATGACGAGAAAAGAAGAATCCACAATCATATGGGACGTTCAGAAGTTTGTGTCCGTCGCCGGTGATAGAGTCTGCGAGCTCAACTCCGTCACATCCTCTTTTGATAGTGTCGAATTCTGGGCCGTCATCAAGGATCCGGCCGAACATTCCAAAAGCAGCATCAACATGCAACCAAGCAGAATATTTGTCACACAGTGCACGTATACGTTTGAATTCATCTTGCCCATTGGTTGCAAACCGCCCGGTATTTACCTCCCCACAAGACACAGACACGATGCTGGCGACATCAGCCTTGGCCAATTCGCTTTCAAGTAATTCAAAATCAAATTTAAGCGGTTGATTGCCAGTTCCTTCGGTCTTGGAAATGATAGACTTCACATTAGCCCTGCCAATGCCGAGAATGCCAGCTGCTTTGCCCACTGACGAGTGTGGCAGGGTAGACAGGACCTGGAGACCCTTTAGACCTGCAGCCTCGAGAACTTCCATGAGACCGTATTCTCCCACACTGTCTGTGACCGAATCAGGCCTCAAGGTAACATCTCTTCCCTTTCTCTGGGCCGCTTTTTGCAAAACATATTCTCTCCCACATGCCAACCCGATGATATTGCTGCCCGTAGCCCCAGTGGTAAATGTTCCGTGTTGCCATTCTTTCCTGTCCAACCCAAAAAGGTCTTTCAGTAACCCCAGCGCTGCATATTCCACATCTGTTGCAACGGAGTGGTTTTCGATATGAACGGCTACATTCTGATCATATGCCGAAACCACATTATCGGCTAATAATGCGGCGGGAGTTACTCCACCGGTCACAAAACCGTAGTACGCCGGATTGATGGCGCTGTCATTTAAGCCTGGGATAATATCATGGAACAGGTGTTCTTTTGTATGCGTGTAGCCTCGCCCGGTGATGGGAAGCTGAGTGATGATCGAGGAGCGCGAGCGAGATAGAGATGCAGCAGATGGGAGAACAGGCCGCGTTGGACGGCCTGTCAAGGATGTGTTCCACAGCGACTCGGAGTGATCATTAGTCACTTGTGCCCCTTCGTTCCAGTCTGATAAATGATTTGATTCCATCTTTAACTCCTAGGCTATATATTTGAAGAGGTTGAATCAAAAATAGCAAGAATGGTCTATGTCTACAGTTGCGGACCGTGTCCTCTTTAATGGCGGGGTGTTGTACGCCTTTCTGCGCCCTTCCCATGCGCGATGGATCGATTTAACTCTAAATATAATAAGCTTCTTAAATAGGTACCTACCTACCTACATGTATTTTTGCTTGAGTGATATTACTTATAGAAGCGATAAGTAGAAGTGATCAGGGAGCAATCTTGTCAGTTTTGCTGATCTGCAGAGTCGAATCGACAATTGTATCTTGAAATTTTAATAGCTTTTCTCAGTAGCGACAGCAGTTATATACCAAAGACTTAAAGAAAGTAACACTCATATAACCAAAAGAATGCGTAAACAAAGGAGCGTCGCGTTTCCCTACCAGAGGGTATAGCCAGAGATAGAGTGATAGCCAGAAATAGAGTGACTCGTTGCGCCGTTATCATGATATGTAGTGTCCATAGGCCGAATGGGGTAAAGGCAGACGGACAAAATGCAGATGTAATCCCATTTACTCTCTGAACTTAGCTGAGAGAGTTCCACCACAGTTAACGGCTCGCTTTTTGTTCAGACCGCATTTGGGGGACACCTCCGTCTGGGCAGTGACGCTACCACCATACACAACGTCGGAGCCTGGGTTCTTGAAAACGATGGGCTTGCCTTCGATAGTGGCGCATCCATTTCCGACGTTTGCCACAAACATATCAGGGAGTTTGTTGAATTGGTCTTTTGATGCTCCCTTCCCATTGACGGTAACCTGGGCACAGTTCATGTACATCTCACGATTGCCCACAAGGTTGAACCAAGACCAGGCGAGAAGGGCTTGGCCACCTGGAGCAGTAGTGGGGACGGTGAAGCCGTAGGTGTCTTTCATAGGACAATCACCAATATAGGATTTGATGACTTTGAAAGTTTTGCCGTTGTCGTAACTGAGGGAGACCTGGCACGAACCACCTTGATGGCGGGTGTTGCCAGCAAGAGTCAAGTTGTAGGCTCCGCCGGCTTCGTAGCTGATAACAGACTTGAATGGAGCCGTATGGTAGCCCTTGCAGGGAAAATCGGAGCCTATTCAGAATTTGTTTTAGTTTTTTGTAACACCGTGTGATCGAGTCAATCAGACAACGTGGAACTTACCGGAAGGGTTAAGAGGACCAGTCATGGACCAGTCGGGGTTGGTGTTTTCTGCCAACATGACCAATTGAGCAACAGCTATATCTTATGGTGAAAAATTCACTCACGTTTGTTAAACTTGCTTCGTAGGGCATATGGCCATTGCATCTCCATGTGGGCCATGGCAGTACCAGCTGCGCAGAGGGCGTAGAGAACGGAGGTAGTGAAATGCATGTTGGATAAGGACAAGTCTCTGTCTGAGCTGTAAGGAGTGTGAAGAAATGGAAAGCAAAAAGGAAGGTAAGAATTGAATGAGTCTTTGGATGCGCTGAGGAACTTGGGAAATGTTGCTGCTGGATGAAAAGAAGAAGAGTAGTTCATCGAAGGACGCATGGCCCTTTTATGTTCAAGAACATAGGCCTTCGACGGGCTTTAGGCGCCGCCATTAAGAATCTGATACAGGAGGTAGGTCTATAGCGCCCCCATCTGGAATCATCAAGGGTGTTCCAATCGCAGTTGCATGAGGTCGATCCACAATCCTTCTTCCTATGTGTGTCAAAATCACCTTGTCAGAGACATCGGATTCGTCATGATAGGCGGCCAGCTCTATCCTTTATCCCTGACTTCGTGTGAAGATCGGGGCGTTTAGCAGAGTGTTTCTACTTTGGAGTTTTGGGCCGCTCATTACCAAACAACCCCAAGAGGAAGAGAGGATCTGGGGTGGAAGCGTTGGTTCCGGACTCCGGATTCCGTAAAAAGGAATTTGCAACAGGGTCTCTTGGATATGGCAAGCGGTAATGTCAACGCTCGAAACATGAAAGACAACTGGAACGGCCTAGATAGGCTTAGTTCAAGCATTATATTGAGTGGAATCCATTGTTATGTCGTCACCCGCGGAGAGCGACAAGCTAAGCTTTGGGAGATGACTGGAAAGGCCCAATTTAGAATTTGGTTATGCTCCTCTCCATGAATAAAGAAAGAAGCGGGGAAACAATCCGATGAGCGCATGGTGATATTGATAGACGTTTAAGCCAGTAGGAGCTTTAAGAGGGTCGGCAAGGTATCAAATTTAAAACAGAGGGACTAACCCCTCATTGGGGCGTCAAGAGAGGGACGGAATAAGTACGAGACCTCTGCTGGAACCATTTCGAGTGCAGGCTGGAAGAACCAATAGGATGTTGCAATGGCAAGGTCTCCTGCCTCGGATCTCCAAGCAGTGATGAGGGCTTGTCCAGCTGGAGTCGGCGCCTATGGACACCCTTGGCCTTTGGTCTTTGGTTGGTTGGCAGTTCCAAGCCCGTGACGGAAATGAAACGCGGAGTGACTTGGCAAAACATCCTTGCGCCGGCATGATGATATCCAACGCGATATGAGTTCCTGCTTCCATAGACACCTTCTTACAACACGTTAGATGACATCGGCAAGCAGCATCGGGTAATATTCCAAGTCTCGAAAGTAGTTCAGAGTCGCAATACGAAAACAAAGAAAAAACGACAATTGACACTGTGGAAGTTCGCGTCGGATTGGCCTTTGTTCCCCACGCGCGGGAATTAGTCGCGTGGTCTTTAAATTGCGCCCGGCGAGAGCGCGAGGCGACTTGCGCGCCGTCGATGTCACACGGCTATATATATTTGTATAGGGCAATAAGAAAGTTCTTGGGCCCTCCGTGCTACCTGATCGCTTAACTATTGTCCCGGAGCACATTAGTTAAGCTTTGGGTTAACTAGCACAACCTCAAGTAGTACATGACTCTTATCCGTACTTCATCGATGTTTGGTCTTAACGGCCTTTTTGAACACGAGCGTCGAGATGTAACAGGAACCACCTCTTTCACGCCACTACTATAGAACTCTGTGAACATCACAATTCTCATGGATCTCATAGGTCTAATTGGCCAAGTAGGCCCAGAATTAATTATGTAATCAGGAGAGGAAGCTAGTTCGCTTTCTATTGGTCAAGAGAAAATCAGGCTTCGGCTAAGCCTTTTTGATAGGCGCGGGCCGCCGGCCAATCCGCTTCACTTAAAAAAGGCCAACTTCATGGGTCTGATATCAGATATAACCGCGCTTCACAAAACCGCATTTGGAATTGATGGTGAAGAAAGGGAGCTACGCCGAGTACGAAGTCAAACGTCTGATCAAACGTGACGGCAAGGATCGAGTCCTCGTCATTTGGGAAGAGCGAGGGGGAGAAGCCCCGAGACTCGCCGGTTCTCAACCCGGCATGCATTTCGAGTCACATCGCATTTTTTCTTCCAATTCCTAGCACTAAATATATTATACGCCCAAGTTTCTTCTAATCTTGCTCTTCTTTCTTCAGCTACGCATTGCAATCTCACTGACCTGCGTATTAATTCCTACTAACTATATTAGGCCAATAGAATCGGTGATTATAAAAGCATTGACAACCTTGAAGAGTAAAAAATCTCAACCGTCTCGACTGGCTAATGCACTCCATTCAGGGTTTTCAGGTCAAGGACGTCCCTCAATCATTTCACCGGGCTAATTCTTCCTTTGCCAATGTATTGCCTTGTGGTGCTGCGCCATAGTAGGTTCCATTTCTATGGCAATCTGATCTACAGTGCCTTCGGGATTGAGAATAAACCTCCCTTTTGTAGCGGAGGTCGCACCATACATCAATGTACCAACTACCCAGAAATCGCCAGTGACATGCCTCAGTTCCAGTACCAAGGCCGAGCCACCGAAACCGCTCTGGGAGAGCTTGGCGCAGAGGCGATCCTCTCCTAATTTTTGTTTACCTAACAATTTCGGGAACAGTGAGTGAGTGGGGCATTCAGTCGAGATCCTCAGAGTTGGGTAGGCAGGGTGGGTATAAGTTCCCTCATAATCAGAGAGTTTAAGAGGGGGCGGAAGAGGACGACTGGGTAGTTTTGGATAGAGATCCTGAAGTATTTGAGGGGATATCTTGGTAAAGTCTAGGGTTTGTTCCGCTCTAGGTTTTACAATGTCAATGAACCTTGAATAGACCTTAAATAGACAATGGGTCCGATGAAAGGGCATTGCTAAATGTACATACCTTTGCAGCCAGTTGGGACGTTTGTGCACGGGAATTCCAAGAATTTCATCTATTAGATGGTTTCCAATGAGTGTCACTGCAGCATTTGTTCCAATCATGTTATTGCCCATAATAACAAACCCAATCTTCTTTTTGGGAAGAAAACAGATTAAACTGCCAAACCCTTCGATTCCGCCAGGATGCTGTATAACCACCTCTCCCGCATAAGTTCGCAGAAACCACCCGAATCCGTACAAGGTTGGCGATGTGTCCGGTGACATCGGTTCAGGAGAGACGATAGTATGACCTCCCAACAGTGCCTCATATCCGGAAGATGAAATAGGACGACGACGATGCATCACGGCTCGAACCCATTTCGCATAGTCTGCAGCAGAGGTAATGATATTTCCGGCACCTCTAATGCTATCATGGAATGAAAGATCAGTGTCTTGCAACTGCCCCGTCGAATTTAAGAAGTAGCCGCGAGCAATTTCTTTTCCTGCAGCTTGAGCGTCTGGAAGGAAAACGTATGTCTCTTCCATTCCTAGTGGCTCAAAAATTCGCTCTCGAAGCACCTCTTTAAATGGGCGTCCTGTTGACGCCTCTACAAGATGAGCAGCGGCCATGTACATCAAGTTGCAATAATGAAATTTTGTACGAATGGTCGACGTGAGGGGTAGGTGCCTCATCTTGTGTACAGCCTCTTGCAATGTGATGTTGGCAAACCAAACCCAGTCATGTCGAGGCATACCGGAGCGGTGAGATAGCATGTCCTCTACCGTAACCTGAGTCGTGAACCAGGGATCGCTAAGTATGAAGTCATCTGGAATGATATTGTGAACGGGTGTCTCCCATTGAATATCGGGAAAATTTTCGTTATCATCAACAAGAATAGATACTAGAGCTGCTGTTAAGGCCTTTGTAGTGCTGCCTCCAAAGAATAGAGTGTGTTCTGTGACCGGCTTTAGAGTGGAGAGGTCCGAGACTCCGTATCCCTACAAAAACAGTTAGTACGGAATAAAGCCGGGTGATGACTAGATTGACTGAGAACATCATGAAAATAAGGCAGTCTTACTTTGGTAACTATTTTACTGCCATTAATTACCGAGAGAGCTAGACCTGGTACTTTGAAGCGATCAAGCGACCAGTTTACTTTCTGTTCGAAGTCACCTCCCGGATGATACAGGATATGGGCATTGAAACCCAAGGAATTTTGCGGTGGGTAACATCCTTGAGAAACCCAAGAGCACATAAGAAGAAGTGAGTGATAGAACGACATTGGAAGATTTAAGCAGCGTTGATAGAGGGGAGAATAGTGCACAGAATGTTCCTTCTGGCTTGGATTTGACAGCTGAGACGTCTAGTCTAATCCTGTAATTTGGGTTTCCAGACGAGTTATTAGCTGGTCCAAACTGAAATTATGGCTGAAATAGTTGAGCTACACGTGATCGCTTGCCTCACTATCAAAGAATGTTTTGGGGTTGGTGTCAGTTCCCCAGAAGCTAGGTTTTTTGCGGAACATCTAGACTGCTGTTTCCATAGGGAGGGACACGAAATCTTGCTTTTTCTCCCGCTATTTTGTGTTCCTCGGTTAAAGCCGGCTGTATTTAATGTAGTAACAACTCTTGGAATTTTTACTAGAAAAACCGTGAGAACTTACTAGCGGTCTACAGTCGAGTTTTTGGAGGACGAATTTGTCACAGGAAACTGCCGCGAGCGCCCCTTTTTTATGGACCCGACGGGATTGCCGCGCGGGAACTGCTGACTAACTAAAGCCTAAACAGACGCGTATATATTTCATCACGTGCTAAAACTATTTTTTGGCTCTCCCAGCTCAAACCACACAAAACCTCTTACTCCTCTCCTCCTTTCCCTCGATTCTGTCGCCTTTCATGGTCTGAACATAAGACTCAACAGCTGAAATGTTAAGTAAGCCGATGGACAGAGGTCTGGCACTTTAGGTTGCAGCCATGGACGCGGAGGAGGGCTTTGGAGATTAATCGATTCCAACGACAACGCGCTATCGTCAGACAAAACTCTTATTGCTTGCTCAAACATTGACAAGATTGCGGTCGCGGTTTTTGTGCTAAACACGTCACTATCGGTCGTGATTGTTATCTGGAGACGTTTACCCTGCGGACGGGCAGATATCTCGACGTTAGTGGGCACCGCGTATGGCTTTCGGAACCAATCGAGTGTTGCGCTGCTTGATTCTGGGCCCGCGGAGAGTGTGACCTCTGGGGTCTCATCAATATCATGATACTGCAACAGTGTGTCGAGTACAGTGTTCTTTGGCCATTGGGTGCAATTTTCGACTATATCTTGAAAGCCTAGCGCGTCGGCTTCGCCCATAGCGAGATACTGATTCATGACATGTCGTTGAAGCTCAATCGTTGTCCAGTCCGGGTCAAATCGGACTCTAACGGGGATAGTATTCATGCATGGGCCGACTACCGTTTGGACTTGTGCGAAATTTGCGTTTCGTCCAGCCACGATGAATCCATAAACAACATCCGGCTTCCTAGTCAGCTGTCTAAGGACCAGCGACCAAGCGGAGCTCACAAGAGAAGCCACCGTAGTATTCAACGGTGCTTTCGGTAGTTCCATGACTGTCCCGACGTGAGTTTTAGCCTTTGAGCTTTCTAGTGTCAATTTTGAGGATATTAGGGTCATGGAGGATCCACGAAGCAACTCGGCCCAATACTTCCGTGATTCAGACGCTCGCCCGAGCGTGTAAGATGTGAAACTATTGAAGCTCACAGCTGGACTTAATGAAGTGCCCGCATAAGCCTCTTGAAGACACCTTAGCATGAGCGGCCATGACATGCCATCATATTGGGCATGGGACATGCGAAATATTAGCCGCGATCCCAAGTGTGGGTGTCGAACGAGCGTGAGAGATAAAAATAACGACCCTGATTTTACTCCCTTATCCAAATCCATAAGACAGAAGTTGTCGCTCGCCTGGCCCAAGTCCTCCTCAGTATCGATGACTTCAAATGGTACCTCGATTTTTCGAATTATGACCTGATAGGTTTTACCGTGAGTTGATATGAAGAGGGTTCGCAAGATACAGAAATGGTCGACGATATCTTGACACGCCTTGCGCAGCCTTGTCAAATCAAGACCATACATGAAAGTCAGATAAAAGTAATTCAAGGCGTCTTTCGATGACTTTGCTGCGCGTGAAACATAAAACGTCTGCACGTCTGTTGCTGGAAGAACGTCTTCAATGCTGCTGCCATCCTTAGCATGTGGTCCAAGTCCAGCCAAAGACAAAACACGCTCTAGGTCCTTCCTTTGAACATGTATGAACGGTTTACCGATGATCGTTTTCAGTATTGTGTTGGACGATGATGACGAAATCGCTACTTGCTCATCTATATGCGGATGGCGGAAGATATCTGCCACACTTAGGATGATACCTGCTTTCCGTGCCGCCGTAACTAGTCTCATGGCCGACACCGAATCCCCGCCGAGACGGAAGAAACTATCATCTAGGCTGATTCGACCTATATCGACTTTTAAAACAGAGCTCCATAGCTGTTGCAGCTTGCGCTCCTTTGCATTTGATGGCATGCGTGCTTGATGACCCTGATCAATACTTCCTTGTGTGAGTTGCTGGCTGGTGAAGCACGATCCCATTTCGCGGAGGCGTTGTCGATCCGTCTTCCCACTCATAGTCACTGGCATTTTCGCAACTCTGAAAAACACTGCGGGAACCATGTAGCATGGCAGACGGTCCTCTAGTGCCTCTATTGTTTCTTTGGCTATCCACATCGGGCTTATTTCTAAATCAACGTCTCTGATCCCGACCTGACCGTCCGCTGACATGCTAACCATACCGCTCTCACTGGTGATAAATGCAGCAAGTATGGGCTTGTCTTCGCCTGCAGATTGAATGACTTCCGCGACCACATCTGACGTGTTCAATACACATTCACGCACATGGTGCTCAACTTCGCTCAGTTCCACCCGCTGCCCGCGTAGCTTAACCTGTGTGTCCTTTCGCCCGCAATAAATCAGGCTTCCGTCAGAATTTTGTCGCACTAGGTCTCCTGTCTTATACACTTTTCTACCCGGTAGCCAGGTCGGTGTGATGAATACGTTCGCTGTCCTCTCTGCGTCGTCAACATATCCCTGGCTGACTTGGCGGGATTGAACAACCAGCTGTCCGATACAACCCGTGGGGGCAAGACGGTCATCGTCGGTAATTTCTGTGATCCAAATTCGAGTGCCTTCAACAGAATATCCGATGTTGGTAGGATCGTCACCTTCATTCAAAGGGCCGCCTACAGACACACATATTGTTGTTTCTGCTGGTCCATAGCCATTGTATAGGTTAACGATATTTGCCCACACTTTCAAATCTTGTCGAGACATGGGCTCTCCACACATAATCATAGTCTTCAAACACGGTACATCCGTTGGTTTAATCAATCTTGCAACGGTTGGTGTGAACAGTGCCATGTTTACCTGCATTCGATTCATGCAGCTTGGAAGGTTTGATAACCGCTCGTCCTCAGAAGGAACACATATACAACCGCCATATGATAGGGTTGTAACAATTTCCTGGATGGAGGCGTCGAAGGTAAATGCAGCAAACTGCAGAACCCTAGTACTTCGATTGAATCTGTAACTCTTTCCGTGTCCAATAATGACACTTGTCGCAAGGGAGCCGTGATCGATCATTATACCCTTGGGCTTTCCTGTCGTTCCAGAAGTGTAGACGATAAATGCCTTGTCAGATCCATCGATTCTTGGCAGGTTAGACATGTCATCCACGTCCTCAAGAGTTTCCTGAGCAATGGAAACGACGGGCGTACTCGTGCCCTCGAAAAGTGAAGCATATCTTGGTTCGGCGATAACAAGACTTGCGTGACAATGTTTCACAATACCTATGAGCCTCTGCTGGGAGTGAAGGGGGTTCGTGGCAACAAAGGTAGCACCAGACTTCATTACGGCTAGTATGGCGATGATAGACCAACAGGATTTATCAAGGCATACAGCAATGCTGTCGCCGCGGTTCACGCCCTTTCCTATCAGATAATTTGCAAACTTGGTATAATTCATGACCAGCTCGCTATACGAGTATTCTCCATCCCATGATAACATTGCTTGAGCGTCTGGCCGCGATTGGGCCTCGTCCTCTATGGTTTCAAACACACTCCTTTCCACTGAGCTCAAGGATGAGCTCTTTAAAGAAGTAGCCATGCTCTTCTCATGCTCGCTTAGCAGCGAGACAGACTCAATTGGAAGATCGGCGCACTCCAACAGGGTATTCAACGCCTTTGTGAAGGTGTTCGCAATATTCACCACGTCGTTATCGGTAAGGGATGGCCAATAAAGAAAGCCAAGCCTCACAATGTCATCGACAATATCGACATTGGCAACAATGTCATACTGGATAGCACTTAATAATAGCCCCAAAACTACTGAAGGAACATCAACTTACCTCAGTGGGATCATCCTGCTCTCTAATTTCCTTGAAAGATATTGTCGACCCAGAATAAAGATTAGTCTTAGCTGCCCACTCCATCGAGACAGCTGTGTTGAACATTGCTTCACTCCCTTCAGGATAGAGTCTTGCCTTTAATTCGGTCAAGGGGTAGTGCTGGTAAGGGGTACTAGCAATGTAATCCTGCTGCATCTTCTCGGACAAGGACACGAAAGTATCACTGGAGTTTAATACAGCACGGCATGGCTGTATGCTCAAGCAAAGCCCCACCATTTTTTCGACGTCTTTTAGAGGCGCATCTCGGCCAGAAGCAACATAAGTGAAACAGACATCAAGAGATCCCGTATACGCTCTAAGGACCAAGGCCCAAGCCACCCGGACTGCAGAGGCCACTGTGATCTGCCTCTCTTTACATTTCAATAAAAAGTAACGACCGTTTTCGAAGACAAAATCCTTTCGCAAGAACTGAGTTGGCAGATTATCAATTGTCCCTTGTGTGCCCACAGGTATCATACATGGCGGACAATCCTTAAGGTAAGACGCCCAGTAATCCGCGCTTGCTTGGGTGTTTTGTGTCGCAACGTAGTCGATAAAATGACTATAGGACTGGGGTTGATATTGAAAAGGGCTGTTGTCACAAGCACAAGCAAAATCTCTCATAAGGTTCTCCATTGCAGCCCCATCCACCAACGCATGAGATATCTCAAGCATAAAATACTGTACCTTATTCCCACTGGCACACAGAGTCATTCGATGGGGCGGTAAACCCTTTGCAAAAGGATTTATGGTTCGAATAAACCCGCTCATTACCTGAGAAGGTAATATAGAGGGCGATACCTCATCAATAAAAACGTCGGCACGATGTTGTCGTAGCACAACGGAGTGATATTCAGATCCTACCCCAAGGTCATCGATAAACACCGTGCGGAGTGAAGGATGGTGAGCGACAACCCGTTGCCAGGCGGACTGGACGATTGCCAATTCGGGGAACTTTCCGGCTTCTGCAACAACTTTATAAAAAAATCGAAGATGGTACGAGCCCGGCTTACGGATTTGGCCAAGAAACATACCGACTTGCATTGGGTTACAAGAGTATATTTCCTCGATATCATCGAGGCTTGATACCCCTATGCGAGACAAATCGTACTTTTCTCCTAATTTCTTCCACGCTAGCCTAGACGAATTTGAAAGTTGTTTCTTTGAATGCTTATCCTCTCTGAGATGAGTAGTCATGTTCGCAGCTCCAGCGATACCCTCACATGTCAATATATCCGTCATGGTTAGGCCAATGCTATTCTTTCGGCATTTTGCAACAACTTCTTGAGCGAGGATGGAGTTTCCTCCCAGCATGATGAAAGAGTTGTGGAGACCAATCTCGAGAGGCGCTACCCCGAGCACGCTGCTCCAGATCTCCTGGATAAGCTGTTCCATGTCTGTAGCGGGCTTCGAGCTGTGAGAAATCTCACTGCCTCCTTTGGTTATCTCGAGGAAGGTCGATTCTGGCATATTTTCAACCCATTGCCGTACTTTGACACGGTCAATCTTTCCAGAGGCTGACATCGGCATATCCTCGATGAAAGCCCAAATTGTCGGTACCATATATCTCGGCAGTGCGTCCTGGAGCTGCTGCCGTAGCGCTCGCATCACTTCACTAGTAGAAGAGTCACGAATCGTCAAAATATCGGCTTTCATCTCTGAATTCTCCTTATTTGTTTTCAAGGAAATGATAGCCATCAGATTATCTTTGCATCTGTTAATCCTGGGTACAATAGCTATAGCGTGTCGAACGTCATTGTAAAGAGTTAAGTGATATTCAACCTCACCCAGCTCGAGACGTTGGCCATTGAGCTTAACCTGAGTGTCTGCACGCCCGCAAAATGTCAGAGTTCCGTCTGAGTTCCACCGAACCAGATCGCCAGTTTTATAGCAGCTCCAATTTTGGTATCGAGCATCATTTTCCAGGAACGCAACATTTTTCAGGAAAATTTGAGACGTCTTAACTGGGTCATTGAAGTATCCCAATCCGACGATGGGGCCAGATACCAAGAGTTCGCCAATGGCTCCAACTGGAACCAACTTATTGCTATCACCAGGAGAAACAACCCAGCAGGCTGCATTGTTAGGAACGCCAATGTTCAATGGGTCGGTCTTTTTGTGAGTTATTGCTCTAGTCGACGAATTGATTGAGCACTCACTCGGACCGTAGAATTGGAAAAGATGGATCTTTTCCGACCAAAGAGTCACAAGCTCCTTAGGAAATGATTCTCCTCCAAGACACAGTACCTCGAGGCCGGGTACAGCCGCAGGCTCCAGTTTTCTAGCAAGTGATGGTGTCATTACCGCCAACGAAACCTTATATTGATTGATAACGCCTGCTAAGCTCTCTTCGACCTCCTCTGTCCGAGGCACACATACGCAAGCCCCTGAGCCTAAGCTAGTACAAATTTCTAGCAGGCTCATATCAAATGTGTGACTCAGCATTTGGAGTACACGGCGATTGGGCCCAAATTCCCACTCAGGTGCTTTCCTGAGAGCTCCATTTAGGAAAGATGAGTGGGAAACCATACATCCCTTTGGAGTCCCTGTTGAGCCGCTGGTGAAAATGACATAGAACATGTCGCTTGGCTTGGCGTTGACGATAGGCGGGTTTTCACACTTGGGCAAACCGTCAATACGATTTCCCTCTATTGGAACCCACTTCACCACCGAATCCCAAAGATGACCATACTCCGAAGTGGTCAATAAGATTATTGGGCGAATGGTCTTCACGATTGAATCTCTCCTGCCGGAAGGAAGATAAGGTGGGATGCTTACGAAAGCACCTCCGGCCTTTGAAACACCCAACATAGCAACAATAGCCCAGGCCGAGCGTTCAAAGCAAATTGGCACAATGACTCTAGGACCGACGCCATGGGATCGAAGGTATGTCGCTAGTTGATCTGCCAATCCATTCAATTCGTGATAGGTGAAGCTAGAATCCCATGCGTCGATTGCTTGTGCGTCTGGGTTCTCCAAGGCATGTCTTTCAACGACATCATGGAAACACCCGCTCCAGGGCTTCTCAGGAATCTTGCTGTTGAACTTCCACAGCTGATCCAAGTGCGAGTCGCTCATATAATCAAGGTCCTGAAGCGAAGTGATAGACCTTTGCAAAAAATTTGAAAGGACCTTGGTGAAGGTCGTGCCTACATTCTCGGCCTGGCCATCCGATAGCATCCAATGGGGGTAATGTAGATTACATGATGCCTTATCTTCTTCTCTCGATATTTGCAAGCTGATTATTTTGTCCTTAAACACTGTTAGTCATAATCATGCATTGAAGAATGTAGGTGAAAAGGCGCGAACATACCTGCAAGAGTCGCTCGATTGTAGAAGATTCGCCAGGAGCTTTTTGGTAGAATACAAGTGCCGTATTTACTGATTGACTGTCTAGGACAAAGAGTTCGCCTTTGGCATCAACTGTCGTACTTTGTGATTCTGCATCACTGAACACCCGGTCCGCTTGCTGCAGAAACTGCTGCTGCGATTGCGTCTCGTGAACGCTTAGATGGCAAAGTGAAACACGCCATTGAGGGCCGGCCTGCATCAAAATATAGAAGGAGATTTCATCTACTCCTACGTATTTTGACAGGGTAAAGGCCCATGCAGCAATGGTGGTAGCTTCCGACAGAAACCCAGGAGTTAAGGACACCCCAAGCTCAGTTTTATGAGCTTTTTCTTTAGTATCCAGAGGTGCACAGTCAATTATATACCCGTCGGTCAATGATGGGAACGTCCCAGTCGTTCCAAATGACCCCTTAATTGGCAAGAAGCTAGATTTTTGTGAAGAGCTCATGATTAGAATCGGAATGTGGTTCTCGAAGATAGATTGTTGCTGATAGATCGTGATGGTGAGGGTTTCAGTAGGTTGTTTTTCCCATGGTTCTAGTACCAAATACTTCACATGTCAGGAAAGCGAATTTGAGCTCGAAAGCAACGAGAAGTTATTGCCATCGTTTGTGGGAGTGGACAAACCACAAACTTCGTCGGATTGACAAGTTCCTTGTTTAACCATACCCTCAGCTGCATTGATCACACAAGTTTGGGAGAGAAACTCAGCGGCCCCGCTTATTATCAGAATCCTTCATGAAGCCAGCGAGTGTCGGAAGAGAGTGTCTGAAATTCTATGCAGAGCCAGCCAGCCACAACCAGGTGGAACCGATATTGGTGTTTCTTATAGCGAGCCAAGATCGAATCCCTTTCATTAGGGAGGGGTCTACGGCTGCCTTTCTAGCTGTGACCGGGGTCTCAAGGCTCTTTGCAGAGGGGTTACATTGACAAGGCGCTTCGGTTGATCTGAGTACGAGGGCTGTTGTGCTGAAAGTGTACGGAAGTTTACCGATAACCGTAGGGCATGCCGGATTGTCTATAAAGAGCTCGATGTTGCCCCTTCAGCTTCAAGATTCACCCAGCACTCAAGCATCATCAATCCAAATACATCTCTCTCAAGCTTCCTACCAAACCAATCTACCCCAACTTCGAAAATGGTCTACCCAACCAACGCCAAAATCAAGGAGCTCTTGGAGTCTCAATTCCACTCCAAGATCAAGAACTCCGACCTCCACGACGACTCTGAGAGTCTGTTCCAGTTCGGACACCTCGACGAGCTTTTCTCTGAGGATGTCGAGGTCCACATCTCTGGACACGAATTCCACCTCAACGGAAAGCACCAGGGCCTTGACGCCTTCAAGGAGCACCTCGAGTCCGATGACATGCCATCCCTGAACTCCATCATCGACGTCACCAAGCCTATCCAGGGCAAGGTTCTTCACGTCATCGGCGGTGAGACCGACGAGTGGAAGGTTGCCGTGCTTCACAGCTCCGCTACCACCAAGAACAGTAAGATTTGCCTTATATGAGATAAGACGTACAATTGATTAATATCTTTCCTCTCGATAGACACCCCATGGAACCACGAGATGGCAGTTCTCCTGCGATTCAACCACGATGGCAAGATCACCGAGTTGAGGGCCTACGCCGACACCCAGCACGTCCACAACCACATCCAGGCTCATAAGTAAATAGCTCGCATGGAAATCCGGTCGGTGTTCTATAAGACTGGAATGAGGGGTTCAACCTCTGCATTAGTCCAAGCTAGCTAGTTATGGTTTAGATATAAATTATACGAGCCCAAGAATGACAACTATCAGGTTATGCAAGAAGCCGAAGCTCATTTCCATAGTAAGCCCCTCAATTGGCCTTCCACTTGCCGTCGTAGACTTTAGAGGTGAACCCTATGCAGCAATTCATTGCCGTGGAGAAATAAAAGGCGAGTCTCTCATAGCGGATCAATCCAATCCTCGCCCGGGATGCGGGATGATCCTGGCCGGGACTCGGATTGATACATGTTCGATAACTAATCGCCGTTGCGGATTATGCGCGGGGTGACCGTTAGCGAGTGTGACAAGCATGGTCCACGCAAGCCCGGTCCGCGGTGTTGTCCAACCGCCAGCGAGCCCCGGCCAGGGGTGCCAAAGTATATCTTCCGTCTTTGAGTCAGTGCTCAACCGGTGAGCCAGCACAGCCTTCCTAGACTCCCTGGACGTAACACTTCGCCGGCGCACACCCGAGAGTCACCCGTCACAAGCCCCTTGTAACGTTCTCTCCCCTCCTCTTGTTGTACTTATCTAGCCCTCTCTCGGTACCTCTATCGAGGTCATTGCCAAGTCGGCCGTCACAGCACGCCAATGCTGCGCGCGTTCGTATAGCATTGAGACTGCGCGCGCATGTGTGCTATCAAGATCGTATGGACGCGGACCGCGGGGTCGTGGAAGCTGTTGGTTATTGCTTTAAAGTTAGCTTAACTGCGGTCGAGCCCGCCCGACCGCCCGAACCCCACGAGCCTAAGCAACTTTGTTTCTCTGGCCCCACAGGGCTGGAAGTGTTTCGTGCATAGGTAATCAATGCATACAGACCCTTGGACCAGCAGCTCGCGCAGGTTAGCCCGGTCGCGCAGGACCCCCTACGGAGTTGGGCACCGAGACCATAGTGCATGGGACAAACAGGGGTGGAAGAACCCCTCTATGCACGGCAAGCCTCGGACCCCCCAAGAGTGACTATTTCGAGTTGAGCTAACTCTCTCACTGCCTCACTTCGAGGGACAAGGGGCTTTACTTCAGGATCACTCATCAGCCTCTCTCGAAAGACGGTTGGTCCCTATGTTCAACGAGGAGACTGCCTCATCGATCGACCCAAACCCTAGTAGCAGGCATCTACGTGCCCCGCTCTTGTCTATGTACACGAGACCTAGGGAAAGTAGTCAGCTGTATCATCCACTGTTCCAGCCAACCCCCGACAGACATGTATATGGCCTGTTCGTGAGACCTTTAACAGGGGCTTATTCAATGTATCCTGCAACTGGCTTCCGTTACGTTCCGAGGCAGGAAGCGCAGACTAGCGTAGGACGTATTTCACTTGCTTATCGTTTGGATGGCTCTAGGGCCAAAGCCAGCAGCTTCAATACGAGGTCGACATTGCACCATACCCCTCCCTGTGTTTTTCGTTAACGTCTGTTGGTTTTTCCTTTTCTCTATACCTCCATACCCTACGCTTCAGTTCTGAGTGTTTCCTACTGTCCTTGGGGAAATATGACTTCTAGCGTACCAGATTGCGGCGAGGGGCCCAAGTGCATTGAAGATATATGGAAGGACCCGAAAATTGTTGAGGATTATCGCTCCACGGAGAAGGTTACGGTGCCCTTCGCCAGGACTCTCGTAGAGCAATCTGGAATACTATCAAGTCGTGGTGAAGACGAAGAAGAAAAGAAGCCATTGTTGATTCTCGACCATGCTTGCGGCACAGGGGCCGTATCAGCCGTCTTGCATGAGATGCTCCCCGATTGGAAGGACACGAGGATGTGGAATTTGACCTGCGCAGACCTGTCAGAGGCTATGATCGATGCTGTCAAGACCAAAATAGACAAAGAGGGCTGGGAGAACACCAGTACCGCAATTGCTGATGTGCAGAAATCCGGCTTACCGGGTGCTCGGTTTAATTATGTCTTCGTTTCTTTTGGTTAGTTCAGATAAGGGCGATGTGGCTGGCTGGCTGGCTGGTAACAGAAGAAGCTGACATTAGTTTACAACTTTCAGCTATAATGGCGGTTCCCCAACCCCAGGAAAGCCTCGATGGTAGGCTGCCTCTGTACTTCTGTCACTTCATGCATCATGCATGTCCAAGGGTATCTCTTGCTCCGGATTTACGTGACGCTAACCTCTTGTCATAGAATGTCTCCGGATTCTAAGGCCAGGCGGGACACTTGCATTCACAACCTGGAAAAAATGTATGTACCTCCCGGGAGTTAGCATCTTAGCTATATAGCCACCCGCTCCTGCATTGCATGGCTCGTGTTCACTGCCCGACCAGAGACTAATCAAGAATTTGATAATCAGCTGGATGGAGCGACGAGATCAACGCTGCCATTGCTACCATGCCCGGCAACCTCGCACAGCCAACCCCAGAGGAGTTCCTGATGTCACTCGGCAACGGCGATGAATGGCACAATGCTTTATGGGTAGAGGCCGAGCTCCAGAAGAGGGGTCTAGAAAACATCCAGGTCAGCCTTGTCTCAAAGGTTCTGGCCACAAGCACGCTGTCGGAGATGTTAGGCCCGCTAGCCCCTGTCATGGCACATATACCGGCCAAATTCTGGACTGAGGAGCAGAGAGAGCAGCATGGGGCAAGTCTGAAATCAGCAGTCTCCGGCTATATGGGGACAAAGTATCGAGACGACCAGCTTATCCCCATGGACTGGGTTGCAGTCGTGGCGACTGCGCAAAAACCCGCTGATCCTTGAGAGACTTCGGCCTCTCGGTGATGACTAGCCAACAAAATGGTCATCGATTCAGTTGCCGACGCTAGGAATATATCAGTTTCAAAGTGATATCTTTAGGGAATGACTGCTATATAACCCCCCCAGCCTGTATGTATTGTACATACGACCACAGGAAGTGG